>JAMXBC010000012.1:50894882-51494882 GCA_024138005.1 Lumnitzera racemosa | reverse complement strand
AAGACGAATGCCATAGCAGATGCCCTAAGTCGGAGGGTAAAACTAGCTACTATCAATAGTCCTGAGAACAACCTCCTAGAGAAGAATCGGGAAGGGATGGAGATCGACTAATTGGCTAAGGCTCTACTAATCCAATGTAAAGAGGGTAAAACATTGAGATTTTGGGAGGAAGACGAACTAATATACACAAAGGTGCAATAGGTGTATGTTCCTAACTCATCCTTATTAAGGAGGGAAATATTGAAGGAATGACATGATTCTAAATGGGCAGGTCACTTAGGAATACACCAAACCCTAGCCTTAATTAAAGAAAGGTACTTTTGGCCACATCTAAGGGAGAATATTGAGAGTTATGTCAAAACTTATATCATATGTCAACAAGATAAGGTGGAATAAAGACCAGCTCCTGAACTATTAAAGCCTCTGCCTATTCCAGAGCATCCTTGGGAAAGTGTCTCTATGGATCTTATTGTAAGCTTACCCAGTTAGAGGGATATGGTACAATTATGGTAGTAGTAGACAGGTTCTCAAAATTTGCAACCTTCATTCCGGCAGTAAAGGATTGCCCTGTCGATGAAGCAGCCCAGTTGTTTCTCAAGCATATAGTAAAGTATTAGGGTTTGCCTAGAAACATTATAAGTGATTGGGATGGTCATTTCACGGGGAAATTCTGGACGGAGTTATTCAAGCTTCTTAGTTCTAAGCTAAACTTTTCTAGTAGTCTTCATCTGCAGATGGATGGACAAACGGAAAAGGTGAATGTGTTAGTGAAGCTTTACTTGAAGAGTCAATAAGACTGGTCTAAATTATTGGATATGGCACAGTTTTCTTTTAATCTATAGAAGAATGAATCAACAGGACATAATCTATTTGAGATTGTCCTAGGAAGACAGCCGCTTACTCTCAATACAGTAACCACAAAATATACAAAGTCTAGTCCCCCGAAAAATAAATTTGCAAAAGAGTGGAAAGAGAGCTAAGACTTAGCTCGGATTTACTTAAACAAGGCTATCAAGAGAATGAAGAAAGTTGCAAATAAGAAGCGTTGGTTAATGGAGTATCAAGTAAGAGATCAAGTACTTGTGAAGTTACATCTGATCCAGCGGATCAAGGGCCACTTACACAAAAGACTAATGAGGCATTATGAAAGACCATTTCTTATTGTGAAACAAGTGGGACGAGTATCTCATGAGTTGGTGTTACCTCCAAAATTAAAATATCACCTAGTATTTCATATTAGTATGCTTAAGCCATATCATAACGATGAAGATGACCCTAGTAAAACAATATCACAAAAGGCTCCAGTTGGAGTTCGAGAATCATACGAAAAAGAAGTTAGAGCAATTATTGTGGATAAACATGTAAGAAGACAAGGCCACTTCCAAAGCATGAGCATATGGTTATTTAGGAAGAAAAGTCAAAAAGTGAGGCCAATTGGAAGCCTGCCGAAGTTCTATGGCAGTTTTCAAACAAAATTCAAAAGTTTCACGAAGAAAATACGACGAGGATCTCGCCGAAATGAGTGAGGGAGAATGTTACGGGCCAATTTAGAAGAGCCCAAAATTATGAAGTTCGTTCAAGCCTAAGAAAAAATAATCCAAAATATTCTAAAAAATTTAGAAAGTTCTAGAATATGTGGTAGATAAGATAGATATATACATTTAATATAAAAGTAGTAGGTGCATTTAATGTAAAGATAGATAAATTCATTTATAATCTTTAGATCGAATTTATCTAAATTCTCTATTTTAAAAAACCTCTTGTATATATAGAGAAGATCCCCTCAGTTGTATCATCAAGTTATTTACATCAAAGTTTCTTTTTTTTATATTTTCTTTCTTTAAACATTGTGAGTTGTTAGAAACTGATTTAATCTTTCTTAATGTGGTCAGAAACACTAAGTGCCACACGGATTCAAATAAAGAAATCTACCCATTATATATACCTTCAATACAAAAGGTACTTAATATTGATCATATTCAAGTTAATTAAAATAAATGTAGTTAACATCGTAAAGTTTATCATTATTATTATTTAATCTACTCCTTTCAACTTTAATGCAGAGAACTTACAATTTTTAAAGAAGTGGAGCTCAACAACCATAGATTGAACGGATAAGTGCAAAAGATGAAAGAGTCGGAACGTTCGAGCAATTCACTGGAGGACGGAGGTTGAAATATAGACGCTGAAACAAATGAATAGTTTAATACGATAACGAATTGATGAAGAAAGCACCACGGCGAGTCAACTCACTGAGTTTGCAACATCAGTGCTTCCGATTACCTCCTTACATCACAACGGTCGCACGGAATCAAAGATCGAAGTTGCTTCTCAAAACAAATCAGCAAGCTGATATGCACCAAAAGGTTTTTTTTTTTTTTTCACCATCAAACACCGAAATGTTGAATCGCGGAAAACAAAACGAGATCCGGAACTGAGAATGAGATTTCAAAGCATTGTTTCAATGAATATTTACAAACTCGAAGACGAAGAAAAAGAAAAATAAAATCAACAAATGGCGTCCCAGTCAAGGAAGAAAAGAGGGAATAATTGATGGGAAAGAGAGAGATAGAGGGATGGAGAAGGAACGTTGGGGAACTGGGAAGGAGAGAGATAAATTTTGGCAGAGAAGAGAGAGAGAGAAGAAAGAGATTGCGCGAGAGATAGAGAGGATAAGGCTTTGCCTATGACATTTGGAGATGCTTTTGTACTCTTAGTTAGGTTTTATAGGTGATGTCTCATTGGGAACCGAAAGTTAAGGGAACCGTGGGAAAAAGGAAAAATATTTTCAGCATGCGTCAAATCTCAGTGGACTTAACGGTTAGGAAATGATTATATAGAATTTAGATAATTAGATTTTACGATTACACTAAATGAATTAACTAATCAACTTAAATCATACCGATAAATTATACTTTCACGTTAGTAATTTATACCGTGTATTGTATAATTTTATATTTACAAAGAAATTTATGTGTATCATATATCATATGTAAAGAAAATTTTACATAATATGTATATATATATATACATATATGGCATTGTATGTATACTTTAGGGACAAGGGAATATGATTTCAATGATTCACTATTTTAATTGCCTTAAATTAAATTAATCAATACTATTAGATATGCCATATGTCTTGATGTATAGACAAAGGAATTACTTAATACATACATATACATCTTGCCCTATTTACATACATGTAAGGAACTTAATACATACATACACATCTTGTCCTATTTACATACATGTAAGGGTAGTTCAAGAATGTTATTAATTCATTACCTTAGTTTAATTTCTAATTAATTGTTATTATCTAAAATATCTCTAATCGTTTGTTATTGAATTTATGTGATTCATATGATCCATAATAATAAGTTTGGGTTTTCATTCAATTCAAGATTTAAATTTATGGTTATAAGTATTTAAGATTTAAAGTTTTTACACACGATTAAAGTATTCGAATTGTATATTAGAGTCTTCGTATTCGTTTTATTGTTTTGATTAAAAAGGCTTTTCTTTTTATTCCAATTCTTTTGATCTAGGGGACTCTAGAAAATACCTATCAATAATTGAGTGTGATTCCATATCTACAACACAAAAGTCGTAAGGTCTACACTTAGCCCCCTCTAACACTCTAAGGGGCTCAAACAACCCATATTTTTAAAGTAAGCGGCGACCACTACTAACAAGTGATCTTTCTACCAAGTTAAGTCTAAGAGAGCTCGCAAAGAAATTTTTATATGTATACTTTTTAGTTTTCCTATTTTTTTTCTTTCTTTTAATTTTTAAAATTATTTATTTTAAAATATTTTATTTTATTGATTTTTTAAAATATTTTTTTTGTATTTATTTATTGTAATATTTTATTTTATTATTTATTTAATAAAAGTATATGGACAACTAAGATGGTGCTACATACCTAGATTTCATTTTTTTTCATAATTTTCATATATTTTCCTTTTTTAAATTTTTTGAATTTTTCCATTTTTTATTAAATTGATGTAATTTTTGTAATTTCATTATACTATATATGTAATAGCCGGGATGTTATTTATTTGAAAATGATATGCTATTCCACAAATTTACATTTCTTTTTAAAAAAAGATTTAAATTGTTATTCTTTTTAAAAAGATTTAGGTTATTATTTTAAAAACAATGACACTTTTGTAATTAACAAGCCAAAAACATCCTATCATACTTATTTTAAAAAACTCATATTCTCCTCCCTCTCTTTCTTTTCTCTTTCCTTTTCCACTTATCTTTCTTTTCTTTCTCACCAATAGTTTTCTCTCTTCCTCTTAATATATTTTCTCTTTTCTTCACTTTCTATCATGTTTAAGATAAGACATCAAGGCAATTTTTTTCTTTTAATTTTTTTTTTTCTCTTTGTTTTCATCTTTGGTTATAATGGAAAACCTTACAATTAGAGAAGTTACAATTAAAAAGAAGAAAAGAAAGGAATTTTTGGTATTTTGTTGTGTATTTCACCTTTTCTCAAAAAAGTTAATATCTTGTTCTTGTTTTCTTTCAATTTTTGACTTTTTTTGTTGGTTAGGTTGTTGCATCCTTCTAATGTAGAAGGAAAACTAGATGTTGGAGTAAGCTATTTGACATTTCTAATGTTAGAGAGTACATTTTTAGGAATGCAATGATGAAATAAAAGAAAAAAAATTGATGAGTTTGTTGTGCTAATTGAATCTAATGGTGAAATTTTTATTTAAAGCAAGTTAAGGGTTATAAAAATTTTATAAAATTCTACAAAACTTATGAAGTAACTCAGAAAGTAGCTTAGGGAGTTACTTAGAGAATGGTTCAAAGAATATAAGTGACATCATAGAAAATTAAATAAATAAATGAAATAATTGGAATAAAGAAAATAAAATAATAAAAGTAAGATTAGGGTAAGAAAAGTAAATAATAGTTATGTGAGGGACAAGGAGATCTTTTACACCCTCAAATATAAATAAGCTTGTTAGAAAACCCTAAGACTCTTTTACTTCATTATGTATTATAGAGTCTTCTCCAAGTGAACCCCAAGAGTAAGGTTAAGGTAAAGTAATATCCAAGTAATTCTTTCAATTTCAACAATTGAATCACGCTTTTCATTGACAGTAAGGAGTGTTGCAACTTTGGGAAGCATGTATTTTGAGTTTTACAAAGCGAAGTAGGGAAAAGAGTGAAACCCTAATTCGAGAAGCAAGTCGTTAGTTATTGATGGATTTGAGTTTGTATTGTTGTTTTGATTAAGAGTAGTAATCGGTTGTAATCTTAAGAGAGTCATTTGAGCATCTTATGGCATAGATTTCAATTGCTTTGCAATCCCTAGTGCAAGATATGTATTGTTCTTGTTTATTAATTTTGATTTCATAATTGAGGATCGGAACACATCTAAGTGTTCCTAATTGTCATTATGGTATAGAGAGTCTAAACTTAGGGTAAATTTAGAATGATTGATGTGTTGGAATCATTAGGGATGGATTAAGGAAGATTAGAATAAAAAAAAAAAAGAGAAAAAGATTGACAAACTAAGGGAACACAGGGCGAAAACCATAGAGCCATGGATCTATCCATACTCCTTTCGTCGAGAACTTTGGTTAAAGTGAGGAAAAGAAAATTTTGGGTACAAAAAACCATGCCCTAAGACCATAGCTGTAGACCTTGGCTATCGTAATTCTAAAGGGAGCTTAATAGAATTACTATATCATATGTGTACCCATGATACAAAAACTACTTTATTAGTCAAAGTTTGTAAGACTCTAAATAATTAGTAACTAAGGCTTGATATTTTTAATTTATTAACTTAGCATAAAATATATATAAACCCCATAAATTTAACATTTTGAGTGTAGAGTTGAATTTGAGTGATATAGATAATTTTCCTATGTCAACAAAATCAATAAATTTAAAATTGATTAAAATTTCAATTACGAAACCTAAAACGAAAATGAAAAACACAAATATACTACTTGAAACTTTAATCGCGTATGAAAACTTTAAACTCTATATATTTGTAAATACAAGAAATGGAACTCAAACCTAATAAAAACCCTAAAACATTAAACTTATAAATATACAAATTTAATCACATGGTAATAAAACTCTAATTGGGTACAGTTATCAATCAACATACTTAATCGTATAAAATCGCTAATAAATGAGTAGAGATAACTCTTAAATATTAACAAACATAAAGAGTAACAAATTTATTTACAAAATTAATAAGATTAAGAATATTATTTTATATATATATATATATACATATATATAAGTTATTATTATATTGATTTAACTATTTGAATTTAATCTTATTACATATTTTATTTTTATGTAATATATAATAAATATTAATTTCATATCTTATAATTCTCTTCATAATTATATCATTTATTCTTCTAAATATTATTTATGGGATTAGAAACATTTGAAGAAAAGTCAAAAAGTATTCTATTTAATAAATTATTGATTTCTTTTTCCTTTCCTTTTTCTTTATCTTTTTCTTTTTATCTTCTTTTTCCCTTTCCAATTTATGGTTTCCATATGTGCATGTAATATCACATTTGAAATTTTTACTAAAGTCAAATGTGTCATTTTCACCTTTTTATCTTTTTATCTTTTTCCCTTTTCTTTTTTTTTTTTTTTCCTCCCTCCCTTTACTGTCAGCCACATATGCATCTAGAAAACTCCACAAATTTCTTTCTTTTTTTCATTCAAAATTTAAAAACAAATCAATTCCTTTCTCCCAATTTAGGGCCGACACACTTTCTCTCTCTCTTTTCATCTTCTTCCTTTTGTTTTTCTTCATTTTTCTCCAACTACCATTCAAATGAAACTCCCCCAATTTACTACATATTCTCATCATTTGCTTTTAGTTTCAAAAAGGAATAGATAGCTACAACTTGAAGAACTCCAAAGATCAAATCAATAAAGATTTCCTTTATGTATTTCAATTTTTCTTTATAATTTAAGTTTGTGTATTTTCTTTTTATGCTTATATATATTTTAGTATTGTGTATATTAGAAAAACAAATAGTAAGAGTTATATGTATTTAGACATCTTTGTAATCGAAATTCTACGTACATGAATTTGATTACATGTATACTATTTTTATTATTTATAGTGATTTGTATATTTAGATATGTAAATATAAACCCATATGTTATATAAACTTAGTTATGTATATATAGGTACATGTATATACATACAATACTAAGTATATTTACTTGATCATATACTTATGTGAAATATAGTATAAAGTAGTATAAATACATATACATAAATAAGCAAGAAAATATAAGAATACATGTATGTATATGCACCTATGTGTATACTTTAATATTTAAATAAATATACATATAGGATTGTTTAAGTATTTATATGTATGTGTGTGTATATATATATATAGAAAGAAATACATATATATATATATGTATGTATATTAGTATCTAATTTTATTAAAAATAGATTAAGAAAACATAAATATATACGTATATGTACATGTATAAATATACATATAGTAGTAATATAATATAAGTATAAATACATGTACATATCTAAAAGATACAAGTGTGAACCATGACCCTTAAGGGAGAATTAGGAGCAAATTTCAATATTTAATAAATTATAATAATATATATGTATATATATTAATATTACAAAATTAGAAAAACAAAAAAATTAAAAGAATTAAAAACTTCGTAATGTAGACCAATAAGAAGCTGCCACGTCACCTCTCTTAATTTTTAGATTGAAACCACAAAATTATAAAAAAAAAATAAGAAAATAATAAAAATTAATCAATTAGAAAATTACAATTATAACAAACATTAACATAATTAGTAATTTGAGCTTAAAGTGAAGACATCAAGAAATTGTTGTAAAATCTCAAAAATAAAATATTTTAAAAATATATAATTTAGAAATTAATTAAGTCATAAAATAATAAAGAAAAGTCTAAAATCTGAAGAACACTAACTTAAACTCGAGAAGAGAAAGAAGGGCTGCGAATTGAGTATAGATGACAAATTGCAATTCGTTTCAAAATTAATCACTAAATGCAATAATGAGTATAACTAAGAGAATGATAAAATATTAATAAGTTTTGAAATTAAAAAAGATAGGGATAAAAAAAATCAAGTCCGAATTTAACGTGGAGTTCAGACCGCCTACTAGTCTCCATAGATACATAATAGCTCCAATTGAGAGCTTTACATCACTTTATTGATTTCTAAATCCAAGCTCCAAGAGCTACACAAACATAAACTTGATCACACAAGTTTCACACTCACAACTCTCAATACAATTCACAATTTATACTCACAACACAAAAACTCAATCTCAAGAATTATTGATGTAGTACTTTTAACTCTTAATATTTTGCAACTAATAGCTCACAAGTACTATACTTCAAATCTCTCTAAATATTAATAAATTAGGCTATAAGTGACAATGAGAATAATAGACAATAAGAGCATAAAGGAATGGTGAAATATTGCAGCAAAAGATTAATTCTTTTTTGCCCTTAATCAGGTTGTTGAGCATTTATATCATCCCATTCAATTCTTTCCGTTATAGTGCATTAAATGCTCCAATGAGTAGTTGAATCAGATTTACCGGCATGTCGGTTCCTTGATCAGAAGTAATTCCATCTCCTTATCTAAGCCACTTTACTGTCAAGATGTTAGTGCTTTGAAACCGTCAATCCGATAGGCCAAATATCACTTGAAGAAACCTTTTACACATAACAAACAAATATATTTTCTAATCTAACTTCAAGATCATTTTATCACCACTCAAAAGATTAAATTTCTTGTAGACATAATTGATATATTTAATCATTAAGAAAATTAATCAATCTTATTCAGTTACCTCAATTTAATCAAATAATACTTAGTTTAATCATCCACTTGTTTTACTCTCTTCAAAAACAACATGCTTAGATTTTTACTTTTTGTTTTGTTCTCATCAAAATCAAATAATGAACCCTAGGTTCAACAAAATGATAAATAAAAACATATGGGCCAAAATAACTAAATTCATCACATTTTCAATCCATAATGAAAAATACAAGTTCTAACATCCAAAACAAATCTCACTATGTGAAAATGTGTTTAAAAACAATAATGATCAACTATAAGATCACAAAAATCAGAGTTAAAATGAAAAAAATTATACGTAACTAAAGATTTAAGATAAACCGAAAAAAAAAATAGATAGGATAACTAAGTTAATTAGTCTTATAAACTAATAATCAGAATAAACCCTTATAGTAAATAAATAAATACATAAGTTATAATTATTTATAAATATACAAATATATTTTCTATTTATCCCAATAAATAAGTTAAACCATGTTCGTGCCATACTTGTGTTATAATGGAAAATTAGGCAAATTACAATAGATATCTAGATAGTTGAGAAGCTTAACTTTTCCAAATATTTATAAGTCTTATTATCTTTCAGGTAATCAATTGTCAAGTTTTAAACATCCTAAAGGCTTGTAAAATGAGCATTAATCTAAGTGAGAGAGTTGTAATGGCCCACTATCTGCTTATGTTTGATACTTGCTTGTATGTTTGAATGGTTGTTTTGCCTATATGCTATCATTCGTATGATCACCTTCTTAAACCGATAAATATAAATATCTAACCAAAATAACTTATTATATTTGTTACATGTCTATGACTCAACTAGTATACTTATAGAGAGTGTTAGTTTTGCAAATTTTTTAGAAAAGTATTTTTGGAAAAGTTTTCCCAATTTTAAATAGATTCTTATATAATTTCTATGAAGGATCGTAGCGCTTATTGATGATATTTTTACCATTAAGGTAGAGCTAACATGGTATCTCCAATTGATAGCGAGACGACTCGCATAGCTGTGCCCATTGGGCCTTGCATGTGATTTATTCACGATAGATGGCCCTAGTTGGGGTATACCTATTTAGATTAGTATTTCTTTCTCGGTTAGGGTAATAGTTAAGTATCGTTTAGAGGGATGATGCCCCCAGGCAGCCTCATGCGGTTAAGATGAGGTACCCTATGTAGGTAAGTATGAGAGATAATTGACGTATAGACGACGTAAATTTACACCTCCAAACTTCTATGAATGTGTTTGTTACATTCACTACGTATGATTCATTTTGTTTGTAGATAGACTTATACGTATGATAATAATGTTTGATAACTTGCTTAAATGATAATGGTGAGGATCGAACTCACCGAGCTATGGTTTGCTTATTCCTCTATAACTTCTTTTGCAGGTTTGTTTAAGCTGAGATTGGGATAAATCATGAATGCAAAGTGTAAATCAATGATGTATATGATAATGTTAGAGTTAATTGAGAAAGTGTATAACTGGTATGGAAACATCTTTTGTAGAAAGTATTTATATGCTAGGGTTCTGTATAATTTGGTATTTCTTATCATTTATAAAATTAACTTACCTTATCTTATTATTTGGTAAGGGATACCGATTCTCTAAGGTTTTGATGAATTATGAAATATTGAAATCTCTAGTTATTTATATTTTACAATAAGTTAATAAATAAAAAAAATTGGAAACCTTAGTAATGAATTATTTAAAGTCTTGTAATTTCTGATTCGTAAGGCAATTTTTGTACCATAGGTGCACATGTGATATGAAAATTTTAGATAATCCTAACAGGTCTCCTCTTAGGGCCATAACAATATAAATAACTATAGATACCTAATATTGCATAGTCCATCAACACTGTAGACAATTGGTATCCCTTATCAAATAATAAGATAAGGAATGTCATTCTTAAAATTTCTATAACTTGCTAAAGATATTGAAATTTAACCAAGAGATTATTTATTAAATAAAATGTTTAATGTTTAAAGTCTACTATACAAATCTTCTTCTAATTCTAACTTTTCACTATACCAATCAATGGTTACACATTGCATATGACTGCTGTCTTTGTCCCTGCTATTAGTTGATCTACAAAAGATAACTATTGCAAAGTAAACTACATGAACTTAGTGAGATATCCCTCTTACTATATTAGCAAGCAGGTTATCAAGCGATTAATTAACAAATATATAAATGCATAAACAAGTAGTATGCCAAACAATGTATACAGTTGACTAAGTGCTACATATAACTTCAGATTTAATGCCCTTTGAAGTAAGGGTTAGAGATTCATTGGTACCAATTACAACCAGGTTCTAACACCAAGTTTTTAACCATATATTAAATTCCATATTTCACAATATATATATATATATTTCTATTTCTATAAATCCAATAATTCACAAATTCCTAAGTCTAGCAATGAGGTGGCCTCTACAGTTTACGTTCATACCCTATAGTGGTAGTCTCTAGACTCGATCCTTAGTCACCTGTACTTAGTATCTCTAGGTGCCAAGTAAGCCCAAGAGCTAAAGGTAAGGTCCTGTTGTGTTAGTGCTCTTTCACTATACTAATCATAATTAATCAAAACACATGTGATCCTTATCCCTACAAGGTCCTTCATTACTACTCCTATGAGGTGACAGTCGAAATAGTAAATGCAATGTTTGTGCATATGCATGATCTTTTTAATTTAAGATAAGCTAAATACGATTAATGCAAATTGTTAAGCGATCAATCAATATTAGCAAACCATCTAAATCATGCATCAATCAATCATACAACCAATTCTTCAATTGCCAAATTTGATAACATTTTGCACAACAAACAAGCAATAATCGACCACATGCATATCTTGAACCCTAAGCATCAATTTATCAATAGATAAAATTTAGCTACAATAACTATAAGTACATAACAAATAAAGAATTATCAAAAGTACTCATTCAACCATAAAAATAGTAAGGAATCATAGTAGCCGGCGGGGAGATTGGTGTCGTCGTCAGGATCACTTGATAATTAAGGAATATAAAAAATAATAAGTATTTAAGTGAGATAATTGTTCTATGTAAATATTTATTTAAGAGTCATCCTAAATTTCTTACTTATTTTACATAAATTTCCTGGTTCAATTTTTTCTTTAATCACGTATAACTTTTTCATTTTAAATCCAATTTTTATGATCTTATAATTAATCTTGATCGTTTTTTGACACACTTTCATGCAGCAAGATCCATTTTGGACGTTAGAACTCGCATTTTCTCTTATAGGCCTAGGGTGTTACGAATTTCTTTAATGTAGGCCTAAGTACTTTTTTATTTTCATTATGAGCTTTTCTCAATGATTTTACTTATTGGACATTATTTTAATTTTAGTAATGGGCCTAAATAATTTCTAAATTTTTTTATATTTTTTGAATATTTTTATTTTTGGGCCCAATTTGACATAATTTCTTTAATATACGACTTTAAACCTAAATCATTATTTATCCTAATTTTTTTTATTATAATCATAATTCCAAATTAATTTATTATTATTACAGCTTTAATGTCAAAAAATTTGGAAAGGCTAACATAGCAACTTCTTACTAGGTCATGATGTAATTTTCTTAATTTATCCATTTTTTATATTTTTACCAATTTATAGTATTAACACATACATATATAATACCACAAAATAATTAAATAATAGAAAATAAAAGAAAAACAACTCCTATTCTTCCATGGTACTCACGTCTAACTTATACACACACACATATATATATATATTTATACCAATTACATACTTTTTAAGAAAATAAGGTACCAGCATATACATGTATATGTATTTTTCGTTATATATAGATATATAAATACTTATATTATATTATGTGTATACGTATTTGAACCATAGAAAATAGAAATATATATATACGTATACATATAGTTATGTATTTTACTACTTATTCGTGAATATATATTTATACTATTTCGTAATATTTTTATACATATATATATTGCAGTAAGTATATTTAGTATTACATATATTTACATGTACTATATATATAAAGAAGTATATATATATAATTAAGTATATTTAAGTGTACACATACATGTATATGTCCATAACTAATAAGAAAAATTTCGAAAAATTACACAAATAAAAAGAAAAAAAAGTATACATCTAATTGAATACATAAATTTTGCTTCACTAAGTACATAACTACCAAATACATATACATGGAGCCCCCACTAAATTATTCCTATTATAAGAATTACTACAAAGTACATATCAAGATCAAAATAATACATAAAAATTTGTATTACAAAAGAAAAACTAATACAACATAAAGTAGTATTTAATTACTTTTAGTCTTGAAGCTTTTGAAAGATAGTCTACCTGTTCCATCTTAGAGTTGATAAAAAAAATAGTGATAGATTTGAAGTAAAATATTAGGAATTGAAAGTTAATA
This sequence comes from Lumnitzera racemosa, assembly GCA_024138005.1. Lineage (NCBI taxonomy): Eukaryota > Viridiplantae > Streptophyta > Magnoliopsida > Myrtales > Combretaceae > Lumnitzera > Lumnitzera racemosa. The sequence goes on along the minus strand of JAMXBC010000012.1, from coordinate 51,481,554 downwards.
GATGGTTGGATGAAAGGGAAGAAAAAAAAAAGTGGAAGGTTAGGGGGGTAGGGGTTGTATCAAAATGAGAGACAAGAGGACTTGGATAAGAATTTGGTAGTATGAAAGAAAAATAAAGTAGAAGTATGCTTGTGTAGATGGGGTTGGAGTTGGTAGTAGAAGAAAAAGAAAAAGATAAGGGTTGACTTGCTTTTTATCTTATTGAATTAATCACATTGGATAATTATTTTGTGGATCTTTATTTTATCCTCAATTTGATTTTTCTCACATGAGATATTAGAGTGGAACTTATATAGTTGAAACATTGGAAGAAAGAAAGAGACATGGACTGTTTTTTTACTTTTCTCGCAGAACTTTACCCACTTTTTATGATAAGATGATTTAAGTGTATATAAATGAGTTGATTTTAAGATAAGAATTAGTATAGAATATGATGTATCTATAGGAAAAATACGAGGTGTAAAATTAATGTATACTACATAATATATAGGTATAAAGTATATAGTAAAATTAAATCAAAATAATTAAATCGATATAGTTAAATCAATATAATTAAATCAACATAAGAAACTGACATATATATACACATACATATACATGTAAAACCACCAACAATCATAGGGTACTGTTTGTAATCTTATTAATTTATTTAATTAATTTGTTATTCTTGTTATTTATTTATATTTAGAAATTATCTCTATTCGCTTGCTTGCTGTTTTATGCAATTACATGTTTCTATCAATAATTTTACTAAATTAGGGCTTTATCATCGTTATAGTAAATTTGTATGCTTTATAAGCTTAAGGTTTTTGTTAGGTTCAAGTTCCATCTCTTATATTTACGCTTATATAGGATTTAAGGTTTTTATACACATTAGAGTTCCAAACAGTATATTAGTATTTTTCATATTCATTTTAGGTTTTTTATTTAAAATTTAAAATCAATTTTAATTTTATGTGTCTTTGTAAAGTCCATAAATGTAGCTTTTAAGTATAGAGAAACTCAAGTATTGTAGGTAATTTTTCTTAATTCAATAAAGCCGATAAATTTAAGACTGATTAAAATTTTAAATTCAAAACCTAAAACAAATATGAAAAACCCTAAAAATTTTATCAAAACCTTAATCGCATACAAAAAAACCCTAAATCCTATGTACACATAAATACTAGAAATTGAACTAAAACTTAACCAAAACTCTAAAACTATAACCCTAAGCTTATAAAATATATAAATGTACTCTAAAAGTATTAAAACCCTAATCAAATGAAATTATTAAATAACATATGTAATCGTGTAAAATTGTTAACGAATTGATAAAGATAATTCCTAAATATTATAAATATAACAAGTAACAATTTAATTAACAAAATTTATAAAATTATGAATATTATTTCATAATTATTATTAAGTCTATAATTTTACATTTATAAAATTTAATCTCATTATTCTTAATTTTTCTTTTTCCTTTTTCCCTTTTTTCTTTTTCTTTCCTTACTTTTTTCCCCTTTTCCATGTTTTCTTTCTTTTAGAAGAAATGGCAGCCCATGTGCTTAATTACTTAGTTAGGATTAGATGAGATAAACAAAGGTCAAATCAATTCCCTTATCCTTATCTTTCTTTATCTTTTGTTTCTTTTACTTTTGTCTTTCTCTATTAGATTTCCCATTTGTACTTGGTAAATTATTTTCACTTCCTATAAACTAAAAGCTCAAAGGAACATGCTCTACATTTCCTTTCCAAAACCGTAAACCCCTCCCTCATTTACTATTTTTTTTTTTCCTTTTTTTGTTTCCTTTCCTTTTAATTCTACAAAGTGGAGTAAGAAGAAGAAGAAGAAGAGTCCTTGGTTTACTATTTCAAGACATAACAAAGGGTAAATATTTAGTATGTATATTATATTTAGTATTTGTTGTAGCCCATATAATACGTATTTATTTTGTTGTATATTTTGTAGTATTATGTATTTAGGGACTATGTAATACAGTTGATTTTGTAATTTTTTTTCTTTGTATTAAAGTATTTGTATATGTAATTAAAGTTGTTTATATTATTCATTTTATTTTCTTATACACGTGTCTATGTATGCGCCTTTGTATATATATACAATTATATGCATATATATCATAAGATAAAAAAATATATAAATATATGGTGTATGTAGTTACACGTATATAGTATATATGTTGAATTATTTTCATATAAATACCTATGTATATGCATTCAACTATATGTATAAGTATAATGTATAATTATATATATTATATGTACATACATATAGTATATAGTATACTTAGGTTTATGTTGTAAATTTACATATATTTAAAAGTATAAATAAAATAAGAAACCTAAGTATAAGAGTATATGTATAAGTATAAAAATATATATACTAGTAGTATAGTATAAGTACATGTATATGTCAAAATAGTCTAGGTGCAAAATATTATGATACTAATTTATTAAATAAAGTAATATAATATATATATATATATTATGCCATGGGTTTAAGAAAGGAAGGTAGGTTAATCTACACAATTTAATAAAATATAATAATATATATATATAAATATTAAGTAAAGTTACAAAATAGGAAAAATACAAAAAATCCATAAAAATGACACGTAGAACATCCATAAGCTGACACATTAGCATTTCATATTTATAATTAAAATTCATAATTAATAATAATAATAAAATAATTAATTAGGAAAATATTAAAGTAACAAAAGTGAATTAAATAAGTATTTAAACTTAAAAATAGTATAATAAGTGAATTGTGATAAAATAGACTTAAAAATTATAAAATTGCAAAAATATAAAATTCAGATATTTATTAAATCGAAAATCTATAAATAAAAACTTAAAATAATAATTTATAAATATTTAAATTAAAATAATAAAATTCATAATACATTTAGACCATTATGAAAAATACAAGTTATAAAGTTTGAAACGAACCTTATCATGTGAAAATATATCCGAAAACAATAAAAATCAACAATAAATCCATAAAAATTAGAACTAAAATGAAAAATGTTATACGCGATTGATAAAAAAAAAATACTAAAACTAGGAGTTTTATACAAATAAGTAACTAGTTTAGATAGTTATTGCTAAATACGTATATATTTTAGATATTTCACCAAAAACTTATTACCTTACAAATTTCTTTAATGTCAGGTGATCATGATACTGAGATCAATCTACTAATGGATTATTATGATCCCTGACTACTACGACAGCTAAATGAGTACTCCCAATGACTCTATGTTTATTTTAGGTGTACTACTTATTTTGTGCTTATAATTAGTGCACCTAAAATAAATATTAATAACTTGATGCATGAGGGTTTAGGTTATGTATGTGCTTAAATACTAGTTGTGTGTTGTGTAAAATATTGTGAAACATAATAGTTGAATAACTAGCTGCTTGATTTATTACTATATAATTGAATGGCTTGTTGATATTTGTCATGACCCTAAAGGAGGCATAGTAGGATTACCTAAGATTTTCATAACATGTGTATACCCATGATATGAAAACCGTCTTACAAGTCAGAGATTGCAAGACTCTGAATGATTAATTACTAAGGTTATTGGTTTTTAAGTAAATAATTTACTGTAAAATACAAATATAAATAACTATGGGTGTTCGATATCTCACAGTTCCTCAAAACCGTAGAGAATCGGTATCCCCTACCAAATAATAAGATAGGATATATCAATATTATAAAAGAAATACAAGAAAAATTAAATTATCAACAAAGGTTGCTTATGTATCATCTAAGGAATACTCAGTTATTCCTAATACTAAGATACATATCTTCATCTCACACTCGGCACTCGAGACTTATCCCAACCAATCCCAATGTAAGTAAACCTGCAAAAGAAACTATAAGGGAGTGAGCATATAACAGCTCAGTAAGTTCGTTCCTCAACACCACTATTCAAGCAAGTTATCACACATTATTATCACACATGCAAGCAAGCTATCTACATACAAAATGAATGCAGGCGCGATGAATGCAAGCAACACATCCATAGGAGTCCGGAACTATAGAAGGTGTAGAATTACGTCGTCTACACTTCGATTATCCCCTGTACTTACCCGCACAGGGCAGCTCAGCTTACTTGCATGAGGCTACCTAGGGGCCTCACCCCCTAGGCTTTACTCGACTATTACCCTAGCCGAGAAAGATTTCAATTCAAATAGGGGGATTCCATTTTAGGACTATCCACCCTCCAAGGCCCCTCGGGCATAACTTACGAGTCCATCTCGTAAGCCAAAATTTACCAAGGCCTTACAGGCACAATAAAGCGAGTCCTCTCGCTATTAAGTGGAGAACCTATGCTAGCTTTGCCTTAACGATAAAATACCATTTCTGACACTACGACCCTTACCAAATTCATACAAAGTACGTTTAAGATTAAGAAAACCTTTTTCCAAAAATACCTTTTTCAACATTTTGCAAGGCTAGTACTCTCCATCCATACATTTACTGGATCATAGACATGCGACGAATAGAACCAGTTATTTGTATCAGATATTTATATTTATCAACTTAAAAAAAAAAAGTGATCACACAGATGATGACATACAAGCAGAACAGTAATTCAAACATATAAGCAACAGCAAGCAGCAAAACATCATACAAGTAACACGCACAAGCAAGTAGTAGATCATTAGAACTTTCTCACCTGGATTATTGCTCATTCTCCAAATCTTTGGGGCTTCCAAAACTCGATATTGAACACCTAAAATAAAATAACACTTATAAGTATTCTATAAAATCAGACTCCTTAGTTAATTAAAAGTATATTGTAGTTTGTCTAGTTTCTCCCAATATAACCTAAGTATAATGTGTATAGGGTTTATCATACTCAATGGGGTGAATAGTAACTATTTTCTCATATTTATAAGTTAAGATATTTTTTTATGTATTTTGGAACTTTTTCGTTTTCGCTCGGATCGTTATGAATTTATAGTCCATTTTGATCGTTTTCGAGCATATTTTCTCGTAACGAGGTCCGTTTTAGACATTGGGACTCGCAGTTTGAATTGCAATATAAAAATATCATAAAATTTATTATTTTAGTTTAAAAATTATAAAATACTAATTTTAGCTTTTTCTTAATATATTTATGATTTAATAATTATTTAAATCATATAATATGTATTTTCATTATTTTGAGCATATTTTCCTATTTTTGAGATTTTTACTTTATTATGATTATGATTATTATTATCTTTATTATTTTTACTATTTCTCATTTTCTTATTTATTATTTCTCTTAAATACTTCACAATTATACATATATATATTAATATATATTTCAGAATTTATTTTATTGAAAAATTACGGTATCATATATATATATATATACATATACACCTTACATATTTACGGATTTAGTAAATATATTATATATGCTAATACATATTCGATATACCACTTATATATATATTATACGTATTATATATGTATATGTATTTATTGAAAATAGACATATTCTTATATACATATTCATGTATTTATATATATATATATATATATAAGTCTTACATATGTACATACATATAAATACATATATATATTCGGTATATATATATAATTACCACTCATGGAGGTATACGAATATATATATGTACTATATGATTATATATTTATATATATTAAAATAATTATACATGGATACACACATATATATATAGTTACGATACAAAAATATACGTATATACTATAGTTATTTAATAAAATACGTAATACTAATTATATGTATTCCAAAAAATTACATAATACATACTCTCCCGTATAATATACCTATGTACATATATGTTTAGATACATAATCTTATACATACATATTTAATTAACTTTAAGTATTTATGCACATAGACTTATATTAGTTATGTTATATCTATAAAAATACTATACAACTACTTTATTTATACATGTATATACTATATAATATACATCTACATAAAAATAAATATTTACCTTTTTCTTTTAATCATTTCCTTCTTCTTTTTCTTCTTTCTTTCTCTTTTTCTCTCCGCACGGTTTGGTTTGTGTAGATTTTTTTTTTTCCAGATTTTTTTTCCTTTTATTCACATAAAGTTAGCTTAAAATTTAAGCTAAGATTTATCCAAATCTTTATTTTCATTTTTCTTTTATTTTCCCCTCAACATGTGGCATTTCTTTTCTCTCACATGGGTGGCTAAATTTGGCTTTCATTTCGTTGATTTTTCTCCACGTTTTGTGCAGGATGAAAGCATTGAATTGGAAATGGAAGAAAGAAAATGAGATAAATTGGAAATAGAAGAGAAAGAAAATGAAAATTATTAACAAATATATATAATTTTTCGAATCATATAAAGTATAACGAATCTCCTTGTAAATTAATTTTCAAATTTTTTATGAAATTTTATCAATTTAATTGGTACCCGTTACAATTATAGTTTTTACAAGTTATTATAGCGATTTCATTGTAATTTCGCATAAATAGGCGTTTTAGTCGAAAATTGCAATCGACTATAATTTTATTACTATTGAGTAATATTTAATTATTTTATAGGTTTATATTTATAATTTTAGGGTTTTAATCAAATTCGGGTTCAATTTTGGTTAATGGTGATTAAAGCAGTTTTAGGGTTTTATTATACGATTTACGATTTTGATTAATTTCTAAGGTTTTTACTACTTATAATATATTTAAATTTAGATTTATTAATTTTTTTTCTCTTGCTCGGTTTTGATAACTCTTCAAGTTATCTATAGTATTAGGATCTACTTTCACTCTTAAATAGCTAAATTTGCGGGGTTTACAATATTGGTCAATCACTTAATAAATTGACTTAATCATATACGATTTAACTTAAATTAAATGGATAATGCATAAGCACAAATATTGCATATAATGTTCTAGTCGTCACCTTACGTAGTTAGTAATGAAGGGCCTTGTAGGGATGGATTTCCATATGATTTTATTAATGCAGTGTAGGATTATTGATACAACAAGACTCTACCCTTGGCTTGCAGGTTTACCTGGCATCGGAGACACTAACCATGGGTGGTTAGGGATCAAGTCTAAAGACCACCACTGTAAGACATGAGAGTGAACTACAAGGGTCACCTTACCGCTAAACTTAGGAATTTGTATCTTACTAAACTTTTGAAAATAGAAAATTGTTTTGTGAAATATGGAATTTCTATATATATATATATATATATATATAATTAAAAATCCAAGTGTTAGAACCTAGTTATGATTAGTACTAATGTATCTCCAACTCTCACTTTGGAGGACATTAAATCCGATGGTATGCAATACAGGTTAACTGTATATACTATTTGACATACTGCTTATTCATGCATTCATACATTGTTAATTAATTGTTTGATAACTTGCTTGTCAATATAGTATGAGAGATATCTTGCTAAGCTCTTATAGCTTATTCCCCAATAATTTTCTTTTGTAGGTCGCTAAAAAAGTCGAGCACAGGTTAAGAGCTAAGTGATGAGTATCAACGGTAAGATGCATAGAAGTTAAAATTTAAAGATAGACTGTAAAGTTAGTTTGAATTATTACATGTAATTATTAATATTATATTTACATTTCATAACTTTCGTAAGTTTAAGTTTTAAAACTTCACCACTTAATCTTAGCATTTGGTAGGAGATATCAATTCTCTACAGTTTTAAGGAATTGTAGAATATTGGTTATCCATTGTTATTTATGTTTTACAATAGATTAATTATTTTAAAATTAGAAACTTTAGTATTTAATTATTTAGAGTCTTACAATCTCAAATTTACAAGAAGGTTTTCATATCATGAGTACATACATGATATAAAAATTTTAAACAATCTTAGTAGACCTACTTAGGGTTATGACAATTTTTCTTGACTTAAGGAAATACATAAAGTACTTGAGTTTGATACTGTATCTAAAAAGCTAAATTTGTGTGGTTTACATTGGTCATTGTCATGTAATACTATCAAATTACGAGCATAAACATATGATTTAAGTGTAGTGAAAGATCAATGGTCTAAGATCACAACCATGTGCCTCAACCATGATCTTGTACCTACCCTTTTTCCTTTTATTTCTTATTTTTGACCTTCCTAAACCTTAATTCAACCAATCCTAAACATACCCAAAGATCTAAGTTAAATCTAAAACCCTAAAATAAGCTAAGATCTCAATTCACGAACTTAAAGAAGATAATTAAGTGAACTTTAAATAAGAAGATATAATAAGAGAATAGAAACTAAAAGGAGTTATTTGTAAATACTTCAAGTGTTGACGCTAAAAAAATTATGAGTTAGAGATCTCCAATTGTACTCAGGTCCAGGTATGTGCTTCCCTTACTTGTTACTTGTGTTTGTATAGGTGAGCATAATTATAACTAGATTTAAGACTATATGGACTGTAATTGCGTATTAGTTATGCTTAGCTGTGCTTAGAAGGTCATAACACCAGTGTTCTTGAAGTGATGCCTCAATGATCCTTAGAACACATTGTCCTTTGTGAAATCTTCCTTGAAAATGATTTGAGGTAGAATAGGTTGGTGTTTGAGGGTTGTAGTACCAATAACCTAAAACTAAGTAGGCTAGGTAGCATATAAGGGTCATAATACTAGTGTCCCAATGCCAGTTTAAATGAGGGCTACAGTACCAATGTCCTGATTTAGGAATTATGTGGGGAGTCATGAAATACTTCAAGTTAAGATTAGTTGTGAATGATCCTAACCATGTTGTGTTGCAATATTAATTAAGAAGTGAGCCAATGGTTGTGTTATTTATTATCAATTACATTGATGCATGTGACTTTGTATATTGCTAGCATATGTATGTGTTTATGGATCGTACGTATTGGGCTACGGCTTATTCTTTTTATTTTGCAGCTATAGGAACGTTAAATGAGCAGATAGACTGATGATAAAGAGAATGCATATTATTATTATCAAGATGAGGATTCAGGAGAATATTACTATTATTATGGGGATAAGATGTGACGAGTTAGACTTGGGAAACCAAAGAGATATTGTTACTTGAAGAGTTGTTTAGTCATGTGACCATGAATAGTTGGATTATGTTTTTTAATTTTATTTATTGAGCAGATTAATTGTTACATCCAGTTACTTTGAAAAATTGATTATTACGAGAGTTTGTAGATTATTTATTTCGTATATTGAAGATTTTAGTAGTTTATTTAGCCTGACGTATCAGTAAACACATGGTGATCTGTGACACTCTTGAGTCTAGGGCCATGATAATGTAGTAAAAGGTTAAGTTGAGTAACATTTAGTTAGAAGTTGATTCCTAGGAAGTGATCCAAAAATCCGTATATTGTATTCTTAATTATTTGACTAACCGTTTCTCTCTAATTAATTTATAAAAATTATTTTCTTGTGATATTTCAATAACAAAAATTTTAGTAATTTCTTGTAAAATTCAATAGTTAAGTAAGGTTCTGATAGGTATATGTGTAATTTCTATTTATTAGGATACAGAGTGGTCAATAAATAGTATCAAGTTGAGCCCATCGATTCAAATACATGTTTATAGTACTTGCTACTTATGAATGTTAAGCTAGAAATTGAAATGAATCCAATAATTACATGGCTAATAATTTGCTTGTTTTGTACGTGTGGTTTAACTTAGGAACCCATAGTGGTAGGACTTTAAGGGGTAGCTATTGCTTGATATGTGGTAGTGTCTCTAATGAAGTTGTTGTTAAACATAATTTTAATGTACATAAATCATCATAGATAACACAATAATCATAGGATCTAGAAGAAATAAATTGTCACTTATAAAACATAAGAGTACTTACTTGATGCAAAATTCATCATAATTATTAAGAGAAAGATAAACTTGAACTACTTAAGCTTGAAATTAGTACGTTTAATTAAAATTGGTTTCTCTCCCTTAACCTTTTTCTCAATGCTGTAAAGAACTAGATGGAATAATATTCTTAATTCTACATAACCTTGATTAGGTAGAAAGATTACTAACTTATATAGAGAGTATAACATTAAATCTAGTAGGTCCATCATATTCCAAAATGAATGACTTAAATTTATTCTACTATTAAATAAGATTCCTAATTAAATAGCTGAACCTTAACCAAATAAGAAATATTAAATATTAAAATATATATGGTCAATTTTCGGATCATAATTCTAACTGTTGTATATTGAGAGAATTTAGTAAAAATAAGATCTCTCATGGGTGTTGTGGCCTGAAGTGGCAGTTCCCAACACCATAATACGTATTTATGTATATATATAAATATATATATATATTAAATGAAGTGTATCGAAGTCATGAGAACCCCTATGTTGTATGAACGACCTGAGATAATAAATATATGGTTGTTTACATGTTTACATCAAGTGCATGTATTTATCTAATTGCTTGACATGCACATTTGGTTTTAGTTTACACATACGAGTCATTAGTGGACGGAGATGTTGTATTGAGAGATGAAATGTAACTTTTGCATGTTTGATTCTTGATCGTGTTATGTATTGGAAAGTAGAATCTTAGTTGGTAATTTGTATTGGTTGGATGTTAAAGATGAGAGTTTAGATGTTCATTTTTGTTTCTAGTTATATCATATGTGAAGTTAAGCTCTAGTGGTTGTTAGTAACTATATAATAGCTTATATTGTAATGGTTGTGCTATGGATGAAGTGGTAAGGCTTATATGCATGTAAAAAGGGTTGAGCCAAACCCATGTGGGACAATCCCTCACACCGTGTTAGCAGTGGTACCCACGGGTCTGTAGTACCCAGGAAGGGGAATTGGGCAGGTATTACTGTGAGACGGCAACGCTGAGAAGGAGCCACATGAACAACACCTAACCCTTTTTACATGCATATAAGCCTTACCACTTCACCCATAGCACAACCATTACATATATGGACTCCAACCTTGATATTGGTTACTTAGCTATTAGAGAATTGATTAATTATTACATTTAAATTTGTTAATTTTAGATTTATTAATTATGATTTTGGCAAAAAAATATAGGTATCTATGGAATTTAGATAATTAAGAGCTTTTAGCATGTCATTACTCAATAATGACACGTGGTGGCAAATAGCAACGTCATAAGGTATCGGAGCTTAATTTATGGGTCTTTAGAACACATAGGCAGTGGATCACTAGAACGCTAAGATGTGAAGAGAGTGGGTAGAAGATGGGTCTAGTTTGAACTAAGGTAAATTAATCAATTTAGTTATTGTCTTTTTCATATTTGATTTCTAAAGTTCACATTTACTTTTTGTTTGATTTGTCAATATGTTTTTACATGTTATATTATATATCTATTTACTTATCTAATATAATTAAATATTTCTCGTTGTTGTGTTCCCTTTCAACCCTTTCTTATCCTTTTGTGGTATGTGGTGCTGGTAGAGTAGTTTGATAGAGAATGAGGTTGGAACTAATTATGCTTATCTACTATGATATGTTCATTATAATATTTGTAAAACAGAAGTTATGAGCAAAATACCTAGAAAGAAATTAAAAAAAAAAAAGGCTCTCCCATAACAGTAATAAAGAAAGACTTTAAGAAACTAAAATAAAAAATATATTTATAAGCACACACTGCATAGATAAGATTATATATGTACATACATACATATAATTATGACCCCACAACATCAACCGAATCTACATTTGACAAAATAAAACATTGCAATACAATATCAGTAAATAAGTAGACATGTAACTAAGTAACTCTAATCTTTATGAAAGAAAATTAAAAGTTAAAAGGACAAACTAAATAAGAAGAAAGAATCGAATAGTGATTTTGAATACCAAAAACACATATGTAAAACAAAGTAAGTCTTATTTTATCACCCATTCAACAATGACAACATGTTATCAAAATAATAAACTCTAACAAATATACAAAAAAAGATTCAAATATGAAACTACTTCACCAAATCTTGCATCATGAACAAAAACACATAGGATTCAGATAATATATAAAATAATGTTATATAAATAGCTTATTGCCATTAATAAAAGACAATAAATAGAAAAATGGAGTGTGGAGCATAGAACTAATTTAAGAGGCATAATTAAAAAACTTGTGAAAGCTTAGCATATGTACACTTTTAACAAAACTAATGGAAACTTCTTTCTTCTTATGCCATAGGGTTTCATGTCAATTTTTGTTTAATCAATGAAAGTCATGTCAAATCCATCGATCTGAGTTGAGTCAAGTTATTGGTCTAACTTTAGCATATTGAGTCAGTATTGTGTTGCTACTTGTTTACCCTATTTATATGTATACTTGCGTTTGGTTATAAAAGGTATAAACATTTCAGTACTAAATAAAGATAATAAAAGCAAAAAAGGGCATCTAAGAAACACAAGTCAAAAGTAACATCTAATACAAGGTAGGTATAAGCTATACAAAGAAAAGTATTGAAACAAATTACACCTCTCAATATTAATTATATCAACGATATAAAGAATAGTGACAATAATATGAATAATGAAAAATGATGAGATAACATTAATGTTACTAAATGACATAAAAGAGACATAAGTTCTTAACAAACATAGAAGTACTAACTACAAATATGAAAGCACAACATAACCTATAAGTACAATAATCAAAGCAATATAACATCACCAAACATATGAACATATATGCCTAATAATGACAAGAAAAATCAACTTTTCTCTCACCTGATATTAAATGAGTTTGGAACGAGTAAAGGAATAATTAGCTCGAAAGTGAAGTGTAACAATAGTAGTAGAAGAGTGGAAACATACGAACTTTTGAGGTTGTATGGTTGAAAATAATTGGAGAGTAAACACGTAGGAAGCTCTGATAATTGTGAAATTTGTTGTTGTATGCTTTTTAGATGAGTTATCTAACTAGAATTTATTTTGATTGAAGAAATCGTGTACTTTCACCTTAAAGTTATAGATTCATTCAAGAATCTATAAGAACCAATAAGTGGCATTTCCTGTTATTAAGATATGTTTCTAAGATATTAAAAGTTAAAGTATGGTTTTGAATGATGTCTGTAAAAGGTGTTGTTGTTGGTTGTTTATATTGCTGTGTTATGGTGATGTAAGGGTAAAAGTTGATATGTTGAGGTACAATGTGTTGACATTTTAGCTATTAAACCAGTAGTTATGATAAGCCATCTAGGGAGGCCCAACTCACAAAGAAACCTTTCTAAACTAAAATATTCAAGAATCTAGATCCTTCTCACTCTCTGTCCTTCACAATATCCATGTACAACTCTCTCTCTCTCTCTCTCTCTCTCTCTCTCTCTCTCTCTCTCTCTCTCTCTCTCTCTCTCTCTCTCTCTCTCTCTCTCTCTCTCTTACTTTTACTAGTCTATCTTCTCACACACAAAGTATTAGGATTTCAATGTTATTGAATGAATCCTAGAAAAAAAATACAATTTTTGTGTCCTTTTTTTATTCCTTATGAATTGATCTATCAATTGATGTAGCTAATGTGTATGGTGTTTATTTTAATTATGAGGTACAAAGATTTGAAAGTAAGATTGATCGGTGATAGTAAAAGGAAAAGAAAGATGGTTCTTAGTTTTCGAGATACTTAAGGACTCCACAAAAGCAAGAAGCTTTTCTCAGAAAAGGGTTCGATGATCCCCTCCGATCTTGTTATTCTTCATTTATAATTTGTAAAATATGGTTATGATTACTGATTATAGTTGTAAACTACTTGTAAAACCCACAAATAAAAGAAGAAAATGGTTTGATAGAGATCCATCATAAGAAAATCAAGGTAAGTCTCGTAAGTCTCTTTCCTATTGAATTACAAAGGATAGTAAAAATTCATTTTCTAGCTAGGGCAGTGTGGAAAAATGAATTTAGAGGGTTTAATCTAAGTGTCACAGCGAATCCTTAATAGTGCAAGTGTGATTAAACGCAAAATAATACCACAAGGTAAGATTGTGTAGGTTGTTTTCTTATTGAGTTTTGGAAAAATCTCTTAAGGAATCTCATTTTCCGCATAGGGCAATGAGTAAAACGAACTTAAGGTAGTCCTACGCATGTCTTTCAATGTGTTCTTAGTGGTGGTAGCATTTTTCATAGATTCCTATAGGTATGATTCTAAACCATGCACTTGTACATGTTGTTCCTTAAACTTATGTACTGATTGATGTAGTTAGGCTTTAAGAAGGGGAGGGGGAGGGGGAGGGGGAAGGGTGGGGTTGGTTTCATGCTTTAAAAAGGTGAAGTCATAACAATTCTACTGTGTGAACCATCCTAAGATAGAAACCGTCCTCACAGTTATCATCTTAGACCTAGTTCACATGAGGCATACTCGATTCTACCCCTTTGAAGTGTCTAATTCAATACCTGTTTAATATAAACTTGTAGAGTAATCCTGTAAAATAATTTGTAATAAACTTATCATTTAACCTTATAAAAAAAAATAGTAATAAATCCTACAGGTACCTCTCATTTCATATATAGAACAAAATATTGAAGACTACTAAGCCCTTTGAGGAGTCTTGTATAGTTTTCCTTAAAAGATAAAAAGTTAATACTAAGGGCAATAATCAACCATTTCTTGTTATGTCTCACCCCCAATCCTAACTTACTAAGGTTCTAGTGTTAGGTAGACACTTATAAGCCATTTGGAATCTACAGAACAAACTATAGGGGAATGAGTGACAACTTGCTTAGTAAATAAGGGTGGCAACAGAATACATTTAGTACATCACAATCGGGGTTTTCAATCAAGTTGGTTAGATGCAATGTATGTACAAGAAAATGCTATCTCATGACATTATATGGTCCATCGTGAGATCAGAGAAATTTCACCCGCTTTAATACGGGTTAAGAAGATTGACGTAACATACTTACGAATCAAAACCAAACTGAAGCTTGTACAATGAAAAATACCCTCCTCTCATGATCACCTTCAAACCATAGCCCCCAACCTTGCCATTATCTCCTCTTCTATCACTTAGTTCAGCTAAGAGTGAAGAAAGAACCATTTTAGCTATCCTCATCAAAGGGAACCCGTATTTGGCCTAAGAATTCTAGTCGTTACCCCTAGTGGGTTACGATGCTTATCAAATTAGATATTAAGCCAAGTTTGAGTTAGCTCATCTTTTTAGGGTAATCAACCAAGCTCAAATAATTCAATAATAATATTCATAAAACAATCATATCGTAGAGCTCAACTCCCATCACAGCAAATCAAAACCCAACCACAAGCATCGCATATGCACAAACAACTAACTACATTCACAAGCCAATACATATCAAAGTCCCCAAATATTCTAAAATAATATCCCAAAATGCGGTAAAGCATTGATCCTACTTACTTGTCCTAGTGCTCACTTCAAAAAACTTGTATCGTTAATGGTCTGATCATTCGGAGGCCCTATATATACAAAACCTAAATTTAATTTTCGTAATGTTTATGAAAATATTAGGATCTTATCTAAAGCGATTATATATATATATATATAAAGTATATTATCATTTTTATTATATAATAATATATAGTTTCATTATATCGATTGAGTTAAGTTATTATGTATTATTAATATACGCAATTATACTATTACGTATAATATATCATTTTAATTGTATCAAAACATACTTTTAGTCGTTTAAATCACATTTCGATTACGGTAGAGTCATAATAGTACGTAAATTAGTGATGTTATAGAGATATAAGTTATATTACTTAGGTTTATCCAATTTTAGTAAAAATAGTGTTGTTGGACTCATACAAACTTAACGATACGTATTACAAGTCTTAATTTCTAAAGATGACTTTTAATGGATAATTCGAGTTTTTAATACGGTTATACGTATCTAATCAAATATTATCATACTATACGTAATTTATTTTATTAAACCATATTTTACCTATAACCATAATACAGATATTATCTAACCATAATACCTCTATAACGTATCCTGGTTATTAAAATATCATTAAATATATTAAAAATATAATTTTTATCCAATCTAACAAGTACAAAAATAAATAGTTTTTATTCACTTACTTATCATATTTTAATCTATTATTACTAGAATTGGGTATTGGTTCGTTATTTAAGCTATTTTACTACATAAATTCATAATAAATAACTCAAGTTACCAAATAATTCCTTGAAAATTTCTATAGACTTCTAAAAATATGTGGAATTCACCTTGTACTTGGTTTCAAGTTTTCAATCTATCGCTTATATATTCGTATTTATGATTTTACCCTTGAATTATCTTAAATTACCTAATTAATATCCTTTTTGCACCAAATTGATTTCAACCTGTCCCAGCATTATTATTATTCATAGAAATTAGTACATGTTTATTTCATCATTTAACTTCATAATTTCTTATTTATTTCATAATTTTAGCCTATTTTCAATCTATTTTTAGGCCGAAAAATACAATAAATATTAAAAATATTCAAATAAAAAAATCAGCTACATAGTAATTATCTATATATCATAAGTATCTTACACAAAAATTTTGAGCTAGAACTACATCATTTAGTGTTTATTTTAAATTTCAAAAGTCGAATAATAGTACATTTGTTAAGAAAGTATATTAAATATTCTTAATTTTGTTAAAATAAATTTATGAAATGAAAGTACATCTAAAATAACCTAGAAATTAGTTTTTCCATATCTTTCCTAATTAATTTAATAATTTTTCAAAAATAAAGAAAAATAGGGCAAAAGCTTAGAACCTGAGTTCATCAGAGCTCCGACTCCCGTTGGCCGAAGAGAGGTTGTTAGCCGGCTTAGTCGGTGGTGGATCTACTAGGTGGCAGCGGGTCTCTACGTCAAGTCATCGAATAGCTTGGGAATTAGCTAAACTCGGTCCTTGTTTTGTTTTTTCCTATTTTTTTGTCAAATTTTTCTTTTTTTTTTTTTGAATTTTTCTTAGGTTTTGTTAGTTGCCAAAATGTTAAATCTGAGCCCTAAAATCCTATTTATAGTAGTTTAGGTCGATTGGATTTTTTTCTTAATTATTAAGTAATTTATTTTAATATTTTTCTTGAAAAACGCATAGTAAGAGGTGTCAATTTTTTATAAATTTGCTTTTAATGCAATTGCTTATTCTTTTTAAGCTACTCAACATTTAATCCAATCATATTTTATTTTATTTTTTTTATAAATTTTAAATAATATTTTAGTGTATTTTGGTATTTTATATGAGTATTTAATGATTTTTGTTAATATACGAGTATATATCCTATATATATCATACACGTAATGAGTAATTATATATGTGTAATCATGTTTCTTTTTAAGATACTTTTTCCCTATTTAATTTTGCGATTCTATCGCTCATTATACATAATTATATTATTTTAGGTTAATTTACGGGCTATGTTTATTTTATATGCTGCGTATACTCATAAAATACTTGTATACTCATATAGAATATTATGTTATATTATTTTCTTGTATTGCCTAATTATCTTATTTCTAAGTCCTCTTCGCATTTCGAGCTTAGTTTTAAGGGTTTCAAGTAATTTTGGATTACATTAAGTAATCATACTTTTAGGGGAAGAATTGGTATTTCGGGTAATTATTTTTAAAATCTAACTTCACCAAATTACTTTAACTAACTTTTCTATCTTAAAACTAAAGTTTGGATTCAATCGAATAACTTTTCCCGAAAACCCTAAATTTATTTTGATACGGTTGCCCTAAATTCGACTTTAGGGTCTCATATGGAGCAACTTCTCCCTATCCTGATTATATTCTTGATATTTTATTATTTTTTTTACTTCCACGTGTACGAGGATTCCTAAATTAGGGTTATCATGTTTCTCATAAGCTTTTAGCCTACTCAATTTACTTTTCTAAATACCCTAGATTAATTATCGATCCTAATTATATAAGGACAGAGTTTTGTCATAATACTCAGATGTTCATGTCTGGATTGCTGATTTATGAGTTATTACAGGGGGTGTGTTTTGATGATGAAAAGTTGGGTTAAGTTAGTAAATTTTAGTTTGATGTAGTACTTAAAGGAGGAGTGAAAGTTTCGTAAAGGTTTGTCAAACAAATTCTATAAAAGTACATAATCTGTTTGAACCAAATTGCTGGTTCCAGCAGAACCATAAGGATAGTTAACCTAACTACAGAATGCCAGTAAGAACCGTTTGATTGGTCTTGAGTGAACCATACTGCTAGTCCTACTCAGTAACCTAGTCAAATTTCTTTTCTTTTTCTTCTTCCATTCCTTTTTCTTAACTTAATTTACTTACATTCAAATCTAATCTCTAAAGCATATTTTATGCCCCCAAACCTACTTTCAAGTGTCTTAAATATCATAACCTAATTACAAACATGTTTCCCAAAGAAACGAAACACTTTCTTAAAACTCCTCCTTTAAGTTTCTTGTGGTTGGTAGAGTAAATAGCTCAACCAAAGTTAAGATTTAAGAGAGTTTGCTTATGAGTTTTGAATGTTGCATAAAGCCTTATTGTGTGTGCCACTTAATAGGTTGTGACGAGTTTAAGATGCGTATTAGTGAGCTATCCATTTCAAGTATGGGGTTTGTTTGTTGCATATATGTGTATAAGATTAGTAACTATTAATGAACCTAATCAATATTTGACTTAAATAAGTATGCTGCATATGCTTGGTTATACCCAAGGGACTTGGAAGATCAAACCTTGGAGTAGCACCCTAATGATCTTAGTGTGACGATATCCTGATTGGAGTCTTACTTTGAAATGATCTAAGTAGATTAGGTGTTCCTTAGTTCTTAGGGTATTAGGGAAGACCCAATACCAATATTATATGTATGTATGTATGTATGTATGTATGTATGTATGTATGTATGTATGTATGTATGTATGTATGTATGTATGTATGTATGTATGTATTGTAGCCAGAGGCATGAGTCACTCCAAGTTCCAAGATGCTGAAACTGTATTGCTTGTCAAGCCTAAATAAAGATAATAAATGGTGGTTGTGCATTTAGTTATATCAAATTGCTAATATGTATGTATGTACATTACTGAGTGATCATGTGCATGCGATTTGTTTATCCTGTATTGGGCTTTTCTCACCCCTTTGGGAAATTATTATTTTTAGATGCAAGGATAAGTCATGGGGACTATGAGGAATACTTTAGCGATTATGGTTGCTATGGAGAGGATGTTGATTACTATGACTATTTTGACTATAGAGATGGATCTATGTTGTTTGAGTAAGGATGTTGTAATTGTTGAAAAGAGTTGCCAAACTTTATTTCAATTTTTATTTTTATGTTGTTACTTGGGTCATAAGAAGTCACCTAAGACTTCTCCTATTTATATCTTTTTTATTTGATAACTTACACTTATGGTGAATTTGGTAACACTCAAGTTTTGGTATGAGGTTTCTTGAGACAATTGTAATTGAATTGTAGATTTAACTTTATTTTATGTGAATAAAGTAATTTAGCTGTTGATCTTTAAGTATTATTAGTGAACTGAAGATGTCTAAGACATCTCGGATTCATTGAGATAGAGTTATTACAGGTGACTAATGAGTGTTGAATTATGTGAAGATATGAGTAGGTAGATTATATATGCTGGATGTGTCAATAGATCATAAAGACACATGGCAAGTTGTAATCTCTCAGGTTCTGGGGCATTACACTATTACTTTCCAATTACTAGTAACTACCTACTAATTTGATTATAATTTTTTTTTCTACAATATGTTCAGTCATAACAATTTCCTTCACCTTTCAAATAAGGTTGAAGTTTGAAAATGAAAAAAAAAAGAAAGAAAAGAAATTAACTCCCAAATTTGATATTTGTAGTGCAATAGATTGAAAGACCATGTTGCTTATAGGAGTTTTGTTAGCTATGTTATCTAATGGCTAAAAAGAACAATGAGTAAAGGTCAAAAAATGCCCTATCCCAACTATGTTATATTGACCAAAGTTGTCGCAATCTATGTCCATTCAACAATATGGCTGTGTAATCTACCAATTACCTTAATAATGCTAGTAGTAACACAATTTATACTCAACATATGAACTAAATCAGTGTTAGGACACCCGGTTTCTAATCCTTTACATGTTAGTGATATTCGCTACAATTCCAAAGTCTCATTTGGTGTGGAATCATAGTATTTGAAAGCTCTATTATTCCTTGCCCACAAAAACAATTCAGTTGAACTATAATTCCATAGGCTATCCTACATTCTCATTGCTTCGAACAACAATGATGAAGGTGATTCTTGATTATTATGATGACTGCCTGATATTTGATTAATAGCAATATTGATGGTAATAATAAAAAATTACTGAAAAAAGATCCTCCTGAGCTATTGTATTGAATTTTAAATTGATTATTGATATTTATAATTGAATGCCTTATGGGAGACTAACCTCTAATGCAATGTTATTCAATTTATCTATATGCATATTGTCATCTTTAACATACTTAAACTATTTTGTCATAATAGTTGAATGAATTTGTGCATGAAACATGTGTAACAATACTTGTTATGACTTTCCCCACAACTAATTGATCCTTAACTACACTATCTACATCATTTGTTTCTTAACATCATACACTATATCTTTTACTTCACCGATATCATACTACACCACATGTTTCTCTTTATTAATATCATTTTTTATTTGATGTGTCTAGGAGTTCAGTAATCACTATAGGTTACCGTAAGGAGTAGTAACAAGTAGGTCCTTTGAGACATTGAAGAAAAGGAAGATGGAAGGGTTAGTAAATGCAATAGATTCTGTGAAGCTACTCAAAGGATATGATGCACCAACAAATACAACACAACTTAACACTTGCTTGATATGACTTACAAGCTAATGCTAAGGTCCACTCGTCACTAATCTCAAGCTACTTGGCAAAATTAGATAAGAGTGTAGAGGAAAATATACTTGGAGAAGGATATCTTACAAGAATAAGAATATTCATTAAGCGTAAGGTAAATGATGATTGTGGCTATAGTAAATGATTGTTTATAGTAAGTCCTTTAGGGCAACAATGCAAAAATGGAAAATTACATAAAAGGCAATGAAGAAAGAAATTCCTAATATGTACGAAAAAGGATAAATGATGAACAGAAATATAGTATAAATGTTAAAAAAGTAATGGATAAGTGGCAAACTGTCAATAAGTTTGTATTAGGGAATTTCGAGGCCTAGTAGTTGAGTTGTATTAAAGCTGTACTATTGCAGATAAATGGTATTTGGAGTTATTAAGACGATAATGGTTGTTGTTGTTTAATAGGCCAAAAGAGAAGGACTTGGCATATAGTAGCCTCGACCTCGGCCTCGGCATCAGCACTTGTCATTTCAATAGGTTAAATAAGTAGGGCTTAGTGTTTAATGACCTCGAGCTTGGCACTTTGCAGGTTGGCCTCAACGTTTAAGTGATAGGCAATTGGACAAGAATCTAAGCTGAGCAATATATGTTTGAGTAAGGACCTTAGAGAGTTCAAACATAACTCTTCCATATACAAGAGTTCATCCTCGGCAAGCTATCTTGAGAGTATTCTCCTCGTAAGAGACTATAGACTTTGGAGGTAGGTGTAAGTGAGGGGTCTAAAGGTAGGCAATCCATCAATTCCCTAAGGTTATTGAAGATTTACCCTCAAATCTTAGTCTTCTTCTTCTTTTAGCACATAAGGTATCAAGTCGACGACGATGAAAGTAGGAGATACTTCATAACCTTTGTGAAGCTCTAACTCATAGGCGTTGTCATTGTCAGTGACAGGCTAAAGGATCTTAAAAGGTCCATCTAACCTAGGGGATAACTTATTTGTCCTCTTTCTTAGAAAACGTTCCTTGCTGAGGTGGATCCAAACAAGGTCTCCTGGGTTATAAATGACTTGCTTCCTTCCTTAGCTTCCTTGTTCCTTCTATTGGGCTACAATTTTAGCTAGTTGCTCGGCAACTTTCTGATGCAATTTCTAGAACTCTTAGTGCGCTATAGGCCCAAATGACTTTCTCCTTAAGAGATTGGGATGATAACCATGTCTAAGGATAAGTTCGGGTTAAGTCCATAGACGATCTCAAAAAGTGACCTTCCTATCAAGCTATAAGTAGAGCAATTGTAAGCAACCTCAATGATGGATGGGCATAAATACCAATTATGTAGATTCTTCCCAACAATAGCTCGAAGGAGGTTATCTACTATCCTCTTCACTACTTCTATCTGGCGATCTATTTGTAAGTGGTAAGAAGTACTAAATATAAGCTTAGTGTCGAGCTTCTTCCATAAGGTTCTCCAGAAGAAGCTCGTGAACTTTGAATCACGATCAGACACAACATTACACTCCATGGCACTCCATACAGCCGTATGATCTCCTACAAAAAGAGGTTAGCAACAACTGAAGCATCATTGGTTGTATGGTAGAGAATAAAGTGGCTCATCTTATTGAACCGATCAATTACCAACATAATAGAATCATGTATCCTCAGTGTTTGGGTAGGACAAGCATGAAACCCATTCTTAAGAATCTTACATAGATCCTTTCTTCCCTTGGCATGTTTGAACATCTTACATCGCTCAAGAATCTTGCACACATTCTTCATTATCCCAGGTTAATAGAAATGTTCTCTCAACAACCCGGCCATTCTCTTCTCACTAAAGTAGTCTGCTAAGCCTCTAGCATAACTACTTGGCACACAAATTTGTTTTCCCTTCATTATAAATCCTTGGCTTAGATAGAACCCATCTACAACTCCTTTGATGTTACACTTGGCCACCAAGGATCCAAAGCACAAGTTATGTTC
The DNA here is from genome assembly GCA_024138005.1 of Lumnitzera racemosa. Lineage (NCBI taxonomy): Eukaryota > Viridiplantae > Streptophyta > Magnoliopsida > Myrtales > Combretaceae > Lumnitzera > Lumnitzera racemosa. The sequence continues at coordinate 51,458,791 of JAMXBC010000012.1, read as the reverse complement.
CTATTGATTAAGCAGGGTGCCAAAACTAAGTATCTTAGCTTGTAAAGTGGTAATAAGAACATGTCAACGAGAAAGTGCATTGGCCATAATGTTGGTACTCCCCTTCTTGTATCCAACGACATAACAAAAAGTTTCCAGGAACTCAACCCATTTAGCATGACAACGAGAAAGCTTTTGTTGTCTTCTGAGATGTTTGAGAGATTCATGGTCAATGTAGATAATAAACTCTCTCGGCAGTAAGTAATGCTACCAGTTTTGAAATACTTAGACAAGGGCATAGAACTCCTTAGCATACGTTGAGTAATTCAGTATGACACCTTTGAGTTTTTTGCTAAAGTATGCAACTGGTTGGCACTCCTACATAAGAACAGCTCCAATGAAGACTCTAAATGCATCACATTCTAGTTCAAAAACTTTCTTGAAGTTGAGCAAGATGAGCATTGGGGCAAAAGTCAACCTAGACTTGATCTCATCAAAGCTACTTTGAACTTTGTTAGATCATGTAAATTCAAAGTTTTTCTTAATCAGCTCTGTCAATGACGCAATTGTAGAACTAAAGTTTCAAATGAATCTTTGATAAAATGAAGCTAGACCATGGAAACTTCTAACTTCTACAATATTGGTTGGTGTCAGCCAATCGAGAATAGCTCGGACTTTCTTGTCATCAACTCCGATACCTCCCTCGAAAACAACAAAATCGAGAGTACTACCTCGCTCTAATAGAATATGCGCTTCTTTAGATTGCTAAATAAGTTCTTAGCTCAGAGGATATTAAACATAGATCTTAAGTGTGAGACATGAGAGCTGAGATTGACACTATATACTATAATATCATCGAAGTAGACAACAATACTCTTACTAATCAATGTTCTTAAAACATGGTTCATGAATCGCATAAAAGTGCTCAACGTGTTTATTAGACTAAATGACATCGCCATCCATTCAAATAGACCATCCTTTGTTTTAAAAGTAGTTTTCCACTCATCTCTAAGTTTCATTCTAATTTGGTGGTAGCCACTCTTCAGATCTATCTTTGAAAAGATCCATGCACCATGCAACTCATTTAGCATATCATCCAATCGAAGGATCGGATATTGATACTTGATAGTGATTTTGTTGATTGATCGACTATCAATATACATTCTCCATGAGCTATCCTTTTTCAACACCAAGACAGTCGACATGGCACATAGGCTCATGCTTACTTAGACATATTCGCAACCTATCAACTTATCCACTTGTTTCTTCAGTTTAGTAGCTTACTCAGGGTTAAGCCTATAGGTGGGTCGGTTGGGTAAAGTAGCTCTAGGCTAAAGGTTAATACGATGATTTATACCTTTTACAAGTGGTAAACCTCTCGACATCTCGGTAAGGAATAGGTTAGCATACTCTTGTAGTTATATCCATAACTCGACAGGTAAGGTTTCGGTCTCTCTCAACTCTAGAAATTTCCTAACTAACAAAAGTACACTCTCTTCTGTCTTGAAATCTCTGGAAAATTGGGCTCTAGAAATCACTAGAGACTTCCTCTATAGTGATCTAGAAATCGTCTCTTGCGATTCCTGAACTTCTTTGGGACTCATTAAGGTTAATATAACCTTCTTCCCATCTTTTTGGAATATATAGGTGTTCCTATATCCATCATGCAACACCTTCAAATCAAATAGCCAGGGTTGACCAAGTAATATATGTAAGGTAAACATAGGTAGAACGTCACACACCTCGTCCTTATATCTATCACTAACAGTAATCGATACCTCAACTTACTCGACAATTAGTAGACCTCCCTTCTCATTTAGCTAATGAATCTTGTAAGGCTTAAGGTATGGATAGGTTGGCAACTTCAAAGCTTTGACCACTCCCTATGCTATGACATTGGTACAACTCCCTCCATCAATGATCAAAGCACACAGCTTACCATTCACTCAGCAATTTATATGGATGAGGTTCTCCCTTTGCTCATTCTCATTAGAGACAAAGGTACTGAGAAATCATTATACGACCAAACAATACTTAACTCCCATTTCAAGTAGGGTCATTGCATTTGAGTCTTCTTAAAATTCACTCAACAAGTGATTAACATTTGTCTTCTCTTCACCTTTACTAGCACTTTCCACCTCAAACTAGGATCTATCTCCCTTAATGGTCATGACATGTCGATTCAAGCACTAACTAGCCATATGTTCAAAACTAAGACACTTAAAAAACTTAATCTCTTGGTCTTCCTCCTTGAGCTTTGACCTTGCTCCCTTTTGACCTTAAGCTCCTTGGCCTTACTCTTGCCTTGGCTATCATTAGATATTTTCAGCATCTGACCTCAGCAGTCTACCTTAGAAATGTATTGAGCTTAGTCATATCCAAGTCAGCTCAGCATACCAGTTCTACTTAGCAAGCTAGGTCGACCACTTGGTACTTGGTAAATTTGATTCCTCCTCTACCTCTCGACCTTCTATGCTACTTGGATGATCTCATCTAAAGTCCTAAGCCTCTATATATCCATAATGTTACCAATTTTAGTCCTTAGCCTAGAAATGAACCATACTATAGTTTGCATCTCGGGCTCATCAACGTCACATCTAATCATTGGTAATTGGAATTCTCGAATATACTCATCCACTAATTTGTTACCTTATCTCAAGTCTTAAAGATGTCGGAAAGTGTCTTGCTTATGGTATTCAAGTACAAACCTACTCCTTAGAACTCTCTTCTTCTCTTTCTATGTTCGGATTTGTCATTGGGCTCTCTGGATTACATTCTGCAACTTCTTCCACCACATTGCTGCATACCAAGAAAATTTTAACACAACTACTCGAATACAAACAACCTCTTTGTAGTAAAAAAAGTCGAACATCTTTTTTATCTTCTCCTCCCAATCCAAGTAGTTATCAGTACTACCAAACCCATTAAAACTTAGGATCTGAACCTTAAGGTGCTCAGCTCTTCTAAGAGCTCTAAGCTCACACTCCTTAATTCCATCATACTACTCCTCCTCCTCATACTCCTCAACTTCATCCAACTCAAGTCTCCTTCTCATAACTCTATCAACACGTCAGGGTGGAGCTGGGTTTATGTTAATAGCTTCAGGTACTCGATTCTCATCCATCTGTCTTCTCATCCTATCTCTCACTTCTTGGCCTTGTTTAACAATAAGTCTCTTTTATGGCATGGTCTCTATGGCCCTTTATACAGAAATAGCTAGATTGGCCACAATAGTTACAAGGTCTTATATCTACTTATCAATAGTTCATAGGTTTTGTTGAGTAATATAACCACGACCATGAGTATCACTCTCGGCATCATTAATCTCTCTTTGAACACTAGAATTTGATATTTCTTAATATAAACTTCAAAAAGTTTACTACTCAACAGAAGATTCTCACAAAGCTTCAATAATACAACTCGTACAGCAACTTAAGAACTTGCTCTATTTTCCACTAGAAAAACAGAGTATGATAGAACACCCTAGTAAGAAATACTTCAACACTAAGCTTTTGGTTGCAACCTTAAGCTCCGATATCAGGATTATATGATTTGCTTAAGAGCTCAATAATCACTAGAGCTTATCATAAGGAGTAATAACCAAGCACGTCCTTCGAGATGTTGAAGAAAATGGGGATGGAAAGGTCCATAAATGTTATAGCTTCTATAAAGCTGGTCAAAAGATATGACATATGACTCACAAGCTAATGTTAAGGTTTACTTGTCATTAATCTTGAGCTAATTGATAAGATTAGATAAGAGTGTAGAGGAAAATATACTCAGAGAGAGATATCTCACAAAAACAAGAATATTCATTAAATATAAAGTAGATGATGATTACGGCTATAGTGAAAGGACTATTTATAATAAGTTCTTTAGGGCAACAATACTAAAATGGAAAATTACATACAAGACAATGAAGAAAGAGATTCCTAGTATGTACAAAAAATGATAAACAAGACGATTAATGAAAAGTACTATATAGTACAAATATTAGAAAAGTAATGGACAGGTGGCAACTTGTTAATGAGTTCGTATTTGGGGAATCTTAAGGCATAGTAACTGAGCTATATTAAAGCTATAACTTTTGCAGATGAATGGTATTTAGAGTTATCGAGACGAATAATGGATGCTGTTGTTCGATAAGTCGAAAGAGAAGGGCTTGACGTATAGTTGCTTCCCCTTTAACACTCAACAAGTCAGCCTCGCCACTTATCATTTTAACGGGTAGGAAGAGTAGGGCTTAGTGTTCAGTGACCTCCGGTTCGGTGCATAGCAAGTCAGCCTCGACATTTGAGTGATAAGTGACTCGATAAGAGTCGGAGTTGAGTAGTATGTGTCCAAATGGGGACCTTAGAGAGTTTAAACATGACTCTTTCGTATGCAAGAGTTAATCCTCGACAAGCTAATGTGATAGCATAACCCTTGTGAGAAACTATAGGCTTCGGAGGTAAGCACAAGTGAGGGGTCTAGAAGTCAACAATCCATCAGTTTTCCTCAGCTATAGAAATCATTGTGTCCCTAACTAATTGATCTAATGCATTAATTTCTTGAATATTTTTAACAACAAACTCATGCACTAGATTTGTTACTATATTACTATTAGACTTTTCCATGAATTGAACTAAATCATGGGAATTTTCTTTGTCACTATTTTGCTAATCAATTTGTAATTTGGACATTAGAAAATGACAAAAAATCCACATATAATTATTGTTTCCCTAGATTGATCCGATTTCCTCTTTATTTTTGAAAATATTATGTTAGAATTTCATATTATTGCTCATTTCATGTAACATGGCATCCATTCTATCAAATCTTACACCTATACTATCGACAAATGTATCCTTTGAATATTCCAATATATCTAATCTAACACCATTCTTTTTATTTTCTTTATCTACTAAATGAGACTTATTGTATTATTGAATTTGAGTCATGTTGAGGTTACTCAAATCTTTAATTCAATCTTGTAAAAACTACTCTTTAATCTATCTTAAGAGCATTAGCCTACAAAAAATAAAAAAGTAACGTAACATATATAAGAATCTGGAACCTTCTCACTTCTGTTCTTCACAATATCCATGTATGACTCTCTCTCTCTCTCTCTCTCTCTCTCTCTCTCTCTCTCTCTCTCTCTCTCTCTCTCTCTCTCTCTCTCTCTCTCTCTCTTACTTTTTTATCTTCTCAAGCACAAAGTATTAGGATTCCATTATTATTGAATGAATACCAGGAAAAAAAAAACTATTTTTATGTACTTTTTTTATTCCTTATGAATTGATCTATTAATCGATGTGGCTAATGTGTATTATGTGTATTTTAATTGCAAGGTACAAAGATTTGAAAGTAAAATTGATGGGTGATGGTAAAAGAAAAAGAAAGATGATTTTTGGTTTTCGAGACACTAGAAGGACTTCACAAAAGCAAGAAGCTTTTCTTAGAAAAGGGTTTAATGATCCCTCTGATCTTGTTATTCTCCATTATACTTTATACAATATGGTTGGGATTACTGATTACAGTTGTAAACAACTACTTTTTAACTACTTGTAACTACCTACTTATTTTATTACAATTTTTTTTCCTATAATATGTTTAGTCATAATAGGTTGATGGTATTTAATCAGGTAGAAAATAAATCAAAAGTGGAATAAACAAGAAGACAATTAAAAAGAGAATCCTTTAATACCTTAGTGATAAGAGGTGAAGGCACATGAATTAAGGAGAACTTATGGAACCATGAATATGATAAAAGTCATTGTAAATCGATAAATCGAGAAGTAGTAAGAAGCTAATACAAGTTAGATAGAAGAAACTTATAGTACAGTAAAAAGGTATAAGCAACCTAGTAGATTACATTAGAATCTAAATGGGCAATTGAAAGAATGAATATTTTCATATAGGTAACTGAAAAAGAGACATGAATGCTCAAGCTAGCGGGAGGAATGTCACATCCCAGCTTAGCACGGGCTGTATCATCACATAGAAATACTTGTTGAAAACTTATCCCAACCTACTCATCAATTAAGAGACAACTTTGTTTACATGATAAAGGGGTTACTACATCAAAGTTCAGCTAGATATTCAATTACAACTTATGTATATAGCATAATATTTACATCAAAACATAAACCAGCTTTGTCTTTCATCATCTTCACAATAGTAAGATTCCCAACTTAGTACAAGTTTCATATAAATGTCATCAATTCAGACTCATGCTTTCACTATACATTCCCCCCTAATGTTGGGCCCTTCACAACGATGTTAACCTAAGGATAAAACATTATCCCCTCAGTTATTGAAGCTGAATGAGAGTGGATCACAAACAATACAATATAGACAATATGACATATCACTACCAAAACATGTCAATCATAATTCGTAGGTTCAACTTTACATATACATTCGCCTAACCAAGTATTTATTGTTAGCAATGCAGCATGCTATGCTCATGCATGTGGCATGTATCGATACTAATATCTTACACCCTTCCAATCTTCTTTTAGTTAGTCAATATAGTCGGGCCATTTAAATACAACGTCTAGGAACTTATGGGCAATAAGGAGCTACTTGGGAGTAGAATGTCCACCAAGTTGGACTATACACCGTAGTCTACCAATATCAAAAATGGTAACAATGCCAAATTAGACCACATACTGCAGTCTACCAAATCTGACTATCAAAATAGTCACAATATTCGAGAAATGTAATCTATGTGCTTTCAAAAACTGAGTTCATAGAGCCATGATTTTTCTATGATCACTTGAAAGTCTTATTTTGAAAATTTTGACTCGTAAGTCCCTTTTTATGACATGCCATGTCATGATATGCAATAACAACTTAAGAACATCAATCAGCACAATCAATCTTTAAGTTTTATTCAACCTAGTTAATTGATTCCAGTCTTTGAACTCTCCCTAGCGAAAATCTAACATCTCACTTAAGGTTCACTTAGGTAAACACCCAAAAGATTGAGTTAGCAATCACTCAACTTCCCTAATTAGCACAATCATTTATAAGTACAAAACAAACAAAATAAGAAGCAACTTAAGAGAGTAAAAGGTAAATGAGGAAGAGATACATAGAATTTTCATAACGTTGATACACTTTTGAGGATAAAAGTTCTTTTAGAGGGGTGGAATGTAACAGCGAGGATTTTAATTATTTAAAAATAATCTTTTATATTTGAAATTCGTATTTTTTTTAAAAGATTTAAGTTATTATTCCTTTCCAAAAAGATTTATGTTATTATTTTAAAAATAGTGGCACTTTTGTAATTAATAATGCTAAGAACCCTTACCGTATATATTTTTTAAAACTTACACACCCCACTTTCTCTTTCTTTTCTCCCTCCTCTTAAACTTACTTTTTTATTTTTCCTTTTTCCCAATTGGCAATTTCCCTTTTTCTTCTTAACATAATTCCTCTTTTCTTCACTTTTTAACATGTTTAGAACAAAACACTAAAGTAAGTTATTTTATTTAGATCTTTTCCTATTTATCTCCATTATTTTGTCATATGCTCTTGTCGTAGTTTTGGTAAACAACCTTGCAATTGAGGAAGTTATGATCGAAATAAGAAAAGGCAAGAACTTTTGGTGCATCGTGTTTCTCAAGTAAGTTTACATTTTATTCTTGTTTTCTTTAGAAGTTCCTTTTTTTTTTTTTAGTGGTTGGGTTACTACTTCTTTTTAGAGGAGAAGAGAAATCAGATGTTAAAGTAGGTTATTTGATGTTTTTTATATTTAGGAGTATGTTTTTGAAAATGTAGTAATGAAATAAAAGAAGAAGAATGGGTGAGTTTACTATACAAGTTAAATTCAATGACAAAATTTCTTAGCTAGATGAGTTAAGGGATGCAAAAATCCCATGAATTTCTATAGAACAGCTTAAAAAATAGCTCAAGTAATCAATGAGAGAGTGTTGTAAAAGGTTAAATTCAGTAAAGCTTAGTCAAAAGGCGATTCCTAGGAAGTGATCCAAAAATTCACATCTTGCATTCTTAACTAATTAACTAATTGTTTCTCTCTAAGTAATTTATGAAGTTCATTTACGAATGATATTTCAATGACATAAAGTTTAGTAATTTCTTATACAATTATATAATTGAGTAAGGTTTTGACATGCGTGCATGTAATGTATGTTTATCAAGTAATTTCTTGTACAATTAACTAATTGTTTATCTCTATTAATGTTCAGCTTGTACATACAAAAACTCAAGTACGTATTTACTATGCTTGTTACTTGTGTATATTAGGCCATAAATTAAAATGAATAAAATAATTAATTGGCTAATAATTTACCTATTGCATGTGTGTGGCTTAACCTAGATACCCACAACGATGGAAACATAAAAGGCATCCGTTGATTGATGTATGGTGATGTCTTTGGTAAAGTTACATAGAATTATGATGTTTCATGGGTTTTAAGGCCTAAAGTGGTAGTTTCCAACATTGTAGTATCTGTGTGTATGTGTATATATATAAAATAAATATATTGTGTTTAAGTCATGAGAACCATGTATTGTATAAGCAACATAATTAAGATAATAAATTGATGGTCGTTTACATGCCTACATAGAATGCATGTGGTTACGTGATTGTTTAACATGCACATGTAGTTTTGGTACATATAAGTTGGACATTAGCTTACCTTTCAAGAACTTTCTTTTTCAACTGCAAGTATAAAGGATTACTTAATGTATGGTAAGACTAACATGGACTACTTTCAGGTGAGGACAACGTTGAGTACTTATATTACCATGATCATTAGTGAATAAAAATGTTATGTTAACTCGTAGTTGGTTAGTTTGTATTGGTTGGATGTTGGAGATAAGACTCCATAAGTTCGTTTTTATTCCCGGTTGTGTTATGTGTAGTTAGTTCCAATAGTTGTTTATAAGTTATGATTAGTACATTTAGTTATACAAGAACTTACATAGGCTCTAACCTTTATAGCTATTCAGTTGATTGGTTACTTTGTTGGTTAAGAGTGGATTGATCATTCTACTTAAAGTTGTCAATTGTAGATGCATTGATTATGAGTTTGATAGAAATTACAGGTGTTTATGGAATTTAGAAAGATTAAGAGCCTTAAACATGTCATTATTGAAGGGTAGCAACATCTAAGTTCTTTAGCATTACAATATATATTATATAATAATGTAGACCAATGGAATTGCGTCATGTGTTATTCCCTAACGAAAATGTTCACACTCTTTAATAAAAAACTCTTTTGTGTATGTTGAGAACTTGAATATAACAACATAAAGGTTTAAAACTAAGATAGAAAAATAATGAAATGTTGGGAACTGAATTTATATTTCTCCCTAATAAAAAATTAATCAATTTTGAAAAAAAAAAAAGAGGTTAATTATAGTTGAATTCAAGTACCTAAACTATTCATGTTCTCTAAGGATTCTCATCAAATATGGAAAAATGCATAAAAAGCCATCCATTACAAATGTATGGGTTCTCTAACTAAACGTATGAGAGAACATGATACAGATCCATGATGTATTTTAAATGCACTTTTAGGAAAAGATATTCAATTACATTAACATATCATGTGAATTAATGAGTAATGTATAAGTATTAATAAAAGTTTGATATATGATAATAAAGAAACTTACTTTAAAAAAAAAAAAAGATTAATTGTATTTTCACATTTCGCATTTTATTGATACTTCTAAAATAATTATTGATTCACATAGCATGTTAATATAATTGAAGTATCTCTTATGCATTTAAGCTATGAATGGAAGCTCATCCTTCTTGTTATATTCGGCTAGTACTTTACCTACTTTAGCAATGAAAGCTTACAAGATATGATATTTTTATAAGAAACCATTGGTGGGATTTTATAGAGCATCAAAAGATCAAATCTTACAATCAAACAAAAAGTGGTTCCACTAATAATTAGTCATAGGAAAGGTTTAGTAGAAAAAGATTTGATTTTTGGAAAAAAAGATAGTAGATATTTTCTTTTCTATTTCTTTTTTTCTTTCTTTTGCCTACTTAGTGGATATTTTCTAAACCACTAAAATATCAAATTTTGCAATAGAATAATTAATTTGTTTCAGTGATTTTGCATATAGAATTTAGTTTCAAATTAAATAAAAAATGCAAAATTTAGTATACAACATTAGTGTTATAGGAAAGATTTCATCTTTGCTATAAATAGTTGATGGATTATTGGTAATGCCATAACATTAAATTTTCCAATGAATCATGAAATGATTATCAATGATTTAGCATAAGAAAGGAGATTGGTTAATAATAAGGATTTAATGGAGAAAAATGAAAAAAAGATGATATCTTTAATCTGATGTCTTTATAACATGTTGATTATCACTTAATTCTTTTTTTCGTTTAATTTATTTGGCCTTGTCCTAATGTATTATTGATCTTATTTACTTTTAATTATTTTATTTAATTTATATTTCTTAATGATATTATTTATATAAACTTTTTATTTTAATGAGTTAGGTATAACTTATTTTTAGGGGTGGGCAAAAAAACTGACCAAACCGAACCAATTGCCATAAACCTAACTAAATTATACCAAAAATATGGTTTTTCTTACAATTTGGTTTTAAAAATTCTCAATTAAAAAATTTATAATTGATTCAAAAGAATAAACTAAACCAATCAGAAAAACTAAATCAAACAGTTTTATAAAAAAGTATAATAATATTTTATTTTAACTAAAGAATGTCTTTTGTTATAATATAGCATATTAAAAAAATTATTTACATTTATTGAAATATATATACATATATATATATATTAAACTTTTAATTACCATATTGTATAAGTTATATATGTAATTTAAGTCAAAATTTGTACTACATATTATTTTTATAAATCAAGTTAGCTATTAACAAACATTTAAAAAGTTTTAGTCGCATGAAAATTGATTTCCTCAACCTTTATTATGATAATACTTATTATTTTTAATCAATTCAATACTTTTTACATGAAATCACATGTTTTGCAAGTATACTTTTCTAAATTAGAGGATGCAGTTCAATCCATAAACCAAATTGAATCAAACCAAAATTTTATGTTTTGAAAAATTTTCCAATTCAAACTGTACATTTTGGTTTAAAGTTATAAAAAAACTTAATTGCATTTTTATGGTTTGGTTTGACTTGGAGGGAAAACTAAAATAAACTAATCCGCACCCACCCTTACATTTGTGGATGGAAAACTGACTAATTTATAAATAGTAGAAAATGCTGAGGATTTTATCACACCCCAAACAACAAAGTTATAACAGTCTCGTCATGTAAACCATTCTAAGATAAAAGCTAACCCCTAGCTGTTTATCATAGATCTGATTTATATAAGGCATCCACAACTGACACACTCTAAAGTAAATAGTTCACATGAAAAGCATACGATTTTTGCTTGTGGAAATCTTAAATCACACATTAAATTTTAGATAATTCAAGCAATATTAATAAAATTCAATAACTTAGTTTATTTAATGTATATATAGTTCGATAACCAAGAAAAAAAGCTTTAGAAGTTCAATTGTTCTCCAATTTACATCCTCACTCATTAAGATCCAGTGGTTACTAATTTCAAGGTTATTATATTACAGCTTCCTAATTAGCACCTATAGAGGACATATAGGGATATGAGTAATTAACTGCTCAATAAGTTGAGATAGAGACATAAAATTATACGTTAAGATTATCTAAATGCAATGTGACAAACAAATGCCATTATACGATGTTGCCGGGTCCATCATGAAATTAAAGAAATTTCATCCTCTTTAATCCAAGTTTAAGGACTTTTAGTAAGTATGCAACAGCTAATAATCAAATCTAAGCTTGTACAATGGAGACATCCTTCCTCTTATGACTATCCTTCGAGTCACTATCTTTATCCTTGCCATAATCTCCTCTCTTATCATTAGTTTGACTAAGGATAAAGAAGGGATCATTATACTACAACGCTATCCTCTTTGAAGGTGTCAATATTTGGTCAAATAATCATAAGCATCCCTTATTAGGTTGCAATGTATGTCCGATTAAGATTACAAATCAAATATCATTAAGTTTAGTTTAAGGTGGTCAATCAACTCTATATAGTACAAACAATTTTAATTTAGAACAGCAAGCCAGTAGTGCATAAACAAGCTTAAAGACATACAGGCATGCGAACAATCAAGTTACCTACAAGCATAACCAAGTATAGTCTTAAGCTTTCAAGTACTATGAAACGGTACCTCAAAATATAGTTACGTATTGATCCCAATCTTATATGGACTTCTTTACTTACTCACTTAGATGTGACTTATGTTACGCCTTCGTCGTTAGTTCTTATAATATAAATATCATACAATTATTACATATAGGCTTTATTTCTATAACTTAAATTAGTACCTTTAGTCTAAGGTTATTCTCTAATTAGTTGTCCAAGTTTTAGGTCCCTTGTAATTAGTTTCACTCTTAGCTAGTCTTTAATTTAGCTACTAATTCTGTTCTTGATTATAGTTTCACTCGTAAGCCCTAAATCATCTACTAACCCATTCTTTGAAATTATCTACATATGCCTCGAGTATAGAGAGCCTCTAGTTTGATTTCTAATTAATTCCTTAGTTTGCTCTATATACCTTATCTCTGATTTAGCTTCTGAATTAGCCTCTAATTCGAACACATTATATATTTTAACATAACTTCCCCACAAATTTATTCATGGTCAAACTCAAAGTACATTATATAGCCTATCACTACTTTAGTTTAACTTAATCACTACATTCTTCATTACTTTAACACTTCTCATAAAACATATATATTAACACCAAATCCTTAATCCTTAAATCTAACACTTCTAACACTATAAATTTAATCCTTAAACATGGCTCAACATTACAATATACCAAAATATGATCCAAATTAGAATCCAAATCATTTCCTTTGAAAAAATCATTGAATAGATAAATAACTTTTTAATAGAATTTTAAAGCCTAAAAATTAGATAAAAATTTACAAAATAGTTTTCACCAAAAACTTTTCATAAGAATTTAATATATATAATAGATGTTTCACAAAAAATTGCAAAGTCGAAATAATATTAATAGGGTTTTTGAAAATGAAATCAAAATCAGCTTGGATTTAGCGATTTTCTAAGGATGATATATTTTATGACTTAATTTTAACAAAATAATATTTTTCCTAGAATCTACATAAAAAAAAAATCTATCTAAATACAAATTTTCATAAATTTAAGGATTAATTTGTTATTTTTGAAGAATTAATAAAAATCAGATAAAGTTTCGAAGCTTACTAAAAATCACTGTTGCGCCCAACACCAACCACCCAAGCTTGTCGGCTAGAAAGGGCATGGATTCCCTTGGCTACCTCTTATGTTTTGGTTTGACTCATACACCCTAATTTAACCTTAATCATACCTATTTTTGTCTAATTTTTCTAAAAACCCCCCTCAACTCTCCTTAAGCTCTCTACATATTTCCTATACTCTAAAATGACTAAAGTAACTCCAAAAGAGTTGTTCTAAATTTATAAGGGAAGGGGTTGTCGATGGGAGATTTTCTATTAGCTAAGTACCATGCTTTCTTTTTAAGTTTGTGTCCCAAGTGTTCTTATATTATATAGAACCTCTCTAATTTGCACTTTAAATGTGACTTGCCTAAAGTATAGCATTGTAGGCTACAACATAAATTTTTTTTCCATTTTTTATTAATTTTTTTGAATTAATTTGGTATATTTTAGTATATATTAGCTATTTTAGGTGATTTTGGGTATATTTTCCTATATATAAAATCATATTTAATACAAATAAAAACCCTTAAATATTATTTATACTATTTTATGATTTTTAATATAGACATAATTTATCTCTAATAATTCGCCAATCATCGGAACTCGTTTCATGTATTTTCGATAGCTAACGAGTAATATATGTATGTTTTATAAATGCTATATTTAATTATTTTATTTTCTTATCTCCAAACCCACTGGTCACTTTTACTAATATTCCTAATTTTATTATAAAATTCTTGCTTAATCGGATAACTTTCACGATCACACTAAATTTTATGTATTGGTTCCAAATCGTTCGATTGTAAGTTGATAGTCAATTTGGATAAAGTCTCACAAATTTTAATTAAAAACAAATTAAGAATTCGTATAGAATAGTTGACTATTAATAACTAAAAGTATAATATTTTTACTGATAATAATTAAATATATTTTTTATAGAAATTTATTAAATTAATTAAAAGTGTTAATAATAGGTAGTATCCTATGTCAAGTTTAGTATGAAGTAATGATCCAAAATAAAATAGATCGGAATGAAAAGCAAAATAAGAAATCCTTTCTTATATTTAAAAATGGTCATTGAATGAAATGATATTAAATGTTCAAATAAAATTATTTATTGAAAGTACCTTAATTATTGCGTATTATAATTTTTTTCAAGGTTTGAGAAGTTAATTTAATTAATTATAATTAATGAAGTAGAAATAGAATTCCTCTTATAAATCATAGATTCTATAAAATCGCAATTCTAATTTTAAAATATACTTTTAAACTTGAAAAATAAAAATAAAGTTCGAAATCATAATTTTATTTTAATTTATTTATACGTAACAAATATGGGAATATTATGAAGGTAAATCATGTCTTAAAAGTGACGAAGACTTTAATAAGAAAATAATGTTAATGACTTCAATTAAAAAAAAAACCTCAAATAAAACAAAAAGAAAAAAAAAAAGGGCTAGTGAAACATTTATTTTATACGTAAAAAGGAAAGGAAAAGCTTTCGTTGGCAATACTCTCTCTCCTCTCTCTCTCTCTCTCTCTCTCTCTCGTTACTACAGATTTCTCGGGACCCGACACATATTATCCCTCCATATCCATTAGATCTAGTGCTGCATTCCAAATCAACGGTCAATATTTCACGTTGAATGACAGTTGAGTTTGTCCCAATAGAAAATAAAAATATTTAGCTGACACCCGCAGCATTTAATATATTTTAACCCTATTATATTCGTACACACATAGATACTTTCTCCTCTTTGCCTGACAATTGACTGCAATCCTCATTGTTTACTTTCAGTCAAACCCTTTTGAACAGAACTTTTTCTTTCTTAATTCTGGGTATATTCCGATTCTACTTATATATTTTCCATTACATTTTTTACAGATTAAAAATTAGGATCAGACCTGTATTTACATACATACATATATATAGCTCGTTTTACTTTGTTTTTTTTTTTTTTTTAATTCCCTTGGCAAAATAACAACGGTAGGATAAATATAAATACCCCTCCAGCAGTCTCTCATTTTCTTATAGTACCTGCCAGTACCAGCTTGAGTTTTAAGCTATATCCCCAAGCATACCATATTACTGGCATATCTGTAAGTGTTGCATTTTTATTTATTTTCATTTATATATGTATTATCTCTGAGTTTATTTTGCATTATCGGTTCGTTATATTTCCTGTTCGTCATAGTTTATTATGTATAACTTATATTGTTAATGCATGTTCATGTTTGTAGTTGGCAAGCCTTTTTTCTATTTTCGTGCCGTGCAAGGTAATTTAGTTAAGGAAATTTTGTCACAGTCAACTAAGAAAATCTGGGAGCAGAAGCTCTTTTAGTTATATGAGAATTTTTCTTTTTCGTGAAATTATATGAGAAAGTTAATTTCACGTAATTTGTTTTTATCTTAAATGGGAGATGTGAAAGTGAGCATGGAAAAAATGTTTATTCACTTCTTCGATTTCTTGGAATAGTGGAACTAAGCTGAGGAATAAAATTTCCAATAAAATCGGAGTCTATCCTTGAATCCTCACTATGTTTTTAATGAAAACAAAAACGAATTGGATTCCATGAGATATAATTCTATAAGATAATCAACGGTGGCCTCGGGCTATCATTGATGGATTTTTGTTCAAATAGTATATTGTATGCAACCTAATTTTCGAATATTCGTGAGGGGTCTAAGTAAGAGATATCCAGGAAACACAGTTTATAATTGATCTCTACTTTTAGAATGACATTCCAATGAATGGTATACAAAATGTTCATAAAAGTACTAATATTGATGCAGGCTGCAGAGGCCTTTTCTATTATGATGTCAACTGTCATTTTTTACCTGCTGAATATGGATATGCAGAGGCAATTGGGGAAGGAATATGGTTGATCTTATGATTATAGATATGTGAAGTAGAGATTCCAGTTTTGGCATACAAGTGTTATATATGTTGTGGTACACTTATTGTGCAAGTGTTCATGTTCTGGAGCTGTTTTGTGGTTTCAGATTCAATATGGCTAACAATGAAGTAAGTGGGATGATGAGTTCAGGAATTCAGCCTGTGGTCCTGAATGAAAGAATTCTATCTTCTATGTCAAGAAGATCTGTAGCTGCACACCCATGGCATGACCTTGAAATCGGTACATGTTTCTTATATGCATAGTGCATTTCCATGTCATTTCTGTATGAATAACTAAGTCTAAATCTTCAAAATCGTGCTCTTATATGCTTGTGTTGTGTCTATGGTCTCTTACTTACAGGACCAGGCGCTCCGGCTGTTTTCAATTGTGTGAGTTCTTTTTCCTCGAAATAACCTGATTGTTCCATATTCCTTTGTGTTGTCATTAAATATGGCCTCGTATACCAAGCGAATTTCTAGATTTTCAGATTCAATGGCAGAAATATATGTACTGCAATGTACAAAAGAACAGAGTTTATACTTTTCAGGTTGTTGAAATTGGTAAGGGGAGCAAGGTTAAGTACGAACTTGACAAGACAAGTGGGCTTATCAAGGTGCAAATCCACATCCCCCTTTTGGCTCTTTTTATTTTTTAACTGAGAAATTGAGTGAACAAGTTACTAAGCAATGCTCCCACCTGGGAACCTTTGTTTGCTAAAAAAATTTACACATCTGCAACTCATTATCCATCACTGCAAGCATCACTGTGTCAGACTTCCATGGATGCTAATTTGCTCCAAATGCCATAAGAAGGTTTTAATGAAATTAGAAAACGCTAGAAAATTGGGATCTTAGGGTGTGTTTGTTTTGTCAACAACATATTTACCTTTTCATTTTAATAGTTCGTATCAATGTGTTACCTAGTAGTCATGATGGATGGTTGGATGGATATAATTGTGGTATTTCATAGTGATAGTGCTAACTCATAGCAGTTAGTAGTGGAAGGTATTGGAACGCGATGGTGAGGGACAGTGGTTATTGATGATCATATGAGAACTGAGAGAGGATCGATAAAAATGAATTTTTACTTTTGAATAAAGGAAATCATCTTCCTGGCTTGTACTGTAATGTTTTCATCTAAGTGAATATATTGTTTGTCATTTACGCATAATTCCTATTGTTGACCTGTGGAAAACGTGTTTGGTGAACCAGAGGCACTCTTATGCACAACTCTTTTCGGCTTCATATAAGTATTAACTGTATTTGATCAACAAATCTAGTCCAAAACTATGAGTTTCTAGGCATCATTACATCAGGTGACAACGATCTCCAGTAATTCTTCTTTTAAACCTTAAAATTGTGTTTTCCAACATAGTGCAGTGCATCTGCATTGCTGTTGCCTGTTTATGTCTGATACTCGGTCCCGGAGTCCATATGCATAAGTTGTTGTAATTAATTACTCTTTATGCATCAGCTCCATATCTTCTTTTCATCATTGCAGTCCCTAGGTATCAACAAATATCGAAAAGCTCTGGCATTCAGTGAGAATGGCAACTAGAAGATTTAGTCTTTGGCTGGATCAGTGTTGCCTTCAAACCGTACAAAAATAATGATAGTAATAATAGTAATAGTAATAATATCATGGTTCATTACTGCATGAACTGCTCCCCTGTAGCCTAGAATTTGGAAGTGAAATGCAATATTAAGGCAATAGCTGACTGTTCAAGGTAAAATAATGATAGGTTGACAGAGTCCTCTACTCATCAGTTGTCTACCCCCACAACTATGGATTCATACCACGCACCATTTGTGAGGACAGTGACCCAATGGATGTTCTGATACTGATGCAGGTACTATCTTCTTACCCTTAATAAGGGCATAAATCTTCTTAATTTTCCTATCTGATGTATATGTTCATTTATGTTCTTCTGCTCAGGAGCCTGTGCTACCCGGTTCCTTCCTTCGTGCCCGTGCCATTGGCCTGATGCCCATGATTGATCAGGTAAAAGATCAAGGCGCAATATATAGTTTGAGGGCCTTAAAACTGTCATTACGAGTTAGGAGACTATTTGTGGAAGCCTAATAGTGGGATTTCCACGGTTTTAGAGACTGAATTTATTTCTGCTGGCTTACTTCACTGCTTTCTTGCAATTGTACGTGTGTGCATATTATATCTATGGCACAAAATTTATTTTATCTTTTGGCTTCAAGTTCCAGTGCATTAGAAACTCAAGTTGGTTGCTAGACTCCAAGGTGCATCAATGCTGATAGTTAGCAAATAAAGAAAAGACATCGACTCTTATGTTGAGGGTAGATGTTAGCCATACTGGTTTAACTAACTCAATGGACCTTTTTGCTACTCTGTTTTTGGGGTTAGCATTCTGTTAAGATCAATTTTCAGTAGAGTATGTCCCTTTGCAGGGTGAGAAGGATGACAAAATAATTGCAGTTTGTGCCGATGACCCTGAATTTCGTCATTACAAGGACATTAAGGAAATTCCTCCTCACCGTCTTGCTGAGATTCGGCGCTTTTTTGAAGACTGTATCTTTCCATTGAAGCATTTTACTCAATTCCTTGCATAAATAATTACTGAAAGCTGCTGAGCAAAACCTATAATGATAGCTGAGTCTTGCATGAACTCATTCAAAGTATATCATGCGCTCAATTTTTTGGTGATTTAAAAAAGGAAAAAAAAAAAAATAACACTAAAGAGACGAGAAAATCTTTATATGGTCCTGGAATTCCATGTCAGCTTGATGACATACTTGCACATAAAACTTATAACCGCTAGGTCATTTTCTGTCCTCAAAATGCTCTGCAAACACCTAATGTTGAGATGCATATAGCAGTTAAAGTTCCCCATACGCATTTTTTATTAGTTGCATGTAACATGATGTCTACCTGACATGGAATTCAATGACCATCCAATGAAAATTCAGCAGTCTGGGTCATTACGAAACAAAGATGCGAATTCCTTTTGCGATTAGTACATCCTTCACTCCATGGTTGATGACAGATAAGAAAAATGAAAACAAAAAGGTTGATGTTGAAGATTTTCTTCCTGCTGAAGCCGCCATCAATGCAATCAAGTACTCCATGTGAGTTTTCCTAGACTTACTATGATTGTAACGGTGGGACTCCTTCAGTGCCTGTCCGATCTTTGAACTTGTGACAAGGTCTCACCTTACGTTTGCTCTTTCCTTTTAGGGATCTTTATGCATCCTATATTGTCGAGAGCTTGAGGCAATGATGGGCAAGTTCAGATTGGTCCATCTTCGTCCATGATCTTGCGAAGGGATATATGCATGATGCATCTATTAATTTAATTGTTGGCTCTAAACTAATTTCCTGAGTAGTTTTGTATTCACAGTTCTCCGATATATCGACAAAAATACTTCATCTGTAATATTTATATTACTTGTTACCCTTAAGAATAAAAGGTACCTGAGAGCTTTTTTCATACAAGGGGTATGCCCGTATTGGGTAGATGAATAAACCACCCTATAGGAAACATGTGCTGGTTAATCATGTAGATAGTCTAATAGGTGTCTTTAATATGTGGCTACCATTGACAGTTCAACCAAGAAAGTACAGCACAAAGAGTATAGCATAGCACAATCTTCCTCTATCATGTTTCTTTGTGCATGCTCTTTTAGAAAATAATATGCTGCTTAAGGGTTTTCTCTAGGAGATTTTCCTTAAAGCCAGGTTATTCATTCCAGTACCACTTTCATTTCACAAACCAAATATGATATTACCTTTTTCTGTTTTTATCTTTTATTTCCCCCTTCCGACATTACAACTTGGTGAAGGAGGATCTAAAATTGGTTAATTCTATTGGAAAATTAGTATTTATATTATTATGTTATAACAGCGTAGTTTGATATTTTATTTAAAATATGGTATAAGATATTATGTTCAGTGCAGTTTTCAAAAATCATACGAATCAACTGCTATCTCAAAGTAATTTGAGTACACAACAACATAGCCATTAGTATTCTTAAACCTTAACTGGAAACTTTGACTATGATTTACGTTTAGATGTCAAAAGCTGTGTCGACTTGGTTGGCCCCGGCTGGCTCTTAGGGGTGAACCTCCATTTCATCATGAGTCGATTTTCGGGGTATAATCAAATTGAGCCAGATAAATCAATATTGAGCTGTAGCTTGAGCTCGAGCTCGAGCTCGGGTCGAGTTCGATTGAGTTTTAAATATTAAGTTTGAGCTCGATTCGAAATTATATATGATAAGTTCGAACTTGACTTGATTAAGTTAAAATTTTTTTATAATTAATATTAGATTTGCTTAAATTTAAATATATTAAAAATTATATCAAACTTAATTAAACTTGTAAACCTAACGAGTTTAGTATTTTAAAGTTTAAACTTGATTCAATTAACTACTCGAGTAACTTGAATTTAAATTTGACTCAATTATCGCTAAATTGAATTATAATAGAAATCAAGCCAAGCTGAAATAGTTTGGGAATTGTTTTAATTCATTTATACCATAGTTGTACTTAACCAACCGGAAGCCGCTGAATGCAGTGGACATGGGAGGGAACCTGATATTTAGCCCATGTGATCATAGCCCATAGAGTTTGGGATTGATTTCGGATAAAATAATTATGCCCACAGAGTTTTGCCAAGTGGCAAGACAGAATTAATATCCATACAACTAAAACCCATTAAGTCCTATATATTATTTCTATATTACTTTACATTTACAAATGTATAATTCAATTATTATTATATTTGATTATAAATAATATTGCGACATAGTTATAAAATAAATAATATTACAAACAATCTTATAATGTTATTCATTTTACACGTTCAAGTAGTTATGTTTCCATTTTGCTTTATTTGAAATTTATTAAAATATAAAATTTTAAAGTATCATAGTAAAATTATATTAATTAATCAAGCGGGTTGCAGATTTCTCGTTAGCTTAGCAGGGGGTCTTAGACATGCGGTAAAAGGACTATGGAGTTTGGGGTGAATTTTGAGATATCGTGACATTCTTAAGTTTTAAAAACACTTGGTCAGGAGCATCTTGATTGCATTCCCTTATCTAGAACTAGGGTCAGGCCTAGAACTAGGGTCAGGCCTTGAACTAGCCTAAAACTACCAAATCACGGTATAATATTTTGTCGAACTCTAACCGATCCACCTAGAGCTGGTTTTAGGTCAGTATATGAGGCTTGTTGGTTCACAAGTTGGTTTTGAGCATGTGAATTGGATTTTCTATAATTTTTTTTTTAGGTTTACAATATATATATGTAAAACATGTATAATATGCATATATTATATTAAATATTTTAATATATATAATCTATATGTAAATTTCCAAAAAAAAAAAAAAAAAAATTGATTCAAGCCTGCCTATTCAGATGGATTGAATATTTGAACCATTTAGACTTATATAAACCTATAGGTTTTAGGTTGTGTCAGGTCAATTCTATTCAATAAACTATCCAATTAATTCTGTACCGATTTATAGCTCAAACTCAATTCTTCTCCAAATCTACTCTTATCAATATACATTCATACCACTAATTTTACAAAATTGCGGGTTTCCGCCAAGACGTGGTAGATATATCCATCCGGCCCGATGTGGTAGTTTAGATTTTAAATTGTAGCCTTGGGTTAGAGTTACCTTACTAATTCCGATGTCTAGGTTATCATTCTCAACCTTATTATGATCCATTTTTCGTCATAATTCAAGATCATCCATTTTAGTATGTGCGGTTGCAATAATAAGAACTCTATGAAATGCCCTATATTCCCATATTAGATTGAACAAAAATGTAAATATTACCAAGAGAACACAGATAAAATGACCACAATATCCCTATTTATTATAAATCGTAGTCATGCAACTCGTATTAGCAACAATAAAATTGTGTCCCACATTCAATCTAGATGAGACATCGAACTCAGGATGCATATATTGGAGGATCATTTGTCGATCATGACCCAGAGGGTAGCTGGTGGGCCTATGGTAAGGAGAAGGAATGCTCTTTCCATAAAAGACAAAAATGAAAAAATAAAATAAAATGCATGGGGAATGACGAGTGATCTCAAGTTGATGGCAGCATACAATCGCCATGGCGAATGTCCCTCGTACGATTTCTTTTCATTTAATGTTTTTATTTTAGTGAAATTTTAATATATAAATTTAACCATTTAAATGTAATTTTTGCTTACCTACCTGATTGAGTTGGCGTAGCATGTCAATGCTACATGGTATTTGAAAAAGGAAAAAAAAAAAAAAACAAACCCACCAAGTCTAATAATAATAGTAGCTAAGACTATAAATAAATCAAATCGAAATAATATAATATTAAACTTAAGTTTAAGTTCGATTCAAATTTGATCAAGTTTAGAATCTTAAACTCGAGTTTAACTTAAAATGGTACTAAACAGGCTCAAAATCGACTCAATTAAGTTTAATTCATTTAAAAACATAATTTTTTTTTTAGTTATAGTAAAATTAGTCTTCAAACTTTACTTTAACTCGATTTATATTTATATCTAATTTAAACTTAATTAAGTTTACAAGCTAGTAGGTCTAAATATTATGAAACTCAAATTTAACTTAATTTTATCAACTATTTAAATAGCTCAAAGTTAAATTTAAACTTAATTTGATTTTTTTTTATTAAACTCAAATAATTTATAAATAGTTTGACTTATTTATATTTCTAGTAACTGTAAACTTGACAAAAGCACGTGTTTTGGACGTTCAGCTCCTGAGTTTCCATAATTGCAGATAACCTACGCATGTACAGGTGCACAATGCTATTATAGCCTTAATGTCATAGCGAACTTGACCGTAAACGGAATCTTTGGAAGAAGCTTGAGTGGCTAACTGTCCACCTACTCTATCATATATGCCCATGCGCTCATCTTATGCAAGCTTTTTCTTTTCCAGCACGGTTCCCCCCACGATTGCCGGGGATTGAACGGTGGTTTAAACTTAAA
This sequence comes from Lumnitzera racemosa, assembly GCA_024138005.1. Classification (NCBI taxonomy): domain Eukaryota; kingdom Viridiplantae; phylum Streptophyta; class Magnoliopsida; order Myrtales; family Combretaceae; genus Lumnitzera; species Lumnitzera racemosa. The sequence continues at coordinate 51,435,639 of JAMXBC010000012.1, read as the reverse complement.
ACGGTAAGATCTTGTACATGGTTGAAAATGATTAGGCTGGCAATTTGTTATAATTGTAAACAATATGATGTAATTGTAAACGTGTTTATATTAATTAAATTTAATATAATTAATAAACAAATAAAATTCGTTTGAACCCATTTATGATTATGTTTAAGTCAAGTTTAGTATAAACCGATCTACAAACTTGTTTAATGAACAAATTTCATTTATCGACTAAATTAGTTTAAAATGAAGAATTAAAATATTTATACATTCTAAAGAAAAAAACTTGTATAATACATTCATTTCTTGTATCTAAAGCCATTTAAGTATATTTTATTAAGTCTCAAACTCGAAACTAATTGATACTTTTAATAAAATGGAATTGAATATATTAATTAGTTCTTTTTTAAATTGATCATGTAATGCTATTGATTAACCTCCATAACAGTTATACCATAAATTTTTTATTCAAGTTAATCGTATAGTACATAATGTCTGAATTTATGTTTAGAATTTTTTAGCTATAATGTTTTTATGGGGCTTATCCTAGTTTAGAAGTAGAAATTTATCTTTACAAATATTAGACAAAAATCAATTATGATGTGTTTCTCTTAAAATTTTCTTAATCAATAAATAGGTTAAACTTAGATATAAAACATATTTATTAAATGGATTGAGTTACACGTTTAGACTTTCAAATACTATTAATAAATGGATCGTATTATGATTGAGGTTTTAGATATAAGCGCATTTTAATCGGGATATGAAGCTCCTCATTAACATGAATTTTTGAGTCCAAAAAATTCAATAAAAAAATGAATCAAATAAATTATAAATGATATCTTTTTATTTGTTTCATATATACATTGTTATCTATATTTGAAATTGAGCGTTCAGCTTCTCTAATTTTCCAAAAAAAAAAAAAAAAAAGCAACTTTGAAACTCTTGTATACATAAGAAAACAATTAAACAAGACATTAAGCATAAAAAATTTTAAAACCTAAAAAATGGAACTTCCCTTATTTCTTAAAGTATAGGGCCTAAATACCAAATTTCAAAGATAAGAGCTACATACACTTATGACAATATAAGAACTATATTTACAATTTACTTTAAAGTTTCACACTAGATGGATATGTTGTTACGCTCCGAAGCAGTAAAGTTGTAACACCCTGCTATATAAACCATTCTAAAATAAAAGTTAGTCTTACAACCGCTATCCTAAACCTGATCTACACAAGGCGTCCACGACTAAGCCGTTTTAAAGTAAACAGTTTGTAATTTAAATAAATCATTTACTTAAAAAAGTGAAAAAATATATTTACATACTGAAATTCAGTTATTATAATTAACGTTTACAATATTTCACCTTAATATATTTCCTAATTATTACATTATTCATAAATAAAAAATTCTAAAATAAAAGCTTAGACCTTAAAAATATATATTTGTTTTTTAAATTTTTTCCTCACTTCCCAAGATCCAGCAGTTGCTAGCTTCAAGGTAATTGTATGCCGTTTCTTAGCCAGCAACTATACGACGTCTATAAGGATTTGAGCAACCACAACTCAGTAAGTTAGGATGAAAGGTTTAAAACTATACTATAAACATAACAAGGTTATCGATCAACTTATTAGGTGCAATGTATGTTTAAGTAAATGTCATCGCATGACGTTGCCATTAACGCAACAGCTCACGATTAAACTCAGGCTTGTGTAATGGAGACATCGCTCTTCCCGCGACTACCTTTGAACCATTGACTTCACCCTCGTCGCGACCCCCTCTCCTGTCACTTAGTTCGACTAAGGATGAAGAAAAGACCATTATGCAACCCTACACTATCCCTTTCAAAGGGGTCAATATTTGGCTAGAGAATCCTAAATTTCCCTTAATGGGTTGCTATGTAAGTCCGATTATGATTACGGGTCGTATATTTGATTAGGTCCAGTTTAGGATGATTAATCATTTCATACAAATCATACAATACAAGCTAAAATAACAAACAGAATTATAGCATCACTTATAATCAAGTACATGCACACAACCAACTATTTAACAAGCACAACTAAGCATAATCTCAAGCCTCCAAAATATAACAACGTGTTAATCCCAATTTACCTGGACTCCTCTTTCACTTACTCAAGGTCCAACTCACTCAAACCATCGCCGATCATCCCTATAATACAAACGTGGTTTCAGTTTTTCATATAACTATTATAAGTTGGTTTTATCCTATAACGCTTATTGTTATGTTTTGTTTAGGGTTTAATATATCCAGTTATCTAGGTAATCAAATCTTTTACGATTATTCTAGCTTTGGGGTTAGGCTCGGGTTTAATTTCTGCAACGATTTCTAAATTAGGTTCTAGTTTGATTTCTAAGTACTGTTTTATACTCGAACCTTAGAAATTCGTTTCAACTCATAATATGAAATTAATCACATTAATTTCAAATATCCTAAATACCATCATTACCCCTAGTCAGTATTTTATTTCACTCGGTACACTTAAATTTTTATTAGTGTACCAAATTTACTTCTAATGTGAGAAATTTTTGCATTTTTGATATAATTACATAAATTTAAGTTTTCTATCAGATTTATTATATATCCCAATTATTTTTATAATATTAATTTTTATTCTAATATTTTTTATTTATTATATTTCTAATAATTATATATTATGTACTATTACTTATTATGTACATAATACACATCTAATATTTTTATTATTTTAATTACCATCTCCCAACATCAATTATCATTTCAAAATGTCTAAATTCATCATAAATCAGATTTTACACCTAATTTACAAAATTAACTTAAAATTTATTATTTCCCCTATTATTATTTACTACATAATTAACCTAATAATTACATCTAACACCCTAAATACTGCAAGTATCGTACTTTATCAGATTTCAACATCCTAAAACATATAATTATTCACTAAATCAGTAATTAACTATTTAATTACTTAATTAACCCTAAATTACCCATTTTATGCCTCATTATAAGGCCTAAAAATTATCTAAAAATTTTAAAAATTAATTTTTGAAAATGGGCTTTATAGCAATATTCTATATCATCTAAGTAATCTACAAAAAAATTTTGGGCTCAAAACTACACTCCTAAGGTCATTTATTTCTAAACCGAAACATGTTCGATTTTGCATGATTTCTTAAGGATCATATATCACAGGATATATTTTCATCAAAATAATATTTTTTCTAAAAACTACATACAAAAATATTTTAGAATAACAAAATTCATAATTTTTTAACAATATCTACTATTTTTAAAAAATTATTGTTAAAAAATTACACAAAATCAGGCTGGAAATCGAACTCACCGATTTGGGTGGCTCCAATCACCATTGGTGGCCATGGGTGTGTTGGCCCACCTGGGCGCTGACACCACCGTGTGGTGATGGTGGCCATCTACTCTCAATTGCTCGTCGGGTCTGGCTTCTCCTTAAAAGCCCCAACTGCATAGATTTTTGCTAAATTTTTGTAAAATCCTAATTTTCCCTCAATTTCACTTCTCTCTATTTTTCTAAACTTCCTGACATCCAAAATGAGCTTTTGAAAAATTTAGAGTATTTGTAGAGCTTTAGAGAAATTACTGTGCATTAATTTGATTAGATAATTGCCTTATCTTCTTCTAATTTGACTTTTGTGTTGTTCTAATTTAATTGGATAATTTTTTTCTTATTTTCCCCAACTGCCACAACCCAATTCTAGATCATTCCTTATTTTTTTTATGATTTTTATTTATTTTTCCTTAATTAATTATGAATTTTCTTTAATTATTTAGTATTATTTTAGCATGTTTCGCGTATTTTAGGTAATTACGCATATTTCTATCTACATATAAATTCATATATAGTACAAATAAATATTCCTAAATATTATTTACGTCATTCTATGATTTTTAGTATACATATAATTTATCTCTAGTAATTCATTAATTATCGGAATACATTTTACGCATTTTCAATAAATAACGAGTTATATACTTAAAATTTAAAAATTTTATATTCTTTTATTTTATTACTTATTTTCTTAAATTGGAACTTATGGAATCATTTTTACTAATATTTATGGTTTTACTTATAATTTAGACTTGATCGGATCTTTTAACCAATCGAAACCCTAAGTAACTAGTTATGGGGCTTATATATGTCCCATAATGTGTGAGATAAAAAATAAAGGTGCTTGAAACTTTTTGTGAGAGTAGAGATGATGTTCACATTTTACTGCATAAAAAAGGTATAATTAAAAGGGAAAAAAGAAAAAAAGCCATTTTTATCCATATATTTTTTTTATAACATATAGCATATATCGTGTCACATCATATACTAGATGTAGTATGTATGATAAATAATATTGCGTGATATATGCATCTTGTTATATTAGATATATAACATCAATACTAGAACATATATTATAATGTATATATATACATACATATATTATATGATATTTATACATTTTTAACACATTGAGGGTATATAAATTTGACAAATTTCAGTAATACATCCATCCCATTTCATTCCAAATATGTTTAAATTTAAATAAATAACTGAAATTTATTGGTTGTTGCTGAATATAAGATTGGAATCATCATTTTATTTTCATTCCATTCTTTGTATTCTGGATGGTTGTATACATTACAAAACATTATTTCAAACAAAACATGACATTGATACGGGTTTTAAGACTTTGAAAGTTTATTTTACCAGCATACTTAAATTCATGAAAAATCATAAATACTCGTTCAAGATATGGATACATCATTTCAATAATTATCTCAAAAGGACGCTTACTGTAAGTATGATTTTATATTTATGCATAGCATAGAATTCCAAATGGTGTCACTAGTCTAGATGCATAGAACATATTCCTTGGCCTACTTTTGTCCCTTATTTTCATAGGAATAGTGATAGAGTTGAGGCATTTACTTATTAAGCGTGACTTCAGGCGAAATGGAAAACATCATATGACCAAATTCCCAATTTTGGAACCAGATGATATTAGATTTTTCATCACACAATATGCTCAACCACTCACCAAATCCATTTCGCTGGCCAATATCGCCACAAGGTTCCAATTTTCTACACGCACACATACATACATATATATAACCCTGTACAGCAATGACTTTATATAAAAAAAAAAATTGAAAGCAATGACTTTTGTGTGTTTAATATTCAGTCGTCTGTATGAATATCCCCTGTATACGTGCTCCCCACTATGCATGCCAACTAAAATTTTCAATGGGTTCACATATTAAAACATTAAGCAACCATGGACTTTCATAGTTTGATCCCAGTTCAAACCTCGTGCACACCATTATTAACACATATTCTATAAGATACGCTTTTCATCAAAGATATATATATATATATATATATATATAATCAGTTTTAATTGTGCTACATGATTGATTTGTTTTTATATATAATTTAGAGTAGATTGAAGGTATATTAAAATCGATACTTAAACTTCTAAACCATTTCAAAATTTTTATCAAAAATTTAAAGTTACTAAAAATATTAGAAACATTTGAATTTTTACTTATCAAATTATATATTTAATCATTCTGAAAAGATATTGTGACAAGTTTCCATTAGATGATGTGGGTTAATAAATTTAATCAGCGAAAATTAGGATTGAATCTGATATTTAATAACTTCGATTTCATCGATCAAATTAGGGGAAGAAAATCCCAGAGTGTAATAGTGATTTTTAACAACCTCTCTTATGCTGTCTGTAATAATGGAATCGTAAAATTTAACTGGCGATAGAATGCTGCCAAAAGGAACGCCCCAAGTGCATAATTATTACCAAAAAATTCAGACACCAACACCAAAGATCTTGATGAGTTTAAGGGTAAAAATTTTCAAGATAACAACCCGTCAAATCAATCGTCATCATAGAAATAAAATCGCCCTATTTTTTTAGAACAAAATGAATTTACAAATGTTGTTTGATATAAACGCTATCCTTTCACAGTGTGATACGAATTCGCGACCATCCTTCTGTTATAATAAAAGGAATCAAATTTCTAAAATGTATCAAACACTCAAACTTGAATCTGTTAAGAGATTATATTAGTCCAAAAATGATGAGGTCTTGAGCATTGTACTAATGGGACTTTAAGTGGCAAACACATGGGGTCATGGAGTCATCTTCTTTTTGTTTATTGGTATTTGTTGTAGGCTCCATTGTTGTGGGGTCCATTGAGTTAGACCATATTTCAACTTTCTCATGAGTTCGTTCGAGCAAATTATGGAAGAAGCAACCAGCCATTCCATGCAAGATTACAAAATATACGATCTAATTGAAACCTTGTCATTGGTCACATGGACGGTCGACTGAAGGCTAAGCACGGAAACTCAGGAAAGATCTGAATGGTACAAATAAGGTTTGAATAATATTAATATTTTGTATATTATGATAGATATTGGATAAGTGTTTATAAAATCTTAACGTATTATTATTAATATATGTTCAATTATTATTAATATTTAGTTACATTCATTAATATACGTGGCATATCAGTGCTAATTATTTTTTTTTTTCTTTTTCAGAAACACATTCTAACTTCCAGACTTCAAAAAGATATTAAGCCCTTTGAATCTTGTCTTTTCGTTGCAATGTTTCTCTTTGTATCCTTCACAAGAAAAAAAGGAGTAGCATCATTGGCCAGATTATAAAAGATAGGTTAAATTACAGTGAAAAACCGGTCGACCTAATAATAAGCTAAACTTTTACAAACGGGTAGCTTAAAAAATTTTACACCCTTTTTTTTATTTTCTTTTATTTTTTTTTTGTTGAAATACGTTGCAAACCTATGTTATCTTTTCCGCTTCGTGAATTTTGTCTTGTTATACAACTCCCTCGAACACAATTGCCACGTATTAAATAGAAAATCCCAAATAAAACAACTAGAATCTATAACCCTATGAAATTAAACATAAATTCATAAAAAAAAAATTAGATTTTATTATGCAGTAATGGAAAGCATGTTAACATACAAGAAAATATGCATTTTTTGTACCACGGAAAGGGAGCGATTCTCAACAGTATACGTTGGCACGAAAAAGTTAAGCGTATTTATATGCAAGAAAATATGCATTTTATGGTCATTCACTCAGCCTTTGTCGATGATTAGTATAGGCTTTGGTTATTTTATCGTGTCTTTTGCTTCTGTTGATGATATGCACCAAGTAATTAAGCATGGATTGTGGTTTGTTAATGGCCGATTTTTGCTAATTGGTAAATGGGGGCTCGATTTCCAGCCGTCGAAGGCAAAAAATGACGTAGTTGCTGTGTGGTTACGAATTAATGAAGTCCCTGTGGAATACTACTCTAAACAGGCATTATACAGAACAGGCATTATACTACCCTACAGATAGATATGTTATTTTATGTTCCTTTTATTTATTTATTGTAATTTGTACTAAAAAATGAAAAAAAAAAGGCAAGAGAAAAAAAAGGAAAAAAAAGAAAAAGAAGAAAAGAAGAGCAACAAAAAAGAAAAAAAAGAATAGTTTATTTTTATTTTTTATTAAAACATAATAGAAATGGATAAAATAAATAAGATAATATAAAAATAATAATAAATAAATATGTTAGTGAATGAACAAATCGTCTTATCACTTAGAAAAACCAAATTTTCAATAAAATAAAAAAATAATAAACCAAACATTTTCCAAATTACAGTTTACTAGAATTTTCAAAAATAAAACCCTAAATAGAATCCTTAGAAAATTTCTTTAAATAAATTAAAACAGGTAAAAACATAAATCCAATTTTTTTTCAAAACTAAAACCCAATAAAGGTGCATTAGAATTTTCAAAAATAAAACCTTAAATAGGATCCTTAGAAATTTTCTTTAAATAAATTAAAATGGGTAAAAATATAAACCCGATCTTTTTTCAAAACTAAAACCGATTAACTCACTAAAGTTTTCGTTGAATGAATTATCAAAGTCTGATTTCGAGTAGCAAGTATAGAGCAACTTAAAATATGGAAATTTTTTTTTTCCATCTTGGTAAATATTCATTCAATTTATTTAGTTTAGTCGCATGTAATATTATTTGTTGTTTAAAAATTGAAAAAGGGTATTATTGAAAAACAAAATTAAATTTAGAAAGTTAAAAGGTAATACCCGTTTAAGGTTTAATAGGATAGTTCCCGGATCTAAATTTCTAGTTTTAAAACTATTTTGAAACTGCTTTGAAAATCAGTTTCATCGAAAGATCAATTGCTAAATTATAACCAATCCACTCAATTGGTTATAATTTAACTCATTTTCTCAACTCTAATTAGGTAAAGACTTTAAAAACATTTTCAGAATATAAAAGAACCAGTTTTCTTTGAAACCCTAATCGAGGGTCAGTATTAAACGAATAAGATTTAATATTTATTGATTTAAGAAGACTACTTTATAAAAAACCAGGCTCGATGGCTTGACAACTCCACTAAGGACATCAAGAAGGCTAGCCGCTTAAGTTACTTTCCAAAATTAGAATTGTCTTTCAAAATACCTATGTTATTTATTTGTTATTAACTTTATGTATATATTTTGCTTTGACTGTCATAGTTATTTTGCAGACAACATGCATTGGAACAGTAGGGGATCATTTGTTGCATCAAAGATGCAGGGTAGATGCAGACAAACTCAAGCCATCTCAAAACCCTAGGAGGGGGGGGCCATTATGTAGGCTCCAAGTGTAGTGGGATAACTATCGCTCAAGATTAATTAGACTACCCTACTTAAGCTGTAACGTGACCAATGAAGGAACTTTCTAAAAACAAGTAAGGTTACAAAGCTTAAGCACCTTTTAGAACTTACCCTAAATTATATATATTCCCCTTCAAACTTGAGTTAATGCACTACTCTTAAGAATTGTAACCTTACTAATTGTTCAAGAGTTTTAATGCAATCAAGTTTTTGAAAATAACAATAAGGTTACAACTTAAGAAAGTAATGTATTAATTTAAACGATCTGAACATTTGCACATTTCCACGTACTTTCTTTTGTTAAATTAATGACTGATTCTTATCTATAAAATGTGTAGACCTAAAATGGCAGACAAACAAGCAAATAATTGAGCGAATGATAATCTATAGGATATCTTTAGGTTTTGTGAGCAGTTGCTGAAAAATGAGATTGTCTACTTAAAGGAAAAGCTCAAGTGTTCTGAAGCTTACAACCAAGCCTTAAGGTCCCTTTCTGCCATAGATTAATGGGGAAACCTATGAAATGATAGAAGACCTTAATTTAGGGCTCATTTGCGAGACTTAATTTAAGGTTTTTTCTAGTTTCTATCTAGAGAGAGTTTAGAATAAATGTAAAGTTCCAGAATAAATGTTAGGTTTTCTACCTTTGTTTTCTGTATTTTGATCTTTAACAATAATAAATGTTTTCGTTAGTTCATCGCCTTTTTTTTTTATTATTCTTTAGCATTCCCTTCTTTGTATAGTACTTGTCTAACCATTATTCCTTCCTATTTAGGGAAATATAAATAAAATTCATGGATTTGTAAATAAAAACCTAAAAATCACTATCCTTATTTATAAATAATTTTTTTAGTTTTTTTAAAATAAAGCTTTATCTTTCTCTCTCTCTCAAAAATTAAAAAAAAAATAGAAGAAGAAGAATGAAAAAAAAAAAGAAAAACAAAAATTGAAAAAATAAAAAGAAAAGTTGTTGACGACTATAAGTCCTTATGGGCTCAAGTAACTAACTCAAGTTCAAGCCTTTAGCCTACTAAAGCAACTAGCCTAAACACTCAACTTCTAACACACATAAGGCCCTTTAACCTATTAAGGAAGCTAATACGAACTCCTCGGCCCATTCAACCCAAACACTAGCCCCTTGGCCCATTCTTACCCAAACACAAGTGACTTGACCTATTAAGGTAGCCGATATGAACATAAACCACGATCCATCAAGGCAGATAACCCTAAACATGATCCTCAGCCCATAAAAGTAAACAAGCTAAGCTAAAATCGCTAGTCTATTTAGAAAGCTAAGCCTAATCATAAACCAAGCCAAAACATAAAGTTAAATACCGGGGCATGATTTGAAAAAACAGGGAGCAAAGCCAATCTCCACCCTGGGCAAATAAATATAGATTCCTCCATAAGAAATCAACAACTCACTTTTAAAAGGTTCAGAATGAGAAGAGGCAAACTATATTCCACACACTAACCTGAAACACTTTAAAAGTTGAGCGACACAATAGTGATGATACTTTGGACTTATTCCTTAAAGGAGGTCCACTTTAAACACGATACATAGATTAAAATGAAGTTAGGCATTCATTTTCAAATCCTAAAGACAATTATCTTTTATTCACTCCCATTAGACCAATTTGGAGCATTTTCAAATTTAAACCCTATCAACAACCATCCCACAACGGGGCAATTCAGAGGTTAGGGTCATTAATTAGAAGATAAAGGTAAATTTGGCTTATGCTTGCTTAAGTAACATTAATTCAACAATGATTTTTATCTTTAATAAATTATTTTTTGTTGAAATGAAGAAGAGTTAATTCCTTTTTAAACACCTCAAGCTTATACACACCTCACTTGAGCTTATATAATAAAAATCCATGGATTTAGGGCCTTACCTTAAAATCACTTATAAGGAAAAAGCTTAGCAATGGAGAGAATCACTCTTGAGTCCAAAAGAAAACAGAGAACAATAAGAGATAATGGGGTAAAGTAATAATAAAAAAAAAGGAAGGAGAAAAGAGATTGAAAAACTAGGCCTAAGTGTAAGACTAAAGCCCTAAAGGATATATCCATCTCAGCAAGGGTAACCAAATCGAACCAAAAGGCCAAGAGTCAAGGCTCAGATATCTCTAAAGATGCAATGCTATGAATCATAGTCCGACCTTAAAAACCCAAAATCTCTATCTCCCCTTTGAAGCCTTTCTGACCTATGTCGAATCATACAAAGTCTTCCTACCCACATTGATGGGAATCAACCTCCGACATGTTTGAAGTTGATGTCGACCGTCCAAAAGAAGATGCTAACTAGTTCAAGGCCAAGGTCGAGCAAATGATAGAAGGCTAAGGGGAAGAAAAGAAGCCATTCAACAACAAGCCTAACATCTGCCAAGAAGACAAGAGATCACACAGTAGAGGACTCAAGACCAAAGAAACTATCACGACCTAACAGTATCGTTGTCATGGTAAGTTGCTGTGTATCGTATAAAGGTCTATTATCAACCCCCTTGCTGATCATAGGCCTTTCATACGATACACAAGACTCCTTCCACTCTACGTTACCATTAGGCCCATAGATAAATAAAATAGAGTAATTTAACTAAAATTACTTCTATGGTATAAATTAGCTAATTGTGTGGTCAACACCAAAAGAATATTACAAACAAATGCAGTTCATAATGGAACTGCATTAGAGATTTTAATCTGTGTTATGAGAAAAAACATAAAAGTAACTAAATATCTCTAAATCTATTACAAAATGTCCTTTTTGCTCTCTGATCGTTCCAACTCGTCCCTACACGAGACTTACCACGGACATGCCTCGGCCTAGATTAGTGAGGAGGTTTTCCTGCAACAACAAAAATCTATAGAGGTATAAGCTTAAGCTTAATAAGATAAATACCCTCGTTAGTACCACATGGCAGAAATTTATTAGATGCACAATCATATGAATGCATAAACAATCAGTATGCCAAACAACGCACGTAACGACCTAGGAACTGCATACGACTCAAAATTACGCCCACTGTAGTCGGGGTTTGGAGATAATTAACCGACCCAAACCAAAATCTGGGTTTTAAACCTTAGGTTTTATTTCATTTGCCCTATTGTGCTTAAGCCAAAACAAAACTCTATATATATATATGTATACTTTCTTTACCGAATAACAAATCATATTTTTAAAATCCCAAGTCTAGTGGTGTGGTGGCTTCCGCAATCCACAAACACACGCCTTAAGCAGAAGCCACAAGACTCGGCCCCCCATCGACAGTTGGCATCTCCAGCGCTTAGTAAGCCCATCAGCTTAGGACAGAGACTTAATATATATGATGACATAGCTAATGCCCAATCCTGCAGAAGGTACGTCCTCCTGTGAGTCCCTTCCCATCTTCTACGTGAAGCAATAGTTGATGTTATCTGTATGCAATATGGGGAATGTATGATTCATTTTGATTTCTTAATCGTATAAGTGATTAACTCGATTTTCAAGGCGATCAAACAATTTCATTCCATACAATTCACATGTATATATTAGTACAAACAATTCCCTTTATTATATATAATTAACAAGTCATCGTATTCATCCACAAATTCATACACATGCATTTCCCATATCCTACAAGCATCCAGATATATATATATAAGTTTAGGTGCATCTATTCTACAAGCAAAATCAAGTAAAGAGTCATCGGGAATTTACTCACTCTGCCATGTGGATCAATCAAAGTAATCCGGAGGCAAGTTATCTTCGTACACAGTGTCCCCTGGTCATCGAAATAATATTTATAAGGGATTGAAATAAACTTAGGAAACTAAGTTAAATTTCCTTATGTTATACTCTTGACTAGTTTTCGTAAGTTTTCCCGGTTTTTACTTAAAAGTTCAATAGCATATAAATTTTTCATTTTAAATCCGATTTTTATGATCTTATAGTCAATCTTCATCGTTTTCGAGTGTACTTTAATGTGGTGAGATTAGATTTTCGAAATGAGGCATAAACATTTGTCCATGGTTCAGAACAGAAGCGTTCTTCATGTTTTGGAGTGCTTTTGGGCCTTATATGGTAAATGGGCTTTTTGATAACTTGAGAAATCCTTTAGGCTTGGTTTTAAGATTTTATCCTAAGCTCAAAATACTCCTTGAGATCAGATTTACAACTTGGATTTATACTCCTAAAACTAACAACCACTTCATGGGCCCTTTAGTGGGCTTAAGTTGTTAAATGGGCTTGTTTTTTATTCAAACTAAAGTTAGTGATTTTGTTGGGCCTATGAAGTCTTAGGTGGATTTCTTGTGGGCTTTAAAGCAACCTCTCTTCATGTTTTAAAGTGCTGGATAGAATTTTATTGAAGGCCAAACTTAAAGTTCTAGGCTTTTTTTAAGAGTTTTAGGCTCGTTTTGAGAGTTTTAGGCTCGGTTTTGAGTTTTAGGCTTTGTATACCTACTATACTTGCTTTAGTTGATCTTTTCACTTTGTTCATTTACTTTTATCATATTTTTAAGTGTCTTTTAACCATGTTCCAGATCTGGTCGTGATGATTCTAAGGGGTTTTCACTTGATTTTTCAACTTGTCTCATCATTTTCTTAAGTTTAGGTATTAGATCATGCACTTAAACTACTTGTGTCCAAATCTTAACTTAACTTTTCTTCCATAAGATGATTCTTTAACTTATGCTTTACACAAAGAAATAGAAGATCTTACACTTATTACAACTTCCATATCATAGCTCATGTCATACAAAGTTGGTTTCTTCATAAAACTTCATGTGATGAATTTTTCCTTAACTTAAGTCTAGATTTGAGCATGTTTAACTTAATGAAAATAAAATAAACATTCAAAGGACTTTTGAATCCTCATGTCCAGCATGCTCATCTTCCATTCAAGTTCTTGTTTCAAGATTTTCTCAACTTAAAATCTTCCATTGAAAGTGTTAAACAAATATCTTTACAAAACACTAACTTTACATGCTTATGTTTTAACTTCATTAAAAGGTTTCATGAGTTTGTTTCTTAGAATGGTCTTTGGTATTATAACAACTTAAACCATACTTATATCTTCAAGAAATCAAAGTCTCCTAATATAAACACTAACTCACTAATCATAAGAAACACTTGCTCGTCCTTAAAGCAAAATACAGTGGTTATGCACTAAGGTTCCACTTAAGCTCTTAACTTTGCTTCCTCCTTTTCCCACCTTTTGGAAACCCGAGTTGTTTGATCCTTTAGAATGGGGTTTGTGGAAGGTTCTAATGGTTCTAAAAGAGCTTAGATGTTGGAAGAAAATGACACAAGAAAAGGAGAAGGAAATGCTGTAAGTGAAGTTTGGAAAAATGGTAGCAAAGTTGATTTTGTGGGGTAAGGTTGTTTCTCCTTTTATGTTTGTTTCAAATGAGAGAAAGAAGAAGTGAAAATGAAATTGAAAGTAAGAGAAATAAGGGGAAGAGTGGCTGGTTGGGAATAAGAGAAATGAGTGCTTAAGATGTTTGAAAGTGTTGTCTTGTAGCTTACATAAAAGTCAACAATTGCAACTATTGATGATGTAAGCATTAAGAAGTGAGTAGTGGCGTATAAGAGAAAGTGATTGATGGTTGAAAGACAAGAGTATGACCCCCCTTTTATCCTTGTTCAAATTTGCTATTTAGTGTCCTTTAGGGTCATGGAATGGTCTTGTCTCATTTAATAAAGTTAAGCATGTGAAATCTTGTGAAAAATTGTCCATATGTAGTATAAGTGAAGGGGTGATAAGGAAAATGTCTTATCACTAGATTTTGATAAGTTATCAATTGATAAATGATTCAAACTCTCAATTGATAAGTAATCTAAAGTGATTGGTTGGTCTACTTATTGATGTATAAGGCTTAGACATAAAGATAAGGGCATAGTCTTATAGGAAATTATTTCAAGGTTTTCATCGTGCATTATTTTATAATTTATGATTTGATTCTTATAAAATTGTGAAATTTTCTAAAGTTGAATGAAATTATTCAAATTAAATTATTGATTAATTACTTAGGGTTAAAATTCCTTAATGGTTTTAAGGTTTAGGGTTTTTAAATGACTTTAGAGCTCGCAGTTCTTCAAGCTCAGGTTTTATCAATAATTGGTTTTTGAATTGGAAAAATTTAATTCGTTTCTATATGTAAACTTAAGTGTTTAGTTTAGTTGATCCTTGGGAACGTTCGGAAAGCACTCTTAATCAAATCTTAGGCCCACTAAAAGTAGGGTTTACAGAACCACTTAACACAACCTCGAGAGACTAGTGCCGACTAATTCCAGCACTTAACAATTATGGGCCAACCTCTCTAGTATCTCGGCCAAGCTACGCAAGATGTCAGGGACCCCTTCCCAAACCCGTACATCTAACTCCCGACCCCGTTTAGTTCGGATACTACTCCTCCGAGGACATGCCGAGTGACTGTATGTCGTATTCTGTAAAACACACAGTTTTGTATTTTTGTATATGTTTTCTTTTTATTTTATTTATGGTCTAATTCTTTAGGGTTTAAAGCCTTGTAAATTATTTACAATTTTGCTACTAAGTTTTAGGACTTGCTATAAATAATAACATTTATACAAAAAGATACACAGACAAACAGATATTGTAAACCCATAAAAGTTTCGATTTAGTTTTTAAAATAAACTCAACTATATTAGACAATTTAGGAGTCGACAAGGCTAATTAAAGTGAAAACCCTAAAAGAATTAATCAATCGCGTAAAGAATTTTTCTACCCTAAGTGTTTCTAAAAGCTAAAGATTTCATTCAAAAGTGATAAAAACCTTAAAAATGATTCCATTAAGGACATATGTACATCAATCCAACATGATATACCCTAAAACCCTAATTGAAAATATAATGCTTATATTTTGCTAAATCGTTAGTAAAAGGTTAGAGATAACCCTCATTCTTGCTTATATGATTCGAATTCTCAAGTAATCCATTAGGAACTAAGATAATGGGTCATAGATTATATTTATTCCTTAAATATATGATTAAGACAGTCTTACTTAGGGTTAGGGTTATAGTTGAAGATTAGGTTACATATAGTGAACTTTAAGACTCAAATTAGCACTTTTTACACTTGTTATCCAAAATAGTTTATCAAATGAGATATATGGATTCTAAAGACCTAAAGTAAGATCTCATCAACCATATTTACACATCAATGCATCATATACCTCATTTCTTCTCATTTCCTTCATTTCTCCCCTAATTTCCCTTAATTACTACATTATGTGCACAAAATTGCACATACTTAAGGAATGTTGACTAAGATAATACATGTTGACCAAAGTTCAAATGTTGACCAAGTCAACACATGTTGACTAAAGTCAACATTTTGAAAAGTCAACAAAAGCTAAGAGATAAGGAAAATATCTCTTACTTAATGATGTCTTTCTTTTCTTTTCTTTTCTATTTTTCTTTCTCTCTTTTTCATTAATGTTGCCATCCACAATTTTCCTTCTAAACCCCACCACATGTTGTCTTCCATTAAAAGAAACAAACAAAAGAAACAAATCAGAACCCCTTTTCATGCCGTGACCTCTTTCTTCTTCTTTCTCTTTCATTCCTTCACTTTTGTCTCCATAACTTCAACATCATTAAAGGTATGTCTTTAAGTTGCTTTATGTTACTTTCTATTATTCATTAGTTAGTTAATTAGGTAGATTAGATAAGTAGTTATGTGGTTAGTATGGTCTTGAAGAAGAGGAAACAAAGTTTCCATCTTTAAGTGTAAAAACTTGAACTTTTGAAAAAGAAGAAAGGAAGACATGAGGATATGCTTCTATATATGTATACATAAGGAAATACCAAAAGAGTATAAGTATAAGAACCTTTGTACATGAGTATTTATCATGTACATAACCTAATTTAAGATCAAATCTCACTATACATACCTATACTACACTAAATATATACATAAGAACACAAAAACATGGAATTAGAGAGCTTTTCTTAAGGAAAAGCTTAGGCATAAGAATTTTAGTATAAAATACGTATCCAACCATATAGGTATACGGGTATGTATACACGTATAAATACGGTATAAGTCTAAGTATAGGTATGAGTATAAGTATGTATAAAGTATATGTACATAAGTATAAGAGAAAGGGATAACATGTACATAATACATATGCATATGACATAAGCATGAGGAAAGGCTTATGTAAGCATATGATGAGGTAAGTGATGATATAAGCACATGATGACATAAGCCATGACATAAGCAAGTGAAGACATAAGTAATGACATAAGTAAAGGATGATGTAAGCGATGACATAAGCATAAGTTTAGAAAATAAGAAAACTAAGAAAAGTATAGGTAATTAGGTAACTAAATTAGTAAATCCTAATGCACCTTCTAAATTAGATTATACCTAATTCAGTACATGAATTAGTAATAGCAAAGTAAAATTCTTTCATTAGAAGAATTTAAAGAATAAAAGATATAAACATAAGTAATAAAAGTACTTAGGTATTCATAACTAAAAAAATTTCTATAAATTTAGCTCATAACGTAAAATAGAGGTCTTAATATCCAAAACAGATATTACCATATGAAAATATGTTCAGAAACGATGAAAAACGACTATAAATTCATAAATATAAAAAATAGAACGAAAAAGTTACATACGATTGAAATTAAAGATCTTACCGGGTAAAAGTTGATAGTAATTTAAGTAAAACTAAGTAATTAGATATTTAGAATTAATAGTTAATTCAAATACTTATTAGCGTTATTATCACATAATGATCAGGTGACTCTGAGGTGAGCGAAGACCTCCCGATCGATTACTACGATTAGGGCGAACCGCTATGGCCGAGTGAGTATTTACCCTGTGATTCCATACTTGATTGTGATTGTAGATAGTGGACTTAAATATTATTGTTAATTAACTACTGTGTGGGGTTCGGGAAATGCTTGTGTATGTAATTGATTGTTGAGTTGTGAATTTACCTTAAATGCAGAGAATGCCTTGTTTGTTGCATGGTAATATAGAAAATGATTGTGTGTATTAGTGGATGGTCGTAGCATAATTTGAACTAAATTATACTCGGCTATAAAAAGAAACTGGAACATGCATTAACATGCATAGCATGGATACTATTCCGACCGTCACATCACACGGAGGTAAAGAGAGGCCATTCAGGGGTTGATATTATTAATTTATTTGGTTATGTACGGTGCACTCGTACATAATGACCTTACCCTGGCCCGCGGGAACACTAGGCGTTGGAGGCGCCAACCGCCTGGCTAAGGGTCGAGTCTAGAGGCCTCCGTTTAGGGGTGAGTGTGGACTACGGGGGCCCACTCACAATTATACTAGAACTTGGGTTTTTTCTGAAAATAAAAGAATTATTTGATATAAGTACGGAACATGGAGTTCCGTGGTAAAGTTCTAGTATAATACCCGGATCTGATTGGTGCCGTGTAAACTCCAACCCTAACTTCGGAGGACGTTAAATCCGAGTTACGTATATGAACTAGTTAAATATGCGTACTGTTTGGCATTCTGTTTGATCATTCATTCATATGCGTGACCCTAATGTACATATAACTTGCTTGCTGCATGGCTGAGGGTTTTGCTCACTAAGCTTAGGCTTACACCCCTTTAGACTTTTGTTGTAGGATAGCCTGTTCGTAGAGACAGGATGAGGGATGCCACAGGTTAGCCTGGGGACTTGGGCAAGAGCGAGGCGTCCAGTGTGATGAGGGAATGTAGTTTATGTAGATTCCTTCTCATGTACTTACGTTTATCTTATTATTATGAACTTAGACATACTTAAATACTGTGTATTGTAAGCTTTATAACTTAACTTTTATATAAATATGTTGTGTGATGATATCATGTGAATCTGGATATACTTTGGAAACTAGTGGTCATAGAACCTTGTATATTGTGTGAAGAGTTTTTGATTGGAAGGGTAACCAATCAGGGGTTCTTCATACAGTATATGGCGTCTGCCACGACTAGGCCGTCCTCAGTTCGTGACAGATATAGACATATACAGAAGAATATACAGAGAGTGAAACTTTCCTCTTTTGAGCAAGGCTATACTTTAGCTAGTAAAGCTTGTGTTTGCCGGATTATTGAGTGTCGTTTACTCTCTTTAATGTCTCTCATGTTCTTATCAATCTTACTTTTAGGATTATGGTGAACCCCTTCATTTGAACTGGTTAATGAGTCAAATCTATCTTTCATTTGAAACTCCGAGCAACATTTAGTGTTCGTGAGTCATATCGAACTCTATTTTAAGCTCAAATCCCTGATTATGTTTGTGTCTTAGTGAGTTATATCCATTCACATTCACTATCAAAACCTTCCTGTTCTTTGTACTCAATTTCTTTTGAATACCCATTCCTATTCGTTCGAGATCTACTACCGTTCCAAATTTATTCCTTATCATCTTAGTATCAGAGCTTTGGGGAGATACGCGTTCAAGTGTTCTTCAAAGTAGATTTGTGGTACTAACCTTTCTATTAATCATTATTCTATAGTGTAGTATGCTATTCGTAGTAGTCATAAGTAGCTGCAAAAGCCGAATAGTGGTTGTTTCTGAGTTACTGTAATTATGTTTTGTTGTTTCTTCAATTTTCTAGTAAATTACTAAACGAACAAGAATGTCAGAGGATAGTGTCAACAACACTAAAGACAATCCTCATGGAAGCATGAGGTGATGTGTTGACAACTTAGAATATCATATTCAAAATCTCAATGACTTTATCTAAGAACTCAGTAGATCAGTTAGAAGTTGCAAACAAGATGGCTGAGAAGAAAGAAGGGAGAGAACACTCACAAGTGGAAGTGGTTCTAATGAACTAGATCATGATGAGTGACAGTCGAGAAGAGCTATTGAGCCGAGACGAGAAAACAAACCTACGCCGAGAAGAAGGAATGAAAGGAGTGTTGACTTCAAAACAAATCAAGAAGCTCGGAGAAGAGAACTAAGGCTGAGAAGGAACATGTCCGAGCAAAGCTCTAACAAGAGTGGTCTAACTGAGGTGAATTGACCAGCTCGAAATGCAAGGGATAAATCTCGAGCACTTAGCTTAGGACTTGACAATGTTAAGATGAAAATGCTAACCTTCTGTGGAAGTAACCAACTTGAAGAGTTCCTTGACCTAGTTGGGAAGTTATTTGAGTGCTACGAATGCGATGATCGAGTAAAGGTTAAGGTGGCTTCATTATCCCTTGTTGAATATGCAAGTCTTTGGTAGGATAAGCTAGTTGCTAAGTGGGATACCAAAGGAGAAGAGCCGATCTGAACTTAGAGGCTCATGAAAAGATTGATGAACCAACGCTTCGTGCCGACTTATTTCAAGTAGGGGATGCTCCGTGCTTTCTAGTACCTAAGACAAGGTAGAAATACTATTGAGAGCATTTGTAAGAATATGAGACCTTGATGACGAGATGTGAGATTGTTAAGCCACAAGATTGCACCATTGCCAGATTATTAAGTGAATTTCGAGATGATATTGCTAGCATAGTTGAATTGCAGCCATTCAACTCTTAAAGCGCTATCCCTTCTTATATCCTTTCTAAGATTTTAGCCTGCCTTTAGGATGTTGTCCCATCTTTCTAGGGTATTAGCCAGCTTTTAGAGTGTTGACTCCTCTTTTATCCTTTTTAGAATTCTAACCAACCTTTAGGCTGCTATCCTATCGTTTTAGGATATTAGCCAGCTCATGGAGTGCTAACCCACTCTTTTATTCTTTCTAGGGTTTTAGCCAACTCTTAAAACAATGACCTATTATTTTATTCTTTTTAGGGTTCTAGTCAACTTTTAAAGCATTGGCCTACTCTTTTACTCTTTTTATGGTTCTAGCCAATTCTTAAAGCATTGTCCCTTCTTTTATTCTTTTTAGGGATCTAACCAGCCTTTAGGGCACTGTCTTGTCTTTCATTTTTTAGATTCCAACTAGCTTATAGGATGTTATCCCATCTTTCATTTTTAGAAGTTCTAGCTAGCGCTTAAAGCACTATCTTCTCTTATATTTAGGGTTGTAGCCACCCTTTAGGGCATTGTCCCTAGGGTTTTAGCCAACTTTCAAAGTGCTACCCCTTCTTTCGTTAATTTCCTTAAGGGTTTTTAGCTAGCCCATAAGTTACTCACCTTACCGATTTCTTGTAGCGTGCCTATAAGGCACTTCTCTCTACTAACTTCTTATAGTAAGCTTATAGGGCGCTTCCCTTCACAAATATCATTTAGTAAGCCTATAAGGTGCTTCTCTTCACCAAGTTATGGTAGTGAGCCCATAAGGTGCTTCCCTCACAAACTTTCTCAAGTGAGCCCAAAGGGTGCTTTCTTTCATCATCAATTCTCTTAGCGAGCCAGTTGGGTCCTTTCTTTTACCAATTTCTCTCAAGTAAGCCCACAAGGTGCTTCTCTTCATTGAATCCTCTTAGCGAGCCTAAAGGGCGCTTCCTTTCATCATCGATTCTTTTTAGCAAGCCTATAAGGCACTTTCCTTTACCAATTCTTCTCAAGCATACCTAAAAGGCACTTTCTCTCATCATTAATTTCAATTTAGGGTTGTTAGTTAGCCCAATAGAGCACAATTAGGTTTCAATCTAAAGTCTTAGTTGGCTTAAAGAGCGCTTCTCCCATTCACCTAAGATAATCAGCTTAGAAAAACATTACTAAGTTTTCCAAATCGATTCCAATTTGGGGTTGCTAGTTCCCTAGAGATGCTCCCACCTTGGTTAGTCAACTTATAAGGACATGACCAAGTTTTCAACACCTTTTATGGTCTTAGCCAGCTCAAAGAATGCTTCACCCGTTTCATGTTGGTTAGTCAACTCATAGGGCTACGACTAAGTCATCAATATCTCTTTAAGGTCTTAGCTAGCTCAAGGAGCGCTTCACCCGTTTCATTTTAACATCCAAATTTTTAACATCTCTTTAGAGTCTTTGCTAACTTAAGGAGCACTTACTCGTTTACCTTGATTCATCAGCTCCTAAAGGCACAACCAAACTTCAATTCCTCTTTCAATCCCTTGGCTAGCTCTTAGAGCGCCTCCTCTCTCTTTTCACTATTCACCAAAATCCCCAATAGACCGAGCTTAAGATAGTGTCACTTTTATCTTTGTGACAAAGTTTTGCTCTAATTTCACCACAAAGAGGGTAACTATAGACATCATATCCACCTCCCCCCCCCTAATTTTTATTTTTATTTTTATTTTTTCTTTTTCTTTTTCTTTTTCAAAATGTTTATAATAAGATAAAGGATCTTAAATTAAGAAAAATATTAAAAAATTAGAAAATTAAGAAAACCTAAAAACGAGAAATTTAGAAAAATAAAAAAAATAGAAAAAATAGCACAAAAAAATAAGAAATTTAGAAAAAAAATACAAAAATGGAAAAAGTTAGAAAAATATATAGAAAATTGAAAAGTCACAAAAAATTAAAAAAAATAGAAGATTTAGGGAATTTGGAAAATAATAAAAATTTTAGATAGTTTAATATAATAGATTTTTTTTTAATTTAAATAAAACTAAGAAGATGACGGTTAGGTTTAAGCTTAAATTTGAATATAGCCCAAGCTGACCTAGTCAATTGTACATATGGATAAAGTATAGGCCAAAAACCTAACGGATAAGCACTTAGGTATAGATTTACATTAAGCTTGAGGTCTAGGGTTCAACTCTTATCAAAAATAGAAAATGCCTTTTGCTTTTATTTTTTCTACACTCCACGTATTGCCACGTATCAAAAGATCATTGGGCCATGTATTTGGTCATGACACTTGGTACTTTATGATTGGTTTTAACAACACATTTTTCTTCGTCCTTCTCCTCTTTCCTTTTCTTTTCCTCCCTTTCTCATTCAAAAGAAACTCACATATAGCAATCCAAGGGGGGAAGAGGGGGAGGTCCACTTTCAAACCACACCGTCTTTCTCTCTCACATAACCGAACACTTCACCATACACATAAGGAGAAAGGGGAGGGGGTGGGGCAAGGGTTCATTGTTTCAAACCGCACCATCGAACACATAACTTAGATGATAACTATACTCTCTTGACCAAACTCCATCTCCTTTCTCTTGCCGACTAATAAGATCGAACCCATAGAACTCTCTCTCTCTCACCGAACCATGCACAGACCCATCCTTAACCTCTCTCTCTCTCTCTCTCACCAAGCTACACACAAATGTAGTACACATGACCTCCCTTTCGCTCTTAACCTATCTCTCTCTCCATCCTTAACCCCAACCAAAAATCCAACATCGCACCACCACTTTCTCTCTCAACACTGCACCATCTCTCTCCATCTACCCCAAATCACAGTAGTACACACCCATTACCATTGGACCCACAAACACATCTCTCTTTCTCTCTCTCTCTATAGAACCCATACACCAAACCACACACATACGATGGCCCAAACCTCACAACATCTCTCTCTCTCTCTCCCACTCATTATCTAAACATTGCGTACACCGAACCACTATCGACCAATCCTCTTCATTGAACACATGCTCTACTGTACAACTATCGTACACCCAAACCCATAAATGTACGCCACTACCCAATTTAGGAACCACCATGCTAGGGTGGTTTTCACCCCAAACCACCACTACAGCTGAGCTCATGGCAATTCAAAACCCTTGTCTACAGCCCCCTTTCGATGCCAATGGCCACTAAACCCATTACCTAACAATCACCATAACTGCCCAAACATTGACCACCTCCTAAATCGTTGTTGTTGCTCACGGCACAACTCCTAAACCTACCCACCCACCCAATATTAATCTAAAACACATGGAACTTCACTTTCCCCAACAAATTGGTGTTCAGATCCGCCTTAAGCACATCGAAGCCACCCTTTCTTCCTTCTTCGTGTGACCCAACTTGGAAGCTCAAATCTGACCCATAGATCGCTCTAAAACCTAATCCGAACTTGTCTAAACCTAAGTACGACTTGATTACCTCATGCCCAAATCCAATCTACGCCTAAACCTCGGTCCAAGCTTGTCCCCTATTATAGTTTTCAATTTATGTTCGTTTATTTATTTACTTATTATTGTAATTTGTACTGAAAAATGAAAAAAAAAAGGCAAGAGAAAAAAAAAGGAAAAAGAAAAAAGAAAAAAGAAGAAAAGAAAAGCAAGAAATAAATAAGATAATATAAAAATAAAAATAAAAATAAATAGGTTAGTGAATAAACAAATTGTCTTATCACTTAGAAAAACTAATTTTCCAATAAAACAAATAACATAAAATAATAAATCAATCATTTTCCAAACTAAGGCATTTTAGAATTTTCAAAAATAAAACCTTAAATAGGACCATTATAAAATTTCTTTAAATAAATTAAAATAGATAAAAACATAAACTTAACTTTTTGTCAATATTAAAGCCAATTAACCTATTAAAGTTTTCGTTGAACGAACTACAAAAATCCGATGCTGAATAATAGGTATGTAAGCACCTGTACGTACAGAATGGCTTAAACTATAGAAAGTTTTCTTTTTATTTTTTCATCTTTGTAAATATTGATTCAATTTAATTAATTTAGTTACATGTGATATTATTTGTTGTTTAAAAATTGAAAAAGGGTATTATTGAAAAACAAAATTAAATTTGGAAAGTTAAAATGTGGCATCCATTTTGGGTTTAATAGGACATTCCCCAGATCCAAATCTTTAGTTTTAAAACCTTTTTAAAAATTGGTTTTATCAAAAGACTAGTGGCTAAATTATAACCAATTCACCAATTTACCCAATTGGTTATAATTTAACTTCTTTTCTCGACTCTAGTCGGGTAGCGACTCCAACAACATTTTCAAAATATAAAAGAGCCAAGTTTCTTTGAAACCCTAGTCGATGGTCAATTTAAACAAGTAGAGTTTAATATTAATCGATTTAAAGAAGACTACTTTATAAGAAATTGGGAAAAAACCAGGCTCAACAACATATAAGTAAATCCTAAGGTTCACTCACTGCTAATCTCGAGCTATGAGCAAGATTAGATAAAAGTGGGGAATTTGTGCTTGGAGAGTGGTGTTTCACAAGGACAAGAGAAATATTCATTAATAATGAGGTAAAATGTTAATTACGACTCACAAGAAGAAGAATTATTTATAGTAAGTCCTTAGGGCAATAAAGGGAAGTAAAGAAATTACAGAAATGGGCAATGCTAGAAATAAGTAACATAATATTACCTAAAAGGGTATATGAGACAATTAAAGATAAGTAATACAATTTAATATCAAAAAAAGAGAATGACAAGTAATATGTTGTTATTGTGGTCACACTAAATATAACAAGGCGTTAGAGTGCTACTGTTGAGCTATATTAACGATTATCGACGTAATTAAGTGAGACAACACCTCAGTAAAGTAGGAGAGGAGAGCGCAATGGTTAAGGATAAGGACCTTGTTCTCGGCAAGTCAACATTAGAGTTCTTGGCATTTGATAGGCTAGCATGTAAGTGTTTCGTATCTAAATGAGTGAATGAGCAAACTAGTATGCGTTTGAGTAGAACACTTAGAATGTTCACCATTTGGCCTTCCAAATAGATGTGCTCACCAAGGCCAAGCTAAGTAACCATGATTCTCCTGGTTAGGGCCTACAATCCTCAAAGTTTAGCTCAAGTAAGGGCTCCAATAGTTGGTATTCCATCAACTCTCTAGGTTTGTTAAAGATTTACCCTCAAATCTTAGTTGACTTCTCTTTCCAGCGCAGAGGTCGTTGAATCAGAGCCATTGAAGGTTAGGTATACTCTAAAGCCTTCTGGAAACTCTAGCTCATAAGCATTGTCATTTATCCTCTATAGAACCTTAAAGGGGGCATCTAATCTAAGGGAAAGTTTTCTCATCCTCCTTCTTAGGAACTATTCCTTACTAAGGTGAACCTAGACTAGGTCTTCCAGTTATAAATGTCATGCTTTCATCATCGATTCCTTGCTCTCGCTGTTAACCAACTGTTCTAGCTATTTACGCCTTTGAAATTCCTCAGCATATTGTAGACCAGACTAACTTTCTCCTGAAAAGGTTAAGCTAGTAATCATATCTAGTAGCAAATTCGAATTGAGTCCACAAAAAACCTCGCAAGGCAACTTTCTTGTTGAGCTGTGGGCAAAGCAATTGTAAGTAAATGTTGATTGTAACCAACAGTAGCTTGAAGAAGGTTACCTACTATTTTGTTTACGACCTCCATCTAGCCATCTGTCTATGAATGGCAAGAAGTAGTAAACATAAGTTTATTGCTGAGCTTCTTCCATAGTGTTTGCTAGAAGAAGCTCATAAACTTCAAATCACGATATGAGGAAATATTTCTTGGTCATGCTATGCAGCAGTACAATCTCTTGTGAAAAGAGGTTGGCGACAAATAAAGCATTATTAGTTTTGTGGCAAGGAATGCAATAGCTTATTTTACTGAACTAATTGACCAAAACCATAATAGAATCATATTTTTGAGGTGTTATATGTAAGCTAAGCATAAAATCCATGGTTAGATCAATCCATGGCCACTCAGGTATAGGTAAAGGAATATACTCTCCATATCGCTCTTTTCTTCCCTTAGCTCACTTAGATACCTCATAAGATTCAAGGACTTTGCATACATCTCTCATCATTCTTAGCCAATAGAAGTGTTCCTTCAATAACTCGGTACTTCTTTTCTCACTAAAGTGGCTGACTAAGCCCCCAGCATAGGCTTTTAAATGAGTCATTCCTTGGAAAAACTACTCAGCACACATACTTGCTTTCTCTTCATAAAAAATTCCTAGCTCAAGTAGAACCCATCCATTACTCTTCCGAAACTGCACTTGACCACTAAGGGTCTAAAGCATGGATCATGCTTGTACTGGTCAGGTAGAGTACAAAAACCTAAGTACTTTAGCTTGAAATAATGTAATAAGGACATACCGATGAGCAAAAGGCATTAGCTACGATGTTCGTACTTCCCATCATATGTTTAATGACATAGAAAAATGTTTTTAAAAACTTTACCCACTTGGCATGATGTCGAGAGAGTTTTTGCTATCTTTTAAAAGGCTTGAGAGACTCATGGTCTATGTAGATAATAAACTCTCTTGGTAGTAGGTAATGTTACCGGTTCTAAAGTACTCGGATAAGAGCATAGAACTTTTTGTCATATCCAAAGTAATTCAAAGTGGTACCTTTGAGTTTATCACTAAAGTACGCGACTGGTCAACACTCCTACATAAAAACAACTCCAATATCGACTCTAAATGCATCATACTCTAGTTCAAAAACCTTGCTAAAGTCAGGTAATGTTAATACTGAGGCGGAAGTTAAACAGGATTTGATCTCTTCAAAATTACTTTGAGGTCTTTTAGACCATTTGAATTTAGAGTTCCTCCTAGTTAGCTTGATCAATAGGGCTATTAGGAAACTAAAGTTTAGAATGAATCTTCTGCAAAACAAAGCTAGACTATGAAAACCCTTCACTTCGGCAACATTGATCGACATCAACCATTCAAGGATAGCTCTTAGTTTTTCATCATCAACCTAGACACCTCCTCCTCATACAACATTTTCGAGGAATACTACCTTAATTTGGTAGAAGATACACTTCTTCAAGTTACTAAACAATTGTTCTACATGGAGGATATCAAATACTAACCTCAAGTGCACAACATGAGATAATAGGTCAACACTATACATTAAGACATCATCAAAGTAAACAACAACACATTTACCAATTGAAGGTCTCAAAACATGGTTCATCAATCGCATAAAGGTGCTAATGCATTGGTGAGTCCAAATGGCATTACCAACCATTCAAAAAGACCATCCTTTATCTTGAATGAAGTTTTCCACTGATCTTTGAGTCTCATTCTAATCTGGTGGTAACTACTCTTTAAATCAACTTTCAAGATTATCCATACACCATGTAATTCATCTAACATATCATCTACTCATGGAATTAGATATCCATCATGACCTAGAACAATAGAGTTGTAACAATCTACCATGTAAACTAACCTAGGGCAAAGGCTAATTGCTATTATAGACAAGTTTACACAAGGCATACATGACCAAACGGTCTCAAAAGAGTCTAGCACATTACAATAGACAGTGTAGGTAATTTTAGCAGAAGTCATTAAGTCATTTACATAGAAAATATTTACACAAGTAGCTTACAACAAAAGTAGCATAGTCAATTATTTACAAAAAGTTGTTTACTTCGTACATATATAAGTAGTCCAAAATAGGTGATTACAACCTAGGTTAGCAATCCCTTTAGTTTACCTAAGTGGTCTAACCAATTCAACCCTAAAGAAAAATGCATAAAAGACTAAAAAAGATCCATATCCATCTTCATTTCTTCATACTCTTAGCTCCCAAAACACAACTAACCTAAGGATAAAAGTAACGTTGCATATTCACGGGGTACATACAAAACAATCTGTGGGGATGTGAGCAAACAATCGCTTAGTAAGATGGGACGAAGACAGAAGGATATGTAAGGCATAATCATAATTAGGGTTTTCAAGCAATTAGATAATGCAATGTAACAAATCATATGATATCCACACAATATTGTTTGGTCCATTGTGAAGTTAGAGAAATTAACACCCGCTCTAACCTAGGTTGAGGAGATTTCACTCATAGATGTGATGCCATAGCTCTAACCAAACCTAGGCTTATGAAATAAAGACTTAGCTCTTCCCGTGACTTCTCTCTAACCCAATGTCCCCAGTCTTACTGTGATCTCCTCTTTTATCACTTAGTTCGACTAGGACTAAGGAAAGGCCAATTATGCTTCCTCTTCGAAAAGTCGCTATTTGGTCAGAAAAATCTTAACCTTTCCCCTAGTAGGTTGTAATGCGTATTTGATTATAGGTTTAATCCATTTTGAGTTAGTCCATTTATAGGATGACCAAATAATCTCAGACATTCAGATACAAAACCAAAACATCGTAAGACAAACAACACAAGTAGCAAATGTAAGACCTATAACCAACTACTTGGAATTCTGATCGGCTAAAAGATTCGATCGAACCTAAATTATAAAGTAAAGCTAGAAATATTAGTAAAAATGATCCCATAAGTTTGAATTTAAGAAAATAAGTAATAAAATAACAAAATATAAAATTTTTAAATTTTCAAATTTTAAGTATATTACTGGTTATTTATCAAAAATGCGTAAAACGCATTCCAATAATTAACGAATCATTAGAGATAAATTATATGCACACTAAAAATCATAAAATAACCTAAATAATATTTAGGAATATTTATTTATACTATGTATAAATTTACATATAGGTAGAAATACGCATAATTACTTAACATACACGAAATGTGCTAAAATAATGCTAAATAATTAAAAAATTTTATAATTAACTAAGAAAAAATAAAGAAAAATCAGAATCAGAAAAAATGAGGAAATTTCTAAAAAGTGGTCATGAAAATTTTCAATTGAAGAAAAAAAATCAACCAATTAAAATGCAACAAATAGAAAATGAAAAAAAAAAAGAAAAGAAATGATAAGGCAATTATCTTATCTAATTAATGCACAATAATTCCTCAAGATCTCTATAAATACCCCAAATTTTTCAGAAGCTCATTTTGGATGTCTGGAATTTTAGAAAATTAGAGAGAGGCAAAATTGAGAGGAAATTAAGGTTTTAAGAAAAAATTACAAAAAACAAAAAAAACTACATAGTTAGGGCGTCTAAGAAGAACCTAGACTTGACAAGCACCTGAGAGTGGACGGCAACTACCACCACATGGTGATGGTAGCGTCCAGACTGGCTGATAAGGCCATGGCAGCTAGCAAGGGCCGGAGTCACCCACCTAGGTGAGTTCGATTTCTAACCTGATTTGTTTAATTTTGTAAAAATATTAAATATTTTTATAAAATTATGAAACTTGTTATTCTAAAGTATTTTTGTATGTAGTTTTTAGGAAAAATATTATTTTGATGAAAATATATCTTGTAATACATGATCCTCAAGAAAGTCAACAAAACTAAGCATATTTAAGATTAAAAATAAGCGACCTTAGAAGACCACTTAGATTATATAGAACAGTTCCATGAATCCATTTTTCAAAAATTAATTTTCAAAATTTTTAAATAATTTTTAGGCCTTAAGATGATGCACAAAATGAGTTATTTTTGGTTAATTAAGTAATTAAATGGTTAATTTATGATTTAGTAAATAATTATATGTTTTAAGATATTCAAATCTGATGAAGTATGATATTGGTATCCTTTAGAGTGTTAGATGTAATTATTAAGGTAATTACGTAATAAATAAGTAATAGGGAAAAATAGTAAATTTTAAGTTAATTTTGTAAATTAGGATAATTAGGTGTAAAATCTGGTTTGGGATGAATTTAGATATTTTGAAATGTTAATTGATGTTAGGAGATAGTAATTAGAATTATAGAAATATTAGATGTGTATTATATACATAATAGGTAATAATACACAATATGTAATTATTGGAAATATAATAAATATAAGATACTATGATAAAAAATTGATATTATATAAATAATAGGAATATATAATAAATCTGATAGAAACTTAAATTTATGTAATTATATGAAAAATGTAAAAAATTTTCATATCAAAAGTAAATTCGATACACTAATAAAGATTTAAGTGCACCGAGAGGAATACAATACTGATTAGGGGTAATTATGGTATTTAAGATATCTGAAAGTAATGTGATTAATTTCACATTATGAGTTGAAATGAGTTTTTAGGGTTCGTATACAAAACAATACTTAGAAATTAAACTATAACCTAATTTAGAAATCGAACTATAACCTAATTTAGAAATCGATATGGAAACTGAACTCGAACTTAACTCCAAACCCAGAATAATTGTAAAAGATTTGAGAACCTAGATAATTAGATATATTAAACCCTAAACCAAAGATAGCAATAAGTGTTATAGGATAAAAACTAATCTATAACAATTATATGAAAACTGAGACAACGTTAGTATTATAGGGATGATTGGCAATGACTTAAGCGAGTCAAATCTCGAGTAAGCAAGCGAAGAGTCCAAGTAAGTTGGGATTAATACATTGTTGTATTTGGGTAGCTTGAGATTATACTGGTTTGTACTTGTTAGATAGTTGGCTATGTGCTTGTACTTGATTATAAGTGATGCTATGATTCTATTTGTTGTTCTAGCTTGTATTGTATAAAATGATTAACTACCCTAAACTGAACCTAATCAAATATACGACCTGTAATCATAAATCGGACCTGTATAGCAACCCATTAGGGAAAATCTAGGATTCTTCGGCCAAATATCAACCCCTTCAAAAGGGATAGTGCTGGATAGCATAATGGGTCCCTTCTTCATCCTTAGTCAAACTAAGTGACAAGTGAAGAGGCCATGACAAAGGTGAAGTCAATGGTTCGAAGGTTGTCGCGGGAGGAGCGGTGTCTCCATTACACAAGCTTAGGTTTGGTCGTAAGATGTTACATTAACGGCAACTCCTTAACCCGAGTTAGAGCAAGTACAATTTTTCTAATCTTACGACAGGCCAGATAACATCATGCGATGGCATTTGCTTGAATATGCATTGCACCTAGTAAGTTGGTTGATAACCTTGTTTGTGTTTATGGTATAGTTTTAAGTCCTCCATCCTAACTTACACAAGCCTGGGTTTGGTCGTAAGCTGTTACATTAACGGTAACTCCTTAACCCGAGTTAGAGCAGGTGAAATTTTTCTAATCTTACGACAGGCCGGACAACATCATGCGATGGCATTTTCTTGAACATGCATTGCACCTAGGAAGTTAGTTGGTAACTTTGTTTGTATTTGTGATATAGTTTTAAGTCCTCTGTCCCGACTTACTAAGTTGTGGTTGCTCACATCCCTATAGCCATCATTGCAGGTGCCAACAATGAAGCGGACTATAATCACCTTAACGTTAGCAACTGTAGGATCCTGGAGAGTGAGGATGTAAATAGAAGACCAAATTCATTCTCTAGTTAGAATTATTTTAAAGCTTTTAACATTAGATTACAAATTACTCAATTAGATTGTGAATAGATTGCTAAATCTTGTAAATATACTCAGATTAATTTAATGTGAATGTTTATTTCTTTTAAATTCATAAGTAAACAATTTATTTAATTTATGAACTATTTACTTCAAAGTAAGTTAGTCATAGACGCCTTATGTAGACAGGTCTAGGATAGCGATTGTACGGCCAACTTCTATCTTAGAATGGTTTGCACAGCGAGGCTATTACAATTCTATTGATTCTATCGATTTGGGGCATGATAGCAAAGCTACCACATTAGCACAATAGATTTCAATCACATATGCACAAACTACTCTACAATCACAAATAGCATACATTTTAGCCTCCAAGTACTTATAACAGAGTACTCCAAAATGCTACTAAGTATCAATCCCGTTTACTTGAATTTACTACTGCACTTACAGTTTTGAGATATTAGCTCATCCTTCTTCAATAACCCCTATATTACAAATCATATTTCAGTATTATATAATCCAATATAAAGATGGCTTAAACATCATACTTTCAATTAGTCTTGACATTCTTTTAGTGTTAATTAGATGTTTGTTATGGGTATTAAGTTTTTCTTTCTTCTTATAAGTTAAAGAAACCTTTTACTTAACCTTCTACAAAAGTATCTTTGGGTCTTGGTACCTCCTACAAAACTTTTTACTAAGGTTTTCGGTATTGCTTTTCTTCAAGGAACCTTCTACTAAAGTTTCTTCTATGATGGTCTATGGTTAGTTTAGCCAAGAAAGCTTCTACAAGACCTTCTACAATTACTAAATTTAATCCAAATCACCAAAACTCCATAATTCACACTTCTTTTTACTTCAATTAAATTTAACGACATTACAACTTCAATCCCAACAACTTGCAAGGTTCGGGAAACTTTCTACATAACTCGTATGATTTTGAACCTCATTTAAATTGGGTGGTTTCCTTATCTAGTCAACCTAAACACTTAAATTTCATAACTTTAGCCTAAAAAATATAGTTTTGTGATAAAAACTAAGCACATACAGCAGCTTATACATTGTATTTACTACTAATCATTTGGACTTTTTAATCAAAAATAGCTAACTTACTCACTTAACAAGGACTAACACTTGTAATTTTAAGCGAAAATCACCGAATCTAAATTTGAAAAGCCTATATTTTTAATATGTTCAACATTTCCCTTTAAAATCAAGATCAACATTTTGTATGTAATAATTATTCACTTAAATAACATTTGGTGGTTAGGTTTAAACAAAATATGTTGAAAGATAGTAATTTCTTGTAATTTCCTGTAATTTCCTATAATTTCCAACTTATTGGTTTCACAAGTGAAAAATTAACCTAAATAAAACAATAAGTTTTAGTGAAACTTTTTATATAGCAATTTTATACATGACATAGGGTGTTTATAGAAAAATTTTGGTAGAGAAATTATGTCATTTGGGCTTCTAAAAAAAAATTGGTTTTAAAACTCCCATTTCTTAAGAGAGATATAGTAGATGAATGAATTTTATAAAAATAACAATTTTACATGAAAGTACACTCAAAATAATGTTAGAATAAATTTTTCCAAAATTTTTAGACAAAAAATAAATAACTTTTATGAATTTTTGAAATTGAGCTGAAAATCAAACTCACTAGCGATAGAAACTCCGACCATGAGTAACTGAAGGGTGGTTGTCGACTAAGGTAGGCGATACTTGGGGGTTCAAGTGGTGGTTGCTATTCATCGTCAGGTGGCTTATAGGCTGTGAACCCGATCTCGTAAATTACAATCTAATTTTCTTAATTTTCTAGAAAATCACTAAAAAAAAATCTTACAAATTTTACTCACTTTCCAAAGTATCTAAAGAGTCTAAAATAGCTAAGGGGAGAGGTATTTATACCTTGTAGGTTAATGGAGTAACTTAATGCATGTAGGAGAAGTGTAGAGTACTTTAGGCTTTTTAAGCCAAGTAGCATTATTATCTCCCTAAAACCATGTGTGGTTGATAGTTTTCACTCCAAAACCAACAGTAAGTAACCCATTGTTTTACAATAAACTAAGTTCATTAGCTTCCTAAGGAAGTTGTCCATCTTGTTTTATTATATTTAGTTATTTAGGGTTAGTTATTTGAGCTTCTACTACAACTTCTACAACCCCTATTAATCCAATATACTGTGTTATTATTATATTATTTTTATTATATAAAATACATATTTATTATTTTTCATTTTAATTATTACTCTTCTTGTTTATTCAATTTAATTCTAAGTTGTCTTTTTTTTTGGGTCGTTCTTCAACATCTTCAAAAATTAAGGACAGGTCGACAACTTCAAGGTCTTCACTACCCCTTGTGCTACCACTTTAGTACAACTTCCCCCATCAGTAATCAAGGTACACAAACTTTTGCTCACTCAAAAATTGGTGTAGAAGAGATTTTCCTGCTGCTCACTTTCTTTCACAACATGGGTACTGAGGGCTCTTTAAACAACCATGTTGAGGTACTACTCACCCTATTTGGGTCGAGTAAGAGCTTCGAGATATTCTAGGAATTCATCAAGAAAGTGATCAGTATCTACCACCTCTTTGCCTTCATTAGCACTTTCCACTTTGAATTGGGGCTTCTCTCATTTGATGGTTACGTTGGTTCAAACATTGACAAGCTAAGTATCCAAAACCAAGGCACTTAAAGCATTTAATTTCTCGAGTCTCCTATCCTAAGCTCTGACGTTGGTCCCTCCTAACCTCAAGCTCTTCAGCCTTAGTCTTACCTCAACCCTCATGAAGTCTACTTAGGGCTTAACTTCGGTCATATGCAAGTCGGCTTAGAAAGTCAGATCTATTTGATATACCAAGTCAGTTGCTAGGTGCTTGATTGATTAACTTCACCTCTACCTTTCTACTCTTTGTGCCACTTGGATGGTTTCATCTAAGGTCTCAAGCCTTTACACCTCTACTACATTACCAATCTCTGGCTTCAGGCCAGAAATAAACCTAGCCACTATTTACGCTTCTGGTTCATCAACATCACATTGGATCATTAACAATCGAAACTCTTGGACTTGCTTATCCACAGATCGACCACCTTTCTTAAGTTCTTGGAGACATTAAAAGGTATCTTGCTCATCGTGTTTTGGAACAAATTTACACCTCAGAACTTGTTTCATTTCATTCCAAGTTCATATTTCTCATTGGGCTTGATGACACATGATCTGTAATCTCTTCTACTACGTTGCTGCATACTTAGAAAACTCTAAGGCTACTATATGGATAAGCACTGAGTCTTTCTAATCATAGAAGTAAAAAATCTTCTCAATCTTCTCGTCCCAATCTAAATACTCATTAGTACTATCAAATCCAAAGAAGCTCAAAACTTATACCTTGATGTGCTCCATCTACAAACCCTACCAATTCTAGGTAGCAATTTAAGTAGTCAGAAGCGCTCTTCAAATATTCTTGAGAATGAACTAAATTAAGAATCAAGCTAAATATAAAAGTCATGTTCATACTAGAAATTACCCTAAATATAAAAGTCATGTTCACGATTGATCAAACATGAGAACTATAAAACTTAATTTAATTCTAGAAATTACCTAAATCCCTAAACCCTAAAGAATAGTAAAATGCTTTCAAGCTTATGAAAACCCTAAGACAAAAGACCAAAAATCCTAATTCTAACTCAAACATTTGTATACTTAAGACTAAATAACAATTCCTAACTTACTAAAACCCTAAACCCTAAAATGTGGTAAGAACTCCTAAGTTTATCGAAACCCTAAATGAAAGATAAAAAACTTAAGTACTAAATTAAACACTTAAAAACCCTATATTAAAAACCTAAACCTAATCGAGCTTGAACCAATCTTAAAACTAATTTGATGAATAGAAAAATTCAAGAATTAAACTCCAACATAACCACTTTAATAAAACAATCAAGTTAGAACATTTCAAGAAGGGATTAGAAAGCCATACGTAAGAGTTGAACCAACCATACCCCCATCCACTTTTCCTCCCAATTCAATTTCAAAACAAACCAAACTAAAAGATGAAAACCTAGTTAGCATGTAACCTTAGAAAATCCCTATGTGATTAGACAAAACAATCCCAATTCTCTAAACAAGCTATATCATTTATAGAAAAAGCACCTTAACCATTTTTGGATTAAGTGAAAAGTAGAAGTTGATGGGATAAGCAAGCCACACCCTTATTTTTCTCTTAAGTTTTCGATTTGAAGAGGCTTAGATAACCATCATTTCATCCTTTCTTCTCTTGTAAACTCTCATTTAATAGATACCTAAAAAGCTCCCCTAAAACGGATTAAACCCCCCCAATTTGTGCTTTGCCTCAACACATCAATTTAACAAGATAATGGAAAAAAACCCTAGCCCACTTTGACTGATCATTAAACCCCCTAAGCATCCATTTTTTCTTCCATTTTTCCATGACATTAAACTCTTAAAATAAGCAAGAAGAGAATCCATAAACACCACCCCACCGCCCATGAGAATACACTAAACTGCATGCCCAAACTACCCCATTTTAGTACCTTATTTGAGCACAAAAAGAACACCTTCAAACATTACCCTATGCTTAGCCATTTGGAAGGATATTAAGGCATTAACAATCACCAAGTTCTTAGGATTTAAGGAGCTTAAGGACCTTCAAGTGATAAGGACAAAAACTAAGAGCAAATGGGGACTAGAGTGGGGTGCCAACCATCATCATACAACCTAGTAAAGTATACTCCATTTTTGCATAACTTTAGAGCAACATGAGTAGAGTTTCCAATTCTCATTTTTGTAATTTTACCTTGTATTTTAAAATCTCTTTTGGTTAGGATAAGTAATAGTCTTTCTTAAAGTTTCCTTGCAAATGCTAGACTATAAGTAATATGGACTTACTTTGTTTTAGCATGAATGGATTGCACATTAAAGTGGAGCCTTGTAAAATGAAGAAACTTCAAATAAAAGCTAGTACAAAACTCCTTTAAGAGCTGGATGTGAAGTGTATGAGGGTTTCCAAAATGTTTTCTTCACTTATATTGAGTTGTTCATGCATCAAAATACCCTTAGGAGATGGAAAAATCAATATAAGAAGCTTCGGTAAAGAGATCATTACTTAAAAGCCTAACTTAAGCATTTGTGCGTATTCCATGTTTTTCCCTCAATATTATGCTAGATAAATCTACTTATAAAGAGAAAAACAAGTGTAAGTTAAGATACAAGTAGTGTAAAGCATTAGAATAGCACTTAAGTTAAGGAAACAAGGAGATAAGTTTAGAAGATGGATTTAAAGGCTTTTAAACCCAACCCATAAGATCAGTAACCAATACTTAAATCCACTTAAACACCCTCAAAGATATAGTAAATAAAGTAAAAGGACCAACTAAGACTAGTAGGACAATTATTAAGGGCCTAAAACTCAAAATCGAGCTAAATACTCGAAAGACAAGCCTAAAACTCATAATCGGACTATGTAAAACTCCTTTAGCCAGCAAGTTGAAGATGAAACAAGGGTGGCATAAAGCTCATAGAAGGCTCACATTAAGTTCCCCTAAGCCTACCAAAGTGTTAAGTACCACCAATAGAAAAACCGAGCTCATTTTTTACCATAAAAGTCACTTAAAAATTTAAGAAGCGTAAGATAGTAACAAAGCCAACAAATACTAAATGAAAAACTAATCATAAGAAGGTAATTAAGCCCAGTTAAAAGTTTCAAGCCTAAGCCCTAGTGATTTCACTAAGTAAGAAAAGCTCGATAACAAAATCAAGCCCAAAAGAAAGCTTAATTTTCAAAAACGCTACTATTCTGGCCCATAACCAAAATTGCAAGCCCTACCTCTCAAATTTGACCATACCACATGAAAGTACACATAACAATGATAAAAATTAACTATAAGATCACAAGAATTGGATTTAAAATGAGAATATAATACTCAATTAAGGATTTAACTTATTCAAGAATTGGAAAAATTTTTGTAGAATTCAAAAATTGCAACAACAAGAATGATTCAAAGTCAAATTTTGAAAATTTAAACAATACTTTCAAACCTTCCTTGTTCCTTATAAATTGAAGGGTGCAACAGTTATTACTCCTTCACAAATTCATTAAAACGCTCCAACTCCAACCATTCTACCTTCACATTTTTCAATTGTGAAACACTGTAAGAGAGATATTTCTTTTAGTTACCACCAAGATCTAAGCATAATTCTTCATTCCACTTCACTAAACAGTTTACATTAATAAAAAACATTTACATACACTTACCCGCAACATAATTTCCATTTTGTGTTGCCTTACATATTATTCCAGTCCTTCATTCATAAACCTTTGTTGTAGTAAATACGATAAAAAAAAATTTACATCCATGGAATGATTCTTGCATCATACTTTATTTGTAAGATGCACAACTCCTCATCTAGTAGGAAAGGTAAGGATAAGGGCTAAAGCACTAGAACTAGTACGTCATCTGAACCACAATAGTTCAACGACATTCAGGCATACCCGAATTACGAGTACGACCTAAATGAGTAGAAGGCATACGATGTGGTTAAGAACGTCAAAGAATGAGTTACACTACCTCTTAGCTTCAATCTAGAACCTCATTGCACAAATAATCTCAGCAAACCACCTCTTAGCTTTGAAGTTGAACCTCAATACATGGGTTATCGAGGTACACCACCTCTCAAGTTCAAACCTCCATGTATGAGTGTCCTTGAACGTCCTATTAGATTCAAAACTCTCCGCATGTATCCTTATATAAATAGCTAGATTTGAACCCTCACAGGTGATTTACCTCGCAAGTATGTTCAAAGATGAGGAGGA
The DNA here is from genome assembly GCA_024138005.1 of Lumnitzera racemosa. NCBI lineage: Eukaryota > Viridiplantae > Streptophyta > Magnoliopsida > Myrtales > Combretaceae > Lumnitzera > Lumnitzera racemosa. The sequence continues at coordinate 51,397,121 of JAMXBC010000012.1, read as the reverse complement.
AAAGATAGAAATTATTCCCAAAACAATGGACCAACATATGGCACAACATGGGTCAGTAGTTCGAGCCCTTCAAGCTTAAGTAAGTCACTTAAACCAGTTAAGTCTAATCTTTTTACTACGCATTTTCGTAAAGCTATAGACAAAAGGGGGAACTCGAGGGTATTTTGCAACTACTACAATGCGAGTTACTCATAAAAAATGAAAGAGGGATATGGTATTCTTAACAAGCACTTGAGGTTAAAGCTTCTTGAGGAGGTGGGAATAGATAGTACGCAGTAACAAATCGCCCAAAGCGGTGGTTCATTTGGTCAACTACTGATGAGGTATAATTAAGAGAGGCATAAGTTTAACCTGGCGCAGTACTTAGCAAACATGTACCTATCATTCAATGCAAGTGCATTAGAGTAGCAAAGTCGATACAAGTAAAAGACATTTAACCTTAACCTATGATAGCTTAATCGTAACACGTTAACCTAAGCCATGTAGGCACTCTACCACAAAGATAAGAGGGAGCTTGTAAGTAAGTTCACTTCACTTGATATGCACGTATCCATATGTGCAAACATATGAACAGATCCTTTTTTTATAATAATTCTTATATGGGTGTTACTATTCATTGGATAAAAGATAATTGGTAACTTGATAAATGACTATTGGCTTTGAGGGTATGTAACAAGCGCCACACAACTCAAAACATCTATAAAATTATTAAAGAAATCCTAAATGAGTATGGATTAGTGAGGAATTTTCTATTGGTTTTGACAATGCAAGTGCTAATACAACCTCAATATCTGATCTGCAAAATTACTATAAACCAGTGTTGGGGTAGGGTAGAGGGTTTGGGGGAGGGAGGGTTTCTACATACGTTATGCATGTCATATTTTTAACTTGTGTGTTAAGGATTGCATTACAGCTTTACAGGAAATTATAGCTCCAATCAAGAAAATCATTAAGACAATAACTGAAAGGTCATCCTTTCACAAAAGGTAGAGGAACTTCTATATAGAGCGCGGGAAGAGGTCCCGAAAATTTAAGATAGATGTGTAATACTGCTGGAACTCCACTTACGAGTTGTTACATAGCACAATTCCTTACAGCCAACTGTTATATGACTTCGTAATGTACAACATGCGTGAAGTTGACATTCTCTTTAGCAACTGGGATATATGTATCCAGTAGATGATAGTTTTGAAAGTTTTTTGTGATACTACTAAGACTTTCTCGTAGGTTTACAGGCCTAAAGTACACTTATTTATTATGTCAACCATTAGTATATTTAGCATACCATTTCAGGCCCGTAAGGACCTACACCTGCACACGTGCAAATATGATATGGTGTTGAAGTGATTATTTTATTATAAAGATATTCCTTATATTTATCTTATAGTAGCTATTCTAAATCCTCGTTGTAAAGTGGAAGTAGTACTAATATATTTGAAAACTTATTACAGTTACATTAAAGATCTAATGAATTTCTAAGATGTATACAGCTTGGAAGCACAATAGGAAGTGTCAAGAACAACAGCTAACATAGAAGAGATGCTCAATCACTACCAAAGTCAATACGGTGGCTAGTCATCAATCTCTCCTTCGCCACCCACCAAGGAGTAGCATTATTCATTTATGGGTGAGAAGTTATTGGCACAAAATTAAAGAGGCAACGGTCGATGGTCCAATATTTAAGATGCAGCACTATACTAATATGAATTTCGAGTTTTTCGAGAATATCTCCATCAATGACTTCGATATTTTAGAGTGCTGACAGAGGCACATAAGAGACTACCCATTCCTATTTCGTATCGCCCGTAAAGTACTTGCTGCTCTAGTTTCAACGGTTACCATTGAGCAAGCATTTGTTGTCAATGTTAAGGTAAGTTCTTGCACAAAAGATTGGTATACGATGACCTGCAAATGGCAAGAACCGTGCAAGACATCAAGTGAGGAGAATGATTACTTCAGTAATTGGAACCAATCCGATAGAAGCCTAAGCTCTATTGTAAGTTCCGCTCCTAGTCACAAATATGAATAGCCACCTTAAGAAGAGACATGGTAATTTTTTTTTTTGTCTTTTCCCAAAATGTTTTATCACGTAAAAAAATCCTTTTTCCCAATTATTCAAAAAAACTAAATGGCATAGTCTTCCCAAAAATAGTGATTTAGCCTTAGGGTTTTCCAAAATATAACTGAGTGAAATTATTATTCTTCTAAAAAATTAAATTGGATAGTTACATATACTTAGATTCTTTTTACCAAACATAAAATTGACCAATAGACTAAAGGTTTTCTAAATATCCAGAACAATGACGGTTTGATTCCAATTAGCGAATACATAGGTACCTTCTCGGTAATCATAAATTACATTGAAAAATATTTTTCCCCCAACCACTTCATTCTACTTAATTAGATAAGTTCCTTGTACTGTAAGAGACTTTTCTATATTTTAAATTTTTCTCATTTGAAATGTATGCATTGGTGAAGGAGGAAAGAAAAAAAAAAGGGTTTAAGGGTTGCAAACCGGCCTAGAACCATCAGTACACAGGCCTATCATGGTTCACCATGGAACCAACCATGAACCAACAGTTTAAGGCTTGTTTGGCCTATTGAACATGTCTAATGCCAACAGCCAACAACCACCGTACACCAACATCAACTTCACCATTTGTAGCCGCTATACTCCATTTGATCACCTTTACCCTAGTAGTATCCAAACTCGACGCCAACCATACCACACTACTTCTTCACCGCGCGACCATCCTCTACACATGACATATACAAAAACACAACAAGCAGCTGTGACACTAACCCCGATCCTTTCTTTCATACGCAAACCTAACTCAGCCCTAACCACCTCTTCATCCTTCACGCCACTATAGTGAAAGCCACTTGCCAGCCAACATCCATTATGGCTAAACCAAAACCTAACAACCTCTTAAGCAAACACCACAACTCCAACTTGACGTAGCTAAATCTACATAGCCACCGGCACCATTGACCTTATTGAGCCTAAAATCCCCCATCTACATTCATGTCCTATGCCAAACAGCCACCAAGCGTAACCAAATAAAACTACCACTACCTTCTCATATCTCATCACTGTGAAAAACTCCACCTACCACTATAGCATCACCCCTACATCCCCTTTTGTCAATGAAAGAAAACTAAAATTGGCCTTCCATGCTTATTTGGCTGCCTAGGACACTCGAAAACGCCGCTTTGCTCCACAAAGCAATTACGTGCCTTAGAGATGTTTAGGTCGAGTTAGCTTAAATCTAACCCATTAATCCACGCTTCCTACTCCAAACTAACTCGCGTACTCCTTGGTCCAGCCCCTTTGATAGGGATCAAGGATTGATTACACGCTCTCGAGCCCAAGAGCTCTCTCAGGTGGTTCGCTGAACTATTTAAGGTAAGTTAAGCACTGAGGAGCAATGTTTGCCCCAGTCCGAATTGCTAAGCTACTTTACTCTCTATACCATCTAAGATGTTGCCGAGGTGATCAACCAGCATGCTGAGCTAAACCTTCCACTAAATCGTAGTCTAAGTGCCAAATCTAAATACAACAATCTCCACTATACTAAGGTTAAGCAAAACTGTCAAGAGTTGACCATCCAAGGCCAACACCAATGTGAGCCATCCCTAAACTAACCACTGTCCAACCCCTTGTAATGCTAAATAGGCTTGAACCGAGGTCCACCCCTACCTAGACTACAATACTGTTAAAATTACAGTAAAAACACATGCGCACTATCCTTTACTGACATCTATACTATCCTTTCTAACAAAGGTGGTCTACGTTCCTTCTTTTGCATGATTTCATATTTTCCTTGGAAATTATTCTCTTTTAGTTTTAGCAAATAAGAACCATTCTATTGTAATTTCTGTAACTTAAGATTTGCCCTTACAAGATGATATAAATACCGTCATATTGTAAAAGTTGAAAGCATATCATAAGACAGACAAATATACTGAACTTTTTTACTCTTGAGCTAAGTGTCTCTCTTACTCTTGAGCTACTCTTATTTAGTCCATTTGAGCATGAACTAGCGGCGAGTGACCTTTGGCCATATTTATGCATCATATCAAGTGTAGCCTAAGCTTATGTAAGGCGTTGGTGCATTATATCCTTCGTTAGTGCACAGGAACCCCCTGCTCAACCTTTGACTGTCATTTACCAATTAAGCCATCTTACGGCTTGAACCCAAACCTTTGGTTACACATGATATCGGGTTCATGCGTTCATCCACGTGTCCATATCACCCTTCCTATTACGTTATCATTGTTGCAGTTTTATTTGTTTATTTATTTATTTTTTTCTCTTTTTCTTCTCTATTGTAATTTATGAAAGGAAAAGAAAAGAAGGGAAAAAAAGGAAAAAAAAAACAAACAAAAGAAAAGAAAGAAAAAAAAAAGAAAATAAAACTTAGTTTTAAGTCGTTTATATATAAAAAAATAAAAAGAAGAATGAATAAATTAGTAAATAAATGAGTCTTATCACTTAGGAAAAAACCCATTTTTCAAATAAAGGAAAAAAATAACTAACCCTTTTCCAAATTAGGACTATTTTAAAATTTTCTAAAAATAAAAATAAAACACCCAAATTAAAACCCCTTTCAAAAAAATTTCTTTAAATAAAATTAAAGCGGCTCACTAATATTTTCGAAAAGAATTACATATGTCTAATCGTAATTAATAGATATATAGGCACCTCCAAGGCAACTTAAAATTTTTTTTTAAAAAAAAAAAACTTTGGTTTCCATTTTCTAGCTTAATTTGTTCCATATGGTAAAATAAAATCCAATTTACTACTGATTAAACTTTGTTCTAAAAAGGGGTGATTTGAAAGATGAATCTAAATTTGGAAGGTTAGTAGTGGTACTTATAAGGTTTTCCAAACCTTTTTCTAAAAATTGGTTTTTCAAGCTAACTAGTGGTCAGGTTAAATCGATCGACCCAATCTATTTAACCTAACCTTTTTTTTTCCCGACTTCAATCAAGTAGCGACTCCAAGAGTTTACAAAATTCTTTTAAAAAAGGCTTAGTTTTTCTTAAACCTTAGTCGAGGATTAATATTAAATGGATAAGGTTTACTATTAATTGGTTTAAGGGAAATAATAAAAATCAGAAAAAATCAAGCTCGATAGCTTAGCGACTCTACTAGAGATGTCAAGAGAGTTAACCACTTAGAAGCTTTCCAAAATTAAGTTTATCTTTCAAAATACCATGTTATTTACATACTTGTTTATTTATTTGATTCATTTCACGTAAATATATCTTGTTTGTTATATACACTTGTCACATGTAACATACTCAGGACATTGGGGGAAATGATTGCATCAAGGATGCAGAGTAGATACGGTCAGACAAAGGCTATCTTGAGACCTTAAGAGGAGGGCCATCGTATAGGCTCCGAGTGTAGTGATATAGCTATTGCTCGAGGTTGATTTGGCCATCCCACTTAAGCTGTAATATGACCAATGAAGGCATTTTCTAAAAACGAATGAGGTCATAAAGCTTAAGGACCTTTAAAACCCACCTTAATTGCATATACTTCCCTTAAAACCTTAAGTTAATACACTGCTCCTAAAAGTTACAACCTACTAATATTTGAAAGTTTTTGAAATGCAATCAGTTTTTGAAAAAGTTAAACATCAAATCAAACAATAAGGTTGTAACTTAAAGAGTAATGTACTAACCTAAATGATTCTAATCATATCCATGTTTCCATGTACATTCTTTTATTAGTAACTGACTTTTGTTTATGAAATGTTTAGGCATAAAATCGCAAATAACCAAGCAGATAATTAGAGAACCAATCGGCTACAGGACCTCCCCAGGATTTGTGAGTAGCTACTATAAGCTAAAATTACCTATTTAAAGGAGAAGCTTGAATGCTTTGAAGCTCATACTTAGGCCTTAAAAGCCCTTCTTAGACAAGTCATTGGGGAAACCAATAAAATGTTGGAAGACCTTATGGCTCGTCTACAAGACTTAGTTTAAGGGTTTTTCAATTCATAGCTAAGAGCCCAAGATAAATGGTAGGTTTGATAGTAAAAGTTAAACCATCTTCATTTGTTTTCTGTACCTTAATTTTTCAAAACAGTAAAAGTTTCTTTCATTTTATCATTCTTCATCCTTTGGTATTCCATTTTTGTAAATAGTTTTTTAGTAGTACTCATTTAACCATTATTCCTTCTCATTCAAGGAAATAAAATTCATTGACTTGTAAATAAAACCCTATAATCACCATCCTTATTTGTAATTAGATTTCTTAATGTCTATATAATAAAACTTTATCTTTCTCTCTCACAAAAAAAAAAATGAATGAAAAGAAAAATTGTTGACCATTATAAATCCTTATGGGCTCAACCCAAATACAAAGGAGCCAACCCAAGCATAAGCCTTTAGCCCATTCAAGCAGCCAGGCTAAACGCATCAAATCCAAATGAAGCCATTTGACTTGTTAAGGAAGCCTAACCCCTTGGCCTATTCAATCTAAACACTAACCCTCAACCCATTCAAGATATAAACCCTTGGCCACCTTAGTCCATCCAGGCAGTTGAACCAAACATAAACAGTGGCCCATCAAGAGCTAAAACCGTTGGTCCCTTGAAAATGCCTAACCATGAACCAAGTCAAACATGAAATCAAATGCAACCTCAATCTCGAATTCAAATCAAATGAGAGGATCAACATTGGGGCACATGCTAAGAAATTGGGGAGTAAGGTTAATCTCCACCTCAGGGCAAATAAATAATAGACTCCTCTTTAAGGAATTGGTAACTCATCTTTAAAAGGTCTAGGATGAAAAGAGGCAAACTAGATCTCATACACTAACCTTTAAATAATTTAATAGTTGAGTGAGATAATGGTGAGGATATTTTAGACTCATTCCTTAAAGGAAGTTCATTTTGAATGTGATACATAGATTAAAATGAAGTTAGAGATTTATTTTCAAATCCCAAATACAATTATCTTTTTGCCAACTCCTTTGAACCAATTTGGAGAATTTTTCAAATAAACCTTGCTAAGAACCACCTCACAATAGAGTAATTTGGAGATTAGGGTCATTGATTTGGAGATAAGGATAAAATTTTCTTATGCTTATTTAAGTAATGTTAATTCAAAAGCAACTTTTATTTCTGATAAGCTATTTTTCTTTGAAATGAAGAAGAGCTAATTCATTTTCAAACACCTCAAACATATACATATCTCACCTAAGCCCATACATTAGAAACCTATGGGTCTAAGGCCTTAAATCTCTTAAAAGACAAAGACTCGGTAATATAAATAATCACTTTTTGAGCCAAAGGAAAGAAAGAAGAGCAAGAAATAATGGGGCAAAGTAATAAATAAGGAAAGAAGGGGACAATAGAAAAAAAAAGGGAGAAAAATAATAAAAGAGGAAAAAAGCTTGAAAATCAGGCTTGTGTATAAAAGGAAAAGCCCTAACTAAAGAAAGCCAAGAAAATGTAAAGCCCATAATTAAAGCCCAAACATTCCCAAGAAATACAAAGCACTTATGTCTATTCTAAATCTCATGCCTGACCTAAAAACATAAGCCTTACATACCCATCCAAAATCATAAGACACAAAGCCACTTTACACGTCCTTAATCACAAACACAAGACCTTCCTACCCATAATACTACCCTTACTTAACAAAGCTATTCCTATCCTAAGGGAATTAATTTTCAATAAAAATTGTTTTTGAAACTAAGCCAAGTATACTTCTTATTTTTCTTTAAGGTTCTTGACTTATATACCCTAGTTGAATAGAAGCATTTCTTTCAAAATAGGTATTCTCATTAGACCTTTTTTAAACCCTTTGACCAAAAGCTTAAAATTCATAATATTGAACCAAAAAATACCTAACAGATTAATCAAGGCATATCACTTGCAAAATGGACTATAATTTTTTGGACTATAGTCAATCTGGACCAAGAGTTTACAAGAAAGTCCTCTTTGATTAAACTAATTATGAGTTACCTTTTTCTTTAGAAATGAATTTTAAAATCACAAGACCCTATAAGGAAACACAACATTAGGGTCAAGGGCATTAACATGCCCCACATGGTTATCAAAAAAGGGGATGGCTTCTTAAATAAGAATTTATACTAGTTAGCAAATTTTCAAGAAAAGAAAAAAAAAGGAAAGATAAAATAAAAAGAGCGAGAAAGTAAAGACTTGTCACAAGTTTTTGTTCATTTTTCAAATCCTTGTCGGCTTGAGTAGCCAAATTTTTAATCTAAGTCATTTGTTCTCTTTTCAATGTGGTCATACCTTTTAAGTTGATCATTTAATCCCTAATGCCCTTTTTGGTATTAAATGGTTCTCACCAAATTCTTTATTTGTAAATATTTCTCAAGTTAGGAAGTTCTTTAAACCGGTTGTGTTCATCGCTCTGCTTCTTCAATCGTTCATGTTTCCTTTAGGTTTCTAGCCAACTCTTAGAGCACTATCCCCTCTTCCATTCCTTTAGGGTTCTAGCCAGATCTTAGAGCGTTGTCTTCTCTTCCATTCTTTTTAGGGTTTTAGCCAGCTCTTAAAGCGTTGTCCCATCTTTTATTCATTTTTAAGGTTTTAGCAAACTCCTTGAGCATTATCCCCTCTCACATCTTTTTTAATTTTCTAGATAACTCTTAAAGTGCTATCCCCTCTCTCGTTCACTTTTTAGGGCTCTAGCTAGCTTTTAAAGTACCACGACCTCTTTCATCAATTTCCTTTAAGGTTGTTAGCCAAGCTCATAAGGTGCTTCCCTTTACCAATTTCTTTCTTAGTTATCCTATAGGGTGCTTCTCTTCACCAATTGGTTTTATCCAGCCTGTAGGGCGCTTCCCCTATGTCAATCTCTTTTAAGGTTCTAGCCAGCTTTTAAAGCGTTGTCCCCTCTTCCATCCTTTTTAAAGCATTGTCCCATCTTTGATCCGTTCTTTTTAGGGTCAGTCAGCTTATAGAGCACTATCCTGAGTTACCATTTCCTCTTAAGGCTTAATGAACCCATAGGGCGCTTCCCTTTACCAATTTCTCTCTTAGCTAACCCATAAGGTGCTTCTTCACTAATTTGTTTTAGCCAGCCTATAAGGTGCTTCTCTTCACCAATGTTTCTAGCAAGCCCACAGGGTACTTACTCTTTGTTCCATCTTTAGGGTCATTGCCAACTTAAAGAGTGCTTCGCCCATTCACTTAGTTAGTTAGCTCAGTAAGGCACTACCAAGCTTCATTTGTCATTTAAGATCTTAGCCAGCTCAAGGAGCGCTTCGCCCATTCACTTAGGTTAATTGGCTCAAAGGAGCACAATGAAGCTTCAATTTATCATTTATGATCTTAGCCAACTCAAAAAACGCTTCGCCTAAACATTTGCTATAAGATACTATTGGTACATTTGTTCGCCCCAGAGGGGTAGTTCCTCTAATGATGCCTAAATACTACTTTTGCTAGTGAATGAAGTTGTATACATACCTCTTCTCTTGGTAAAAGTTAGTTAGCCCAATAGAGCACTATCAGGTTTCAATTTGAGATCTTAGTTAGCTCAAGGAGCGCTTTGCCTATTTACCTAAGATAGTCATCTTAGAAGAGCATTTCTAAGTCTTTCTCAAATCGATTCCAATTTAGGGTTACTAGTCTGCCAAAGATGCTCCCCCTAGGTTAGTCATATTAAAGGAGCATGACTAGATTTCAATTTAGGGTCTTAGCAAGCTCAATGACCACTTAGCCCATTCATGTAAGATAGTCAGCTCAAAGGAGCACTTCCAAGTTTTGTTAAATTGATTCTAATTTAAGGTTGCTAGTCCATTAGAAATGCTCCCACCTAGGCTAGTTGGCTTAAAGGATCACAACTAGGTTCTTGTTTAGGGTCTTAGCTAGTTTAAGGAGCACTTTACCCATTTACCTAGGATAGTCAGCTCAGAGGAGCACTTGCAGGTTTTCTTAAATCAATCTTAATTTAAGGATACTAGTCCATTAGAGACAATCTCGTTTAGCTTAGTCAACTTAGAAGAGCATAACCGGATTTCAATTTAGGGTCTTAGTCAGCTCAAGGAGCACTCCGCCCATTTACCTGGGTTGGTCAACTTAAAGGAGCACGATTAGGTTTTAATTTAGGGTCTTAGCCAACTCAAGAAACAATTCGCCCATTTACCTAGGATAGTTAACTTAGAAGAGTACTTCCAGGTTTTCGTTAACCAATTCTAAAATTTAAGGTTGTTAGTACACCAATAACACTCTTGCCTATGTTAGTCAGCTCATAAGGGCATAACCAAGCTTTAAAATTATTTTAGGGTTCTTGCTAGCCCATAAGGGTGATGCCCTCTTTTAGTTTCTTTTTTGTTTCAATTAGCTCTTAGAACGTCTCCTCACTCTTTCACCTTTCCCCATTCACCAAATCCCCAGTAAACCAAGTCTAGGACGATTAGTTAGTTATAGTGCTTTTTAAGACAAATTCACCCTCAAAGCAAAAATAGTGTCACTTTTATTTTTGTGATAAAGTTTTACTTAAACTTCACCACAAAGAAAAGTAACTATAAACACCCCATTTTTGCCTCTTTTATTTTTATTTTGAAATTTTTTACAATATGGTAAAGGGTTCTAATTTAGGAAAAAAATTTTAAAAAAATTAGAAAAATTAGAAAACTATAAAGTTTAGAAAAAATCACAAACGTAGAAAACTTAGGGAAAAAATAGAAAATTAAAATATTAAAAAAATAGATAAGTAGTTTAAATAGATAGTTAAATTTAGCCATATTCTTTTTTTTTAGGGAAAATATATAAAACCCCCCTAAATATTGATTTAGGTGCAGTTTGACCTCCTAAACTTTTAAAGTGTAGTTTTTAGTCCCCTAAACTTTCATAAATTAACAAATAACCCTCATAACCCCTTTAAACTTTGATTTTGGTATGTAAACACCCCTTAAACTTTAATTTCAGTATATAAACACCCCCTAAACTTTTACTTTGGTTTGTAAATACCTCCTAAACACCACATTTTTTAAGGGGTATTTACATACCAAAATCAAAGTTTAGGGGGTTATTTGTTAATTTATGAAAGTTTAAAGACCAAAAACCATACTTTGAAAGTTTATGAATATAATCCACACTTGAGTTAAAGTTTAGGAGGGTTTTATACAATTTCCCCCTTTGTTTTTAACGTCTTAAATAATAAGAGGAGGAGAGTGATATTGGGATTAGGCTTAAAAATTAATCAAGCCCAAGTTACCTGATTCATATGTGCAATTTGATTGTATACATGAACAAGGCACAGGCCAACAGCCTGACAATTCCATACTCTAATTGAACTTAGCGTTGGACGTATAGATCTAGAGTTCGAATCTCATTAAAGGCACAAAGTGCCTTTTATTTTGGTAAAAACCCACTTGCCACATGTCGATTAACCAATGGACCACATGTCTAACTAAGATATGTGGTAGACTCCAATTAGGTAATGCAGCTAATGTAGCACCATGTCAGCATCCCCTTTCCTTCTTTTCTCCTCTTTTTCCTATTCTTTCCCTTGTTTTCTCATGCATTAACCAATCCACACCCCTTATTTTAACACATTTTTTTGTGCAATTTCCATATGCACACACGCAATTTCATGATGTAATTTTATTCTACACATAGCCTTTTTCGAATGGAGCCCAATAATACATCTAGATTCATTCATTTAAGCATTTAATTCATCGTTGAAAAATTAGAAAAAAAAAGGGGGGGGGGGGGGGGGGGGGAAATGAGGATTTGGCATTTAATCTTATGCTCCATTTTCCAATTTAAAAGACTCTAATACAGCAGAAGTGGAAAAGAATTTTACATCTCTCTAACCCAAAAACACTAATCCTATTCCTCTTTTCTGAAAGCCTTACCACACAACACCCACACACATGATCCACAACTTAATCTCCTTCATGCAACTGCACATAATACGTTTCCCACTACTATCGCTCATTGCTGTCATGCACTGTCTACTCATGACAGCAAACACACATAAGCATGCGAATTGGTAACAACAAACCAAATCCCTATCCCCGACCTCTCTCTCTCACCAACGAATAACAAACCCCCTCCCCCACATCCACCATACACCTAAAACACATAACTCAACACTCAACTGAAAACAAACACCCTCCTTCTCGGACTGCAACAACCACCAGCCAACAAAGACACTTACTTCTAATAGTAATCAAACTACTAGGCCTTTGATCTATAGCCAAGCCTGTAAGCTCCGTAATCAGGTACTCATTTTTCAATTCATAAAATTTAGAACGATCGAACAAATTATCTGATCTAGCTTAAATTTTACGATGAAGCTAAGATTATTAATAAAAGTGATCCTATGAGTCTGAATTTAGAAAATAAATAATTATTATAATATTAATTTTATGTAAATTATTCGTTATTTATCGGAAATGCTTAGAATAAATTCCGATAACTAACAAATCAATAGAGATAAATTATATGTACACTAAAAATTATAAAATAATATAAATAATATTTATGAGTATTTAATTGTACCATATATGAATTTACATATAGGTAGAAATACATGAAATTACTTAAAATATGCAAAATATGCTAAAATAATGTTAATTAATTAAAGAAAATTCTTAAATAATTAAATAAAAATCAAGAAAAATATGAAGAAATGAAGAAATTCCAGAAGCTAGTTGTAGCGGCGTGGAAATAGAAGAAATAAATTCAACCAATTAAAATTTAATAAATAGAAAGTAGAAAAAGGATAAGGTAAGGTTAACGTCAAATCAAATTAATGAGAAAAAAATATCTAGGTAGCTTTATAAATACCCAAATTAAATCAGAAGCTCTTTTGGTTAGTTAGGAGACTAGAAAAATTAGAGAGAACTAAAATATTGAGGGTTAAGGTTATTTACAAAAATTAAAAAAAAAATGTGCAATTAGAGTCTTGAAGGGAATCCACATCAGATAACCACTTGGAAACAAACAGCCACCACCACCTTACCTTACCACCACGCCATAACCTGCCCAATACACTTAGAGCCACCTTTGGTGGCTAGAAGTCAATCAAACAGGTGAGTCAGATTTTTAATTCAATTTTACTTAATTTCGTAAAAATATTAAATATTTTTAGGAAATTATAAAATTTATTATTCTGAGATTTTTTAGTATGTAGATCTAATAAAAAAATTTATTTTGATGAATGATACATATAAATATACTGTCCTTAAGAAATCTTACAAACTTGAGTTTTGTTCAATTTAAAAATAAATGACCTTAGAAGTATAATTTTAAGCCTAAAATTTTGTGTAGGCTAGTTAGAGCATTTAAAATAGTTCTATAAAACCCTTTTCAAAAATGCATTTTTGAAATTTTTAGATAAGTTTTAGGCCTTAAAATGATATATAAAATGAGTAATTTGAGGCTAATTAAGTAATTAAATGGGTAATTACTAATTTAGTACATAATTATATGTTTTAGGATATTGAAATCTAATGGAGTATACTATTTGTAGTATTTAAGGTGTTAGATGTAATTATTAGGGTATTATGTATTATATGTAAAAGGTAAAAATAGTAAATTTAAGTTAATTAGGAGTAGATTCTTATTTGAGAGGAATTTAGATATTTTGAAATATTTTTTATGTTGGGAGATGATATTTGAGGTGATGAGAATATTATATATGTATATTATGTATATATTAGGTGATAATGTATAATATGTAAATATAAGAAATTGATGAATAAGAAAATATCAAATTAAAATTGATATTATAATAATAATAGGAATATATATATATATATAAACTAGTAGGAGACTTAAATTTAGGTATTTATATGAAAAATATAAAATTTTCTTTCATCAGGAGCTAATTCAATAATTAAATTAGAAACATAATGTACTGTAATGATCGAAACACTGATTAAGAGTTAAAACATAGATTTAGGATACTTAAACATAGTTAGATGAATCTTACATTTTAGTTTAGGAAGAATTCCTAGGGTTCATAAATAAAAACAATAATTAGAAGCTAAGGCAAAAACTGAATTCAGAGATTGATTCGGAAATCGAATCGAAAATTAATTTGGAACTAATTCGATTATAAGAAATATAAAATTCAGATAAATGCATAAAATTATAATCCCAAATTTAAAACCTATGATTTAAAGCTTATATGTATATATATACATATGTATAAGCGATCGTATTAAATGTAGATTATTCCTAGATCAGAAACTAATTCAGAAGCCAAAATCGTAATAGAAACAAGAAACAAATTCGAAACCTAGCTGAACAAGGGAAGTAATTCTAAAAGACTTAAACCTAAATCACTAAATGTAAAAAAATCACAAACCAAAGATACTCATAATCAAAATTACATAACAAATAAATCTATGGTAGTTATTAGTAATTAAACCAACATTTATATTATAGGGATTATTGGTGATAGCTAGTACAAGTTGCTCCTCGAGTGAGCAAGCGAGGAGTCCAGGTAAGCTGGTATTAATACGTTATTGTATTTTGGAGTACTAATTTGTAGTACTCGAAGGCTTAAAATTTTACTTGACTGTGCTTATTAGATAGTGGTTGTGTGCATATGCTTGTTTCTCAGATGATGCTATGATTCTAATTTGTTGTTTTGGCTTATATTTATGTGATTTGTTTGAAATGATTGAACATCTTAAGCCAGATCTAATCCAATATATGATCTAAAATCCTAAATCGGACCTGCATAGGAACCCATTAGGGGAAACTTAGGGTTTTCCAGCCAAATACTAACCCCTTCGAAAGGAATAGCGCTAGATAGGATAATCAGTCTCTTCTTCACCCTTAGTTGAACTAATTGACAGGTGAGAGGTCGCAGTAAGGGTGAAGACAATGGTTCGAAGGTAGTCGAGGGAGGAACGGTGTCTTTATTACATAAGCTTAGGTTTGGTTGTAAACTGTTGCATTAAATGGTAACTCCTCAACCCAAATTAGAGCGAGTACAATTTCTCTAATCTAACGACATGCCAAATAATGTTGGGTAATGGTATTTACTTGTACATGCATAGCATCTAACTAATATGGTTGATAATGGTATTTGCTTATATATACATAGTATCTAACTAATATGGTTGATAACCTTGCTTGTGTTTGATGTATAGTTTTAAGTCTCCGTCCCAGCTTATTAAGCTATGGTCGTTCACATCCCTATAAACTTTGTTGTAGGTACTAGCTAGGAAGCGGCCTGTATTTATCCTGAAGCTAACAACTGCTGGATCCGAGGGAGTAAGGAAATACATCTGAAGAATGGATTTATCTTTAAGGTCTTAGCTTTTACTTAAAATCTTTCATTTTCAATTAATGTATTACTTAGGAAGTATAGGACAATGAAACCTTGTAAATATTATTTGTAATACTTGAATCCTAGTGTATATATATATTTTTCATATTTTTTTTAAGTAAATAGCTTATTTGATTTATGAACTATTTATTTCAAAACAGGTTAATCGTACACGCCTTGTGTAAGTCAAGTTTAAAATAGCAACTGTATAGTCAGCTTCTATCTTAGAATGGTTTGTACAACAGGACTGTTACGATTCAGTCACTTCGGGGTGTGACAAAGCCCGAGGATTAAAGGGGCTGGCAAGGCGAATCCTCCTGTCCAGCCGACTCCTGCCGAAGCTGAGTATCTCCTTGCCAATCAACTCTGCATGCCGAGCCATATGACTACTCACTTCTCAAAGGTTTTATGCCGAATAGTAAAATGCTGAGACAATAGCCAAACCATGCATGCTTACTCACCTACATTCGAGCCAACCAATTGCTCGGCATCATCTTTACTGAGAAGCCAAAAGAGAGACCCCGGTCAAATCCTCAATGACCCTTGCTCAAATAAGCAATATGATCTTACTCCTTTGTTTGCATCTTTTAACGACCTTACTAATGCACCTCCGCTACATATACAAGACTACGTATAGAATCTGTTACACTAATTATTATTTTTCTTGAATATTCAATTGTACCCTTTGTATTTTTTGTACATTACTTCTTTAGAAAATACCCTTTTGTCTTTTCCCCTTTTAGGCAAGTTACCCAAACTTATCGCGTATAAATACCCCTATACTTGTAGTTGGAAATATTAGATTACCATTAATACACTTGATATTTCCTCTCGTAAATATTGATTGTTTACTTTTATTTCACTCTTATCCTAACCCTAAAGGAAGGCTAAATGGTGAGTAACCTTACCAAACCAATTTGTACGTCATATCGAGTTATGTCACGAGTCCTTAGAAGTTCCATTAGTACGTCATATCTTTTAGAGCTGCTCGTAGGTTTTTGCTTACTTTTCATTCATATCCTCATTCTTTCACATATTCCCCATCATCTCTTTAAGCTTTCGGTAAGCTTGGGCCCATCCTTGCGATCGGCTTTATCAGTCCTTGGCTATGGTTCGCATAATCTTGGTATCAGAGTGAAGGTTTCGCTCGAGTTATAGTAGATTGTTTCAAAGTTCTATCTATACTCAGTTTTGTGAATGTGAAATAGAGCAAGTTACTGTGTTCATCTAATTGTTGCGTTTCCTGGCTATTAAATTTCTAGTTGTGGAAGTGTTTGCTGAAACACCTAACCGAAGAGCTTCAAAACCAAAATCTATTATAGTAGGATAACGGAACCAAGTGTTAATGTTGGTGTTAGAGATAACAATAATGGAGTTGTCTACCATCATCAACAATCTCAAGGTTCCCCTAGGAGCACTAATAAGAGACTTAATGAGGTGGCTAATCTCTTAGTGGATTTAACTTGAGTTATTCATGCATTGGCTTACCGAATTGCTAAAGCCACGCAAAATACCCCATAAGCTACCCGACCTGCGAGAGGTCAAAACCTAACTCAACAAGTTTAAGGTGGAGGAGAAGGTAGAAAAGTAAGCAAAATGATTGACTTAGGAGTTTAGGAGACGAGGATGAGGAAGAGTCTTATGAAAAAGAAGAGCGAGTACAAGCATATAGAGCCTCTAAGCATGTGAAGCTTTGAATTTCAACTTTCAATAGGTCTAAAAGTATAGATGAATATTTAGAATAAGAAGAGAAGGTGGAGCATGTGTTTGACTATTACCAATATAAGGATTACAAGAAAGTGAGAACTGCTACTGTTGAGTTCTTTAGATATGCTGCCATGTAATGGAAAAATTTCTTGGCTATGTAGAATTGAGATAAGGAAGCCAATGAGTATGTCTAAGAATTTCAAATGTTTATGGTCTGCTGTGAAGTGGAGGAACCACCAATACGAACAATCTCTAGGTTCCTTACTAGATTAAGAGGTGAGATGTGAGATATTGTGAAACTCTAACAACTCACCATAGTGGATGAAGTCATTCAAATAGCTCAACAAGTGAAAAGGTAGAAAAGAGACCGAATACCAACTAAACTATCGACTAGCCGACCTGTACAGGGAAGTCACCAAACTTAGTTAAGCACCAAGTCGATCTGAAGGGGAAATGTTTGAGCTGAGCAAAAACGCCTACCTAACAGTGACGTGCCAACCCAAACTTATGAGAAAGGGAAAGGATTTAGTAAGAAGACGAGCCAAATCAAGTGCTTTAAGTGCTAAGGGTTTGGTCACATGGTTGCTTAATGCCCGAACCGAAAAACTATGGTCATCAACGAAGACATGCCGAAGCTAAAAGTGGAAAGTACTGCTAAGGAATCTGAGGAGGAGAGCCCTGCTGAAAAAGAACTTTCTCGTGATAATAAACTGATTGAAGAAGACATGTTCGCCGAGGACTTCGATCAATTGGTCTTGGTTGTCTAATGCGCAATGAACTTAAAACCCTCACGTAAGGAGGAGCAGAGGGAGAACTTGTTTCATACCACATATAGGGTGAAAGATCAAGTAAGCGCACTAATTGTTAATAGTGGAAGTTACACCAATGTGGCATCAACCGATTTGATCACAAGGTTAAAGTTGCCAATTATTGTATACTCGAGACTGTACAAGTTACATTGGCTAAGTAAGAAGGGAGCACTATATGTCGCTCGGCAAGTACTACTACCGATCACTATAAAAAATTACTCCAATGAAATTCCCTACAATGTGCTACCCATGTATGCTTTACACGTGTTGCTTGGCTGACCATGGCTATTTAGCAAAAGAGTTATGCATGATGGATACAAGAACATGTATGTGTTCAAGAAGGATGGTCGGAAGATTACACCGAATGCAATGTAATCGATTGAAGTTAACAAATTGCAAGTAAAATTTGCTCGTGGATCAAAGAAGATTCTGATGATGAGTAGATTCGAGCTCTGAGAAACCATCAATGCTAACGAGCCAACCCTCATATTGGTCAGACGCCTATTAGATATGAGGGAATGGGGTAAACTAACCCTGGAAGTGAGGGCATTGCTGAATAAATATGCTAATATGTTCCCAGAACAGTTATCCAAGGAGTTGCCCCCAATTTGAGAAATAGAACACTACATTGACTTGATCCTCAGCGCCACCTTACCAAATAAGCTAGCCTATAAGATGAGTCTTAAACAGGCTTCTAAGCTCAAACGATACGTCAATAAATTACTGAAGAGAGGGTATATTAGGGCAAATCTTAGCCTTTATGCTGTGTTAGTGCTTCTAGTGCCAAAAAGGAATAGAACTTAGCAAATGTGTATTAATAGTCAAGTAGTGAACAAGATTACGATCAAATATAAATATTTTATCTTGAGATTGGAAGACACGCTGGATGAATTGAGTAGAGCTAAGATCTTCAGCAAGATTGATCTAAAGTTTGTTTACTATCAAATTTGCGTAAGGCCAAGAGATAAGAGGAAAACTACGTTCAAAACTTGGTATAGACTCTATGAGTGGATGGTCATGCCATTTAGCTTGTCGAATGCCCCGAGCACTTTCATAAGACTGATGAATCATGTACTAAGACATCTAATGGGGAAGTGTGTCATGATGTATTTTAACGATATCCTAATATACAGTACCGACCTGCTAAGTCACTATGAACATCTCTGAGCCATACTGAATGTCCTCCATGCCAAGAGATTATTCGGTAACCTTAAGAAATGTTACTTTTACCAGGAGAAAGTGGTATTCTTGGGTTATGTAGTAAGTGGAGGAGGCTTAAGAGCGGACAATGAGAAGATCCGAGCAATCGTCAAGTGGTCGACCCCTACTTCTTGTGCCAAAGTGAGAAGTTTCTATGGATTGGCTTCCTTCTACAAAAGATTCATTATGAATTTCAGCATACTCACCACACCCCTTACTAAACTAACAAAGAAGAACATAGACTTTCGATGGGGAGAAAAGGAAGAGAGAAATTTTGCAAAGGTGAAGGAAAGATTAACCTCCGCCTTTATACTAGTTCTACCTGACTTCAAGAATATATTTGAGCTGAAGTGTAACGCATTAGGCATTAGGATAGGTGCTATCCTAATGCAAGAAGGTCGACTAATTACCTACCACAGTGAGAGGCTCGGGGGACCTCAACTAAACTTCTTTGTGTATGACAAAAAACTCTTAGCACTTATCTGAACATTACAATATGGCAGCATTATCTATTGCTGAGAGAATTTGTCATCTACACTAACAATGAATCTCTAAGGTATCTCCGAAGTCAGATAAAGTTGCCAAAGCGGCAGTCGAAGTGGGTCGAATTCCTTGAGGGGTTTAACTTTGTAATAAAATACAAACAAGAAAAGAACAACATAGTTACAAATGCTCTTTTAAGGAGTCATGCGCTACTAAATGAACTGCAGACCAGATTGTTTGTGTTTGCAAGCATTAAAAAGTAGTAGTCTGAGGATCTACATTTTGGACCCATATTCGCGCAATGTCTCGATGGAAGGATAGTGGACAAATATCATGTGGAAGATAGATACTTATTCTAAGGAGGAAAATTGTACGTGCTGACCTACTCTCTACGAGAATTACTTATCAGGGAAGCCTACAGTAGAAGAGTTTCCAAGTATTTTAGGGAGAGAAAGACCTATGAACTGATGAATGGTCGTTTCTTCTAACTAAGAATGAGTGTGATGTACGCTAAGTGGTGGAAGGCTATGCCGTGTACAAGAGAGCTAAATACCAAGCTGAGCAACGGGAAAGTAATGCCTTTACCTATTTTGACGAAACCTTAAATTGAATTGAGCACGGACTTTGTTTTCGGATTACCATAAACTGCCCGAGGTAAAGATTTTGTAATGGTCGTCGTAGATAGGTTCAGCAAGATGACACACTTTGTGCCCTGCTCCAAAACTAATGATACTTCAGCTATTACTTCTCTTTTCTTATAGGAAATTGTTGGGTTATATAGTGTACTGAGAACCATAGTATCAAACAAAGATCCAAAGTTTTTAAGCCATTTCTAGAAACTCTGTAGCAATAGATGGTGACCAAATTACTATTCAATCCTTCCTGTCACCCCCAAATGGATGGCTAAATAAAGGTAATCAATCATACTTTGGGATCGTTGCTCTGAGTTACGGTAGGCAAGAACTTGGCCGATTAGGACGTTTGCTTACCAGTGATCAAATTCACTTACAACCAAACAATACATGACACCACCAAGTAGACCCCTTTGAGGTTATCTATGGTTTCAATCTCGAGTTGCCCCCTTAATCACACCACTATACCTAAATTCAAACCAGAAAACCTCGACGAGAGAGACCAAGCACAATCCTTTCAACACATCTACAACAAAGTTACTCAGCAGATAGACTAAGCTGCTAAAAGAATGTGAGAAAAGGCCAAGGGTAGGGCGACTAAACAATTCCAGTCGAAAGACTTGGGGTAGTTGCACCTCAGCAAGGAAATGTTTATAAGCAAGAAGAAGAATAAGCTATCTGCAAGAGCTGAAGGATCCTTCAAAATCTTCTAAAAGATCAATGCTTAACAGCTACTAACCACAACAAAGCACGACCACTACCACCTTCTCATATCCGATCAACATAAAAAACTTCACCTACCACAGGATCATCCCTACACCACCCCCTCCCCCCCAACACCTTTGTCAATAAAAGAAACATGAAATTAGCCTTCTCCGCTTGTTTGGCCGCCTAGGACATTCGAAAATGCTGTCATTAGCCACTCCTTGCTCCATAAAGCAATCACTTGCCTTATACATGTTCAGGTCGAGTTAGCCTGGATTCAACCAGCCAACCCGTTGATTTGTGCTTCTTGCTCCAAATTGACCCCCATGCTCCTTGGTCCAACCCCCTTCTTATTACGTTATTGTTGTTGCTATTTTATTTCATTTTATTTATTTATCTATTATTTATTTTTTCTCTTTTTCATCTCTATTGTAATTTGTGAAAGGAAAAGAAAAGAAGAAAAAAAAAAGAAAAAACGAAAGAAAAGAAAAAGAAGATAAGCTTAGTTTTACATTGTTTATTTATAAAAATAAAAAGAAAAATAAATAAATTAGCAAATAAATGAGTCTTATCACTTAGAAAAAAACCCATTTTTCAAATAAAGAAAAACAAAATAATCAACCCTTTTTCCAAAATTAGGGCTATTTTAGAATTTTGTAAAAATAAAAATAAGACACTCAAATTAGGACACTTTTCAAAAAAATTTCTTTAAATAAAATTAAAACGGCTAAAAAACTTATAGCCAACTATTTTCAAAATTAAAATCAAAAAAACTTATAGCCAACTATTTTCAAAATTAAAATCAACTAACCCGCTAACGTTTTAGAAAGAATTACAAACATCCAATCCCGATTAATGAGTAATTAAACATAAAAATTGAAAAAACTTAGTTTTTCATTTTCTGGCTTAATTTGTTCCATTTGGGTAAAATAAAATCCAATTTACTGTTGTTTAAACTTTGTTCTAAAAAAGGGTAATTTGAAAGGTGAATCTGTATTCAGAAGTTAGTAGTGATGCTCGTAAGGATTTAAAAAATTAGCCCCCATATTTAGTTTTTCAAATCTTTTTCAAAAAAATTAATTTTTCAAGCGAACCAATAATTAGGTTAAATTGATCAACTGAATTGATTTAACCTAATCCTTTTTTTTTTTAAATTTCAATAGGATAGCAACTCCAAGGGTTTATAAATTTTTTTTAAAAAGTCTTAATTTTTCTTAAACCTTAGTCGATAATTAATATTAAATAGATAAGATTTAATATTGATTGGTTTAAAAATAATAATAAAAACTTAAAAAAAGTTAGACCAATAAGACTCCGATAAAAACATTTTAACCAAATCAAAACGTTAAAAAAAAAAAAATTGAACATGGCATGTTCCTCGTCAAAGGAACAACTCTTTGCTGGAAACTCCACGTCACCAACATGCATCACTGAAGGAACTCTATTTTTGTTCTCACCCGTCGAGAATTGAGCCAAGCAAAAAGTATTGTACATGCTTTTAGTTTCACATGCCTACCATTGACAAAACTACCTATTCCATATGCTAGCCACCACACTGGATTTAGTGAAAGGTAAGTTGGGTTAGTATCGTGGCTAAGGCTTGGTGTTAAAAGAAGGTGGCTAGGGTTTTGGTCTTAGATTTGGTCATTTTATTTTACTACAAGTTGATTTCTTATTGTATATTTTAGTCAACTAAAAATGTAATGAACTATTTTTACATGATATATTCCTACGGATTAATTATATTAGTAACACATTAAAGGAAGTGAACATATAGCAAGCGCCTTGATATTTCTCTTCCATGAAAACCTGCCTCCTTCCGATTCTACAACTCTTCAATTGGCTTCCAAAAAACTTCCTTACTTCTTATTAACATTATCTCCAATGGCCCCTCTAGCTGGCTTTTCACCATATTATTAACATTAGAAGTCCTACTATTTCATTTCTACCCCTTGATTCTTTCCTTTTGAACCCCTATCGATTTTTTGTCTTCTAACATTTCATGCTTAGTTTTGACTCCTATTATCATTCCCATCAACGGTTCACATATGGTCAATGCTGTGTGATAATAATAAGGATTATATAATTGTTCCTGTTGATTATAGTAAATGTTGCATATTAAACTATTAAGTCGTGTGGTTGAGTATGTGCATATGTTTGCATGTGCAATCTGTATCTTCTCGAACATTTATTCACCTGTTTTCTTTACGTGGCCCTATTAGGTGATAAGAATGCATGACGTACAAGCTACATCATTCCGGTTCGGGATGTGACATATACCATCTAATTAATAAACAATGGTTGCTGGAATACTTCTTTCTTTCTTTTTCCAATATTAACCTTAGAATTTTGAATATTTCCATTATTTTGGATCTTAACTCAAGTAATTTAAGTGTTGCACCGCAGGTTTACAATGGAAACAAGTCACCGTTATATGTGGAGGCAAGGATAATTTCTTAAAGTCTGAAAAGCCTTTTATATATTGATTCTTTATTTAAAGATCGCTTCTATTTATTTATTTATTTTTTTTTCTTTTCATTCATATTATATAAACTAATGAAACTGGGTATATGTCTCGACAAGAGTGAAATGCAACTGCTCCAGCGCTCCTTTTTTGGTGCTAAAGAGCGAAACTAACTACTTTCTTTTTGTCTTAGTTTAGGTGGGCTGACATGGAGAGGAGACAAACGCCAAAGTTAATTCAAAAGAAAGAGTTGTCTTCGTTAAGCTAAATTGTGCTTTGGGTTATTATAGCAAGAACTTAATCTTATGCTTTTGACCCCTTTCTTTATACCTTTGTCGTCTAAGACGGGGTAATGATTTGATGAATTTAATGAACAAACAAATTTTATGAACAAGGACTTGGCTTCCACCTCAATCTCCTCCCTCTATAATATTGACATCCTTTTTAGTGAAGTTTCCGATGGTAGGCAAGCATGGTTTGCATTCATCATTGTCGTTCCAGAACCAGATTATTTTAGTCATTATAATCGATTCATTACACCAATAAGCTTTTCAGAATTTTGAACTTAATTAAAGCCGTAGCACTTATCTTAATAAATGCAACGTACGGTTATTATAGTTTGAAATACATTTATTTATAAAATGTATATTTACAAATACAACCTTTGATCGAGCTATCAGTCTTGAACCCTCAATATTTAACTTCAACTTCTACTTTCTAGAATTAGAAAAAAAAATTAAAAGTTTATGTAGTACTTTTGACTTTATACTCTTAGTGATTATTTAGTTAGGAGTAAGTGAGTATATAGTAAATAAGGTATGATGCTATACTTGTACCCAATCTCGTAGATACAGAGTCTTAAAATTTGTTACCTGTGCCATACCCTGTGGCACTCTAAAACCATCCTATACACCATAAATTGTACAGGATACACGGTCTCGTATAGAACCCCTAGATCTTTTTTCTTATAAATTTCAATATATCTAGTTTCTATTTATTTTTCTTTTTTATCATTTTCTTCACTGATTATTATTATACAAACATATCAATTTTAGTAAAATATTAGTTACAATTTTATATACTAAATAAATAATTGTAAATTGGACTCGTTTAGGGGGATTAACTTATTTTGGCAATAAAAATATTCCTATATTACAAATTACAATCTCTTAAATCATAGTCAGCATCTACAATGATGCTCCATGCATCACAATTAGTAAATCTTAATCTTTGGAATAAATCTTTTTCAGACCACAAACCTTAATCTTGGACAAGGGAAAAAAATACAAACACTAATCTCGAATAAAACTTGACTTGAACAATATTATGTGAATTTATTAGAAGATATTTTTCAAACCTAATACAAAGAAATTATTACATTAAAAGAAAATAAGTTAATAACATACCTTATTTAGGTAGCTTTACTTAGATTGTTTCTTTTTTAACTTTAGTAGAGTTAGACATACTAAATGAGGAAGATGAAGTAGAAAGAAAATGTAATAAAAAAAAACTAAGGAAGAAAAGACTAATATGAGGACATCAAATTTAATCTAAGATTTTTCGTAAGTTGCATTTTGTTATTTTTTTTAGATTCATACAAAATAAAATGGTATTCTTTTGTATTTATTAATTTTATTTAATTATTATTGTAAGGTAGGTATAAAATACCCTGAAACCTTTACCCTATATACTTCATAATGCATATTTTAGGATGGATATAGGATACCCCGACTTTCTACTGGTACCTAACCTTATAGGTATAGGCTCTAGAAAATTACTACCTGAAACCTACCTTGTGACTTTAAATATCCACTTGGAACCTATCCGATCGAGTAGGGTCTAAATAGGTATCATATACGATAGAGTTAAGTGCTTTCCCCTATGTTTAGTTATATAAAATTTATGAGATTGGATTGGATTAGAATGGAAAAAACTTTTTATCCAATATTTGACTTACAATTTGAGCTTGGTTATCGGATAAAAAAAGATTTAAAGAGTTGGACAAAATATTCAAAATTTGTCCCATTTAAATTACAAAACAAAAGTTAACTTCATTGCAAAAAAGCACAAATATTAGGGTATAAATATAATTAAATAAATATTAGATAATATTTAAATTTTGTATTTTTTGAATAATATAAAAATAAATATTAAATAATATTGAAAGTATAAATGTCAAAATACAATAATAAATACGATACTTATGTATATCAAATAAGACACATCATAAAAATCTATGTCCATTACTAATGCAAACTAAATATGATATAATAATATTATATCATCCCATACTCCTCATACTTGTGCTGTCTAGTTCTACTTGTTATGTTTAATTCTACTTGTCATGTTTAGTTTTAACAACCAAATACTACCTTATTATTTATTGAATGCTATCGTCATAATTGAAAATAATAAATATTGAAGGCTATAGATACCTAGTGGGTAAATATTTAAAATCTTAAAAAAAATAGATTATAGCAATAATTATATAATTGCAACTATTGCAACATTATTGCCTTTAAAAAACTTTTGAAGACATTATAATATGGTACTTATTTTGAATAGCTATGAGAGATATTAGAAGATTTGATTTTTTACCCTTTATTTTTGTAAGAGGTACATTAAAAAGAAAAAAAAAACTTTAGTATTAGAATACCCAAAAAAAAAAAGGTCCAAAGCTAAGGTTAAACCAATAATTTCACTCCTAACTTCTTTCTATATAAAGATTGAAAGTCTTTACTATTTTAGTAGAAAAATCAAACAAATAGTACAAAAAGAAACCACAATTCCTCCCTACTCTCCCTCCAAACGCCCCCCACTTTCTTATTCTAACATTATTGACAAGCGGATTCGAAGGTAAAGAAGTCCTAATTACGAATAAATAATTCATGGTAAAAGGATCCTAATTTGTGTAATTTTCTTTAAGGAAATAAAAAAGGAGAGACGTGAGTGTAAGATGAACTTAACAAACGAGAACTAGTTGTCAAGAAGAATTCTACGATTTAGCATGCAATGCAGTAAGGTGAGAACCCTGACTCTAACCCCAATCAAGATTCCTTTAAATAGTTAAGGTCTAAACCATCCATGGATTTCTAATCATAATATTAGAGAAAACATAACTTGAAATTAGGATTTAAATCATAATATTCATGATCTTCGAATTTCCATGTAAGATTTTTGGAAACATAGGATAAATTGTAGAATATTATGACATTATTAGAGAATATATAAATGGTTATTTTGATGGCTATAGGGTCGATAAGGATTAGAGAACATATTTTGGCGTTAAAAGCTTGACCTTGAATATGATAGATGGAGTCTTAAACAAAACAAAGAAAAAGAAAAAGAAAGAAAGAAAAAGTAAAGGGGAAATAATAGAAAGGGTAGC
The DNA here is from genome assembly GCA_024138005.1 of Lumnitzera racemosa. Classification (NCBI taxonomy): domain Eukaryota; kingdom Viridiplantae; phylum Streptophyta; class Magnoliopsida; order Myrtales; family Combretaceae; genus Lumnitzera; species Lumnitzera racemosa. The sequence goes on along the minus strand of JAMXBC010000012.1, from coordinate 51,370,445 downwards.
CAACCAAGTCAAAGAGTAGTAAACTATAGACTAAGTTCAACCAATCATATTGGTAATCCAATTGATTGAATGTAATAGGTAGGAAAAGTGATCAATTGGATATAGAAAATAATTTACCTCTTTCTTACATGTGGGGATCTAGTTGCCTTAATTTTGTCTGTAGTTGACTAAATTGGGTTATCTTGATATCATAGAGTTAAGAATACGATCTCTTAGTATAAATAAAATAATTGATTATTTTATGCATACTTATAGGATTTTCACCAAATTCAAATTATTTAAAGTATGAGTTATTGTTGTTTGTTGTATGTACATGTATATTTAGGCTAACTAACCAATTACTATTTGTCTTGTTAATTATGCTTGCTATTTGTGCATGTGCCGATTCATAACTAATCAAGTAAGTAAAAGACGGTATGTTCACCACTTGTTCAAGAATAAGCATTCAGAATGAAGTGGTAGATAAATTAAGTGTTGAACTACCTCAAGTAGGTAAGAAATTCATTAATATGGCTAACTGCATCGATATGGGTTGAGCCTCTCAAAGAGAAGCTTTAACCCTATATCTATTTAGGTATATGTCTAGTATGTTATATGTATTTACTTATAACTCAATCATGTTTTAGTAAAGTGGTAAGAATTCTTGCCTATTATGTAGGCAACTTGGGTTTGACCACTGGCAGCAACACAAAAAACTGATATACTTTTTTTTTTCTCATATTATTAGAGCACAATTAATAATTGGCCAATATACTAGGTGATGAATGTAGTAACAATATAAGGTCACGAACCATAGGGAATGTTGCGCTTATGGTTATATAACTGCATTAAACAAACCAACCTACCTTAATTCACTTTAGCCAACTAATTAAGCATGCTAGATGTTACAATAACTTAATAAGTAGGATAAAATTTTAAGTATGATCCACCCTACCTCAAGTTAGTGGGTTAAGTAGGTTAAGCCACAAACCACAACATTTAACTAATTTATATAATTTTGTGAGCCAAGCTGGTCAACCCATCAAACCATTAAGATTATCTTAATGAAAAATTTTAATATTGTAAAATAACGTACTAAAAATAAATATTTGTTTTTCAGTTAAGTTTCACAAAAAAAAAAAAAAAGAATTGCACATATAGTAGAAATAATAGATAATCCCATTGCAAGTAGTTTATCAACTCTATTGTATTGACCAACAATAAACATATAAAATATGCATATGCTAAGGAAACTTGAATGCTAGTTTCCTAAATTTGTTGATCTTACATATTATTTTCTAAGGAGTTTCTATTTTCTTTATTTCAGCTCAAAGTTTTGTTTAAAATTAAGCTGAAATATTTTCTGACTTTTCTTTTATTCTTTTTTATATTTTTATTTTTTATTTGTGCAAATCAACAAGTTAAGTGAAGCAAACTAAATGGCCCGTCTTCTAAAGAGGTTGAAATTTTCAACCTCAACCCCCTTTTCTGACTTTTCCTTTATTCTTTTTTGTGGGTTAGCCAACAATACTTGTGGGACTTATACAACTCTAGTATTTTATAGCTCCCAACTATAATAGTTGTATTCTTAACTAAGCATACTAATGAAGTTTCTATCTTCAAAAAACTACAACTAGAAACTAACCGATTTTTCCTAGCTTGAATATCCAACAACTATAATAATACGACTAAGAACCAAACAATTGAAATATCAATCGGTGAATTTTCCCTTGCTTGAATATTTAACACCTAAAATAATACGATTAGACCAAACAATCGAAAAATCAATTGGTGATGCGGTTGTGCTATTAGCATAACTCATCTTATATGCATCGAATTGTTAACGAGTTTTAAATATCAAACCTAATCAAATTAGAACGTGTCGATTCCTAATCACAGTTAGCCGATCATGGAATCGGTTAGAGTTAATATCGCAAACATGACCCAAATCTACTTGCACTCTCAAACATGCGAAATACATGCATAATGAAGTAGACTAAGAAAACAACACTAGACATCAAGTAATAATTCAAACATAACTCATAATCTTAGTAAAGCATAATTATTTTGAACATGAGCTTCGATATAGGAGTGAGACACATGACAAGCGGTAGCAGAATTTAATTTAAAGTTATTACAACTATTAACTTTTAGTTAATTATATTTTGGAGACTTTTTTAGGATGTTAAATTTTAGAATTTCCCATCCATTTACAATTTAATATGATTTTGGAATCATATTTAATAGTTTGGAAGAAGAAGATATACCATTTGTTAGGTACATTATGGATCTCGAAAGCAGGTTTGGAACCTCATATGTTCCTGCAATGTTTAAGAATATGTGGCGAATTTGATCACATGCTCTAGTTACGAGGCATGATAAGGACAATGTCAATATTACTACTATTTTGTATCTTCTCAATTTCGTACCTTCAATTTGATGTAATTAAATATTATATCCAAACAAACTTTTACTGATTAAATATACTACCTCATTTCTCATCATTTATATTTTTACTCTTCAACTAATAAATACTTCATTTTAAAGTTGATTAATTTAGTAAATTTGATAAGTAAAGTTTGATCTGATATAATTTTTTTTTTTTCACCAACTATAGAGAAGAGGGGGATTTGAATCCTGATTTATCTCAATAAAAAATTAATAATGATATTATTAAATTATAACTGCCTTGACGATTTGATAAAACATTCTAATAACTTTAAATTTTAGGTTTGATATTCAATAAGAAAAAGTTCAAGTGAATATAATATTTAACAACTTCAAATTTTAATTCTTAAATTAAAAACAAATATACTTCTAATTTAAGTTGTGTTTTTTACATTATTCTAACAAAAAAAAAATATTAGGAACGTGTTGAATATACTAAACAAGAAATACATTATTTTAACAGCATTACATACACATTTTAAGGCTAAAACCAATATTTATTTGAGTGATATGTATTAAAAACCATTTCCCTATGGCCTATACTTCCTGTGAGAAAATTAAATGTAGTTGACTAGAAAGGAAATGATTAGGATTTGTTATGTTAACCGATAATGGTTACTTAGACGTGTGTACACCATCACACGGTTGTTTAGTGGTCCACTTTAATGGATCTCATTAATTAGCTAGATTTTCTTCAATCTAATATAACGTACACTTGATTAAGACATTAGTTATGACGAGGGCCCTCCTTGATGATGCAGATATTATGCTAGACATAGATTAAATATCAAATAGTTTCCCAACCCACCTATTATTATTGTAGTTAGAGAGTAATAAATTTGAAATGTTTTGCCGATAGGTATGGTTTTATATACTTTATCCTTTCGAATTCCATTATATTGTATTCTATGCTAAGAGGGAATAGTTAGTGGAATTGAATGAAATTAAGGTCGGAATTAATAATCTATTCTTATATTTGAAAATATGTAAAAAATAAAATAGAATGGAATGGGATATATACTGTATAGAGTATTTGTAAAATATATACTATTAATTATTAGATGTTATAGTTAATTGAAAAGTTAAATAAATAGTTTTAATTAATATAATTAATTCAAGAGAAATAAAATTACAATTTACTATCTCAAAAGTAAAATCGAATACTTTCTTGAAAACAAAATTTCCGATGAATCGTAATTCTATTTTTCATATACTTCCAAACATAGTAAAATGGAATAAAATCCTTTTATTTATTATAGTTTGTTTCACTCTAAGAACTTAATTTAGTTAAAGTTAAAAACTTATTGGCCGGGCACAAGCTCACATTGAATTTAAATATTAACTTTATTTTATCCAATAAATTATACTCTTTTTTTTACAGAAAATGAATCTAAAATATTTTAATCCGTTCCAATTTTAACTTATCGAATGACACCTCTAACTAAATCCGTCTTAAAATTCCAAACTCACTCGAAACTCTACTCATTTAGACCCTTTTTAACTCATCCCATGCATCCATGCACAATAAAGTTGAGATGGACTTGGAAATATTGAGAAGAGGAAAAGGGACAGGATTGATTCATCTGACAAAGGGATGAGAAAAAAAAAAAAAAAAAAACCACGTTCCACTCCTGTCTAAATGCATCCGATCCAAGTGGAAAAACACTGAAAGAGGCGGTGCTGGTGCCGGGGCATATATTTTCCTTCACTAACATTATGCTGCTCGTATTGTCACACTCTGCCCTAATTATATGTGCTTGCGTGGCTTTTTGCTCGCAACAGACAAACCTCGAATATCTTTTTTTTTTTTTCATTTTCCATATACAGATTTGTCGCGGGACAGTGGACACTGACATTTGTGACTCTTGTTCTTCTTTCTCTAATCAACAGCTTTCTTAGACATGATTTTCATGAGTTTTCTCAACCACCAACAGCGACGGTATTTTGAAACTTAAATCTGTATGTGACTAGTCATTACACCAAAATTTAATACGACCAATTATCTTATTAAATGAAAAGCTTGAAATTAAAACATCATTATAAGAATTACAATCGAATCAAATTGAATTGAATCAAATCAAGATAATACAATATTTAACTCGAATTGAAAATCGAATTTGAGCTCAATCTAAATTTAATCGAGTTTAAAATTTTGAGTTTGATCTTGACTTAAAGTAATACTCAATAAGTTCAAGTTCAACTCAATGAATCTCATCTAATCTCAATTTATTTGAAAACTCTTTTTTTTTCTAATTATAACAATAATAATATCCAAATTCGATTCGAACTCAAGTGATATTTATATTTGATTTGAACCTAATCAATTGATTAAGTTAGCAAGCTGATCGAGTTAAATACTATGAAGTTTGAGTTGAGTCAAATTCAAATAACTATTATTAGCTCATTTACACCTCTATTTGCTGTTACATAAGCGGTTTGGTGGGTTAGCCATCTATTCTAACATGTTTAATGCTTAGTTAACTTAAGATAAACTATAATTGAGCCATGCTTCAACTATTTTCTAAAGGTCACAATTATTCTTCTATATATAATTTATCTATATTTATCATGTTCCGAAACCGAAGGATATAAATAATATGTCTTATATTCACGCATGAGAAACACGTGAGATACAAAACCTGCTACAATTCCATAATTTACACAAGTAATCAACTTATTAATCTTTTAATTCCTCGTAACAAAAACATTTTATACAAAATTTAAATCCTTATAAATACATAATATAACGACTCGATCAAAACTCTTCTCACCAAGATATTGTCTACATTGGTGTGGAACGCTGCATAGTTTTTGTCCCCTGATGCAGTACCTTTTAAGAAAGTCACCCATCCTGAGATTACTTTAACCCGAGCATGCTTAACTTCAAAGTTTCGATGAATTTTGAGCTACTACACCAAAAAGTGCTTCAATGATTAGAGTTTCCTCTCCTAGCATGTAAAAGGTATTACAATCTATCCCCTTATAGAATTGACGTCTTCTTCAGTTTTGTTACGCAGGTCCAAGACCACTACTAAGTAGAGACTTGCCCTTTCGATTGATAGAATACTTTGATACCACATGTACTGAACCGGTTGAAACTCCTCCCATCGAGATATTGTCTACTTTAGCATAGAATGCTGCATGGTTTTGTCTCTTAGAGTAGCAACTTCCAAAGAAGTCACCCATCTTAGGATTACACCAACCCAATGATGCTTAACTCTAAAGTTTTGACGTACTCCGAGTCAATACACTAAAAAGCGTCTCGATGATTAGAGTTCCTTCTCCTAGCATGTAAGAGGTATTACAATCCACCCTACTTGCAGAACTAACATCCTCGTCAGTTTTGTTATACACGTCCAGGACCACTACTAGGCAAGGACTTACCTTTTATATGCTAGGAGAAAAAACTCTAATTAACAAGACACCTTTTGGTATAGCGGCTCAAAGTACGTCGAAACTCCAAAGTTAAGTGTACTCAGGCTAGAGTAATCTTAAGATGGATGACCTCTTGTGAAACTGCTGCACCAGAAGACAAAACTGTGTGGCATTCTACACTAAAGAAAACAATACCTCAGTTAGAGGAGTTCGACCAAGTCGTTACAAGCAGTATCAAAGCAATCCACCAGCCTAAAGGGCGATGTCCTACTTGGTGGTGGTTCTAAACTTGTATAACAAAACTGACGAAGACGTCAATTTTATAAGGAGAGTGGATTGTAATACTCCTTATATGCCAAGTGATAAAATTCTAAATCCTCAAGGCGGCTATTGGTATAGCAACTCAGAGTATATCGAAACTTCACATGCTTAGGCTGAAGCAATCTCAAGATGGGTGACCTTCTAGGGCTAGAAATCCTCCTACCAAAGTATTGTCCACTTTGGTATGGAATGCCATACGATTTTGTCCTCCGGTGCAACAATTTCCTAAGAGGTTACCTATCCTGAGATTGGTCTAACCCGAACATACTTAACTTTGGAGTTTCAATGTATTTTGAGCCACTACACCAAAAGGTGCCTCAATGATTTGGAGTTCTTTTTGCTTATATGTAAGGGTTATTACAATTCACCCCCTTACAGAACTGACGTCCTTGTTAATTTTGTTACACAAGTCTAAGACCACTACTAGGTAAGGACTTACCCTTTCAGCTGGTAGAATACTCTGATACCACCTATAACAATCCGGCCAAAACTCATTCTATTGAGGTATTGTCCACTTTGGCGCAGAATGTCGCAAGGTTTTGTCCTCCAGTGCAACAACTTCCCAAAAGGTCACCAATCCTGAGATTGCTTCAGCTTAAGTATGCTTAACTCCAAAGTTTCAACATATTTTGAATCACTACACAAAAAAATGCCTCGATGATTAGAGTTCCTTCTCCTAGCATGTAAGAGGTATTACAATACTATGCAGCCTTTCATACCAAAGCGAACAATACCTTGTGAGAAAAGTTCTGACCTTATCGTTATACACAATAATTAAGATGCTGTTCTACTTAAATATGAACAAGATTGATCCCATTACCATGTCAAATGTCACAATCAAGGTATAATTAATTATCTTCCTTACCTAATACAATATTTCTCAAACTTAGGTAAGCAACAAGGCTTAACACATAATTATTGCATCGAACATACACAAATGCCAAACCACAAAACATATTCAGGTTTATCTCATATCAAATGTATCAAACAAAGATTTATTTATCATGTATTTTAGGTGAGGAATCAACACGCTCTTAGTATTTTAAGACATAAAGTAACTCAAACTTTGACAATACACACATATACACCACATTTACACACACATACATAAAGCATATTCATGTTTGAGGTCCAAGAATCTCATCACTAATACAAAAATCTTTAGTCATCTCAATGTAAGTCCATTATTGATATGGGTGGATAAAAAGACCAACCAAACTAAATCAAGCCACAAATCGAAATAAACAAGGTGGAAATATGGCTTTTTCCTTTCCAATTTGGCTTAGGAATTTTCTAATCCAAATTAAAACCATTTTTTTTTGTTAGGGTAAAAATCTAAACTAAACCACAAAACCAAATCAATCATCTTAATAAACAAATTAAAATTTTGGTAAAAATGCAAATAATTGCTCTAAACTTTGACTTAAATGCAAATTGACCCTTTAAACTTTAAAGTGTATTTTAAGATCCCATAAACATTGATAAATTGGCAAATAATCTCTATAGGTTGAAAATAACATCCTTAAACTTTAATTTTAGTGCAGAAGTACCTCCAAAACATATCAAAGTATGCTTAAATACCCTTTAAACTTTGACCATAGTTAAAAAAAAATTATATCACTAATTTATCAAAGTCTAGGGGGTCTTAAAGCACACTTTGAAAATTTAAAGGGGTCAATTTGCACTTATATCAATTTTTAGGAAGGTTATTTGCAATTTTCTCTAAAATTATACTTAAAATCAAATAATTCGTTTCATTACAACTGTAATGCCTATATTTAATAAAACTAAATAATGTATTATAAACATTTTGAAAAATGGTATATTCATGAAAATGTTTTAGGAATAAGGGTATTTTAATCCTTTTTCTCTTTCAAACTCTTCTGCCCTAAACATGTTTGTCTCCAATTCTACTTTCTCTCTCTCTCTCTCTTTTTATGTTACCATTATCTCCCCAACAATTTCCTTTCCTCCAACACAAACTACATCTAAGATCAGTTATTTTTTGCAAGATTTAGCCAAAAATGAAGAAGAAATTTGGTTTAAAAGAAGATACTTAGTAAGTTTGAAGGTTTTCTTAGTGTTTCGGGTTCTATATTTTGAGTTTGTATTGGAAGCATGTGTTTTTATGTCTTTGTTACGGTAAGCTTCATAATTCCACATGTCATGTTGGTTGTTCCTCACCAAGCTCAAGTAAGTTTTCTGTTGTTGTTGTTGCTTAGTTTATGTAAAGTTTAAGTTTTGAGTTGTAGAATGGAAGTTTTCTAGTTTTCCTATGGAGATGAGATGTAATATTCGTGTTTAGAGGAAGTGTAGTTGGTAATCGTTGTGCGAAAAGAGGTTTTCAATGTCGAGAATTCATGTTGCAAGGTATCCTGTTGTGTAAAGAAAGGAAGAGAGGTTCCATTGTTTTGTCAAACAGGCTCTGGAATTTTTATAGCTACTAACCTAGCAATAAGTGAAAAATTTATCTAGAATGCTTTATCAATTAAATAGTTAGCCTTTTGGTATCCAGATGACAAGCTTCTAATTACTCCCATAACCTTTGATTCTTTTACTTCCCAAACGTATTGTTAATGATTTAACAAGGCTTTTCCAACTATATTACAATCCATTAACATATTATTAACAACTTTTGCTAAAGATCAATTTTATCCTTCCTTGTTGGGTTTAGTAAAGGTTAAGGTAAAGGGGGTTAAAGTTGAGATGTTTAAGGATGAGACCAAGATTTAACATTTGCAATTGTTATCGGATTCTATGAGCACCATAAGATCAATTTCCAGTAAGATGGTTGTTTTAGGTACAAATACCTTACATGTATGGTTATGCATTACATGTATGGTTATGCATGCTAAGTTAGAACTTAATTAACCTAATTAACTCTTCAATCTTAAATAAATGTGTACTACATGTGCATAGTTATAAGCAACACCTTAGGAATACCAGCGCATAAACATCACATCCTGATGATTTTTGGTGATGCTACCTCAAGTCTAGTAGCACATTGAAATGATTTGGGTAGATTTGTATTAATTATTGGATTCTTAGATTTGCGTTGTTGGGGAGTAACAACACTAATACTGTATGATATTATATATGTTTATATGTATGTGTGTGTTTGTGTATGTCGTTATCATGAGTTACCTTAAGTCTTAGGATGCTAAGACTATGTTGTTTACCAAACTAAATAAAAGATAATTAACCGATGCTTGGTGCATTTATTGTTTCTTATAACGCATGTGAGTTTGTAATCTACTTGTTCACATGTATGTGTTTATGGTATTCTGTTCTAGTTCTTTAGTTCATCCTTTGAAGACTCTTGTTATTCAGCTAAAGATATAAGTTCTACAAATAGTGTAGACCTCTATGGTAACTAAGGATACGAGTTGGCTTATGACTTAGCAATGGGATTGCCTAAACCTTATTATGTTTAGAGTTGATGTATTAGTGGATGAGACTCTAGTATTTGTTCAATTCTATCTATTCGTTTCTAGTTGTGTGCTAGCAGTTCAGTATACATACTAGTTATGCAAATGATGTTGTCTAAGCCATGTCTATGACTCCAGTTAGTTATTTGAGGTTGTTACTTTTGTTCTAAGCCTAGTAACATATGTGGATTGGTGAGACTCTATGGGACCACCAAGTATGCATTGTAATTATGGAGAATTATTTATATGTGTTAGTAACTTTCAACTATTACTTATAGATGTAGATGGATTCTAAACACCTTAATGTGTCATCACTTAATAACGACACGTGGCTGGTTAGCACTCCGGGTTCCAAGGGTTATAATAATACAATATTAAAATGAATTTAAGTTCATGCTTATTTGAAATGTATATGTTATATAAGTTTTTGAACTTAGGGTATTAGAATATGTACATAGATTGGCTCAAAGTTTAAATCTTATGCTGACTTTATACAAGTAATTGTTAAGATATCTTTCAAATTCCATAATTGTACTAACTTTATAAGTCTTTTGAATATTGTCGTTACATGTTATTAGTAAAAGAAATCAATATTGTTAATATGAGGTTATAGAACATACATATAATTTTTCTTTCATTATAAATTATGATTGAATACGTTAAACGAACTGTACAAAACCAACATATTTTAGTTTTGAAATGTTCCTAAGCATGTGGTTTCATTCATAGTGGTAAAGAAAACTATATTCTTATAGTTTGACCTAATTTGGAGGGTTAACTAAATCAAATCCCATATGCCCATGTACAGTTACTAGTATCAACAATTGATACAACCTATCCACATCAACCATTTGAAAAGCATCCCATTCCACCACTACAACCCAATATTCTTTCTAGAAGACTAGCCTATGCTACAACAATGAGCCAATGAACAACTTACCTATCCTTACATAGCAATTCAACACCTAATCTAAACAATACATTACCTCAAAACAATACCCTTGCAAGATGCTATAGTTGTTAGTTCGTAACTAGTACTTCTTACAACTCAGCATTCTTGATATTCCTATGGTAGTGCACATACAAGTAGAATGCACTTATCAGATTAAAATCATGCTCCATTTTTAGCCTATATGCTCAAGCAAAGAATAACAATAACCATGCAGCTAGAGTGTGCTTAAAGCTTTCAAAATAACATGTAGGAATTCTTACTGCTAACACCAATTAAACGAAAAGTCATTACCTTAAAAATACTAAATGTTCACAACTCTTATGATTATTACTTGATTTACCACTTTACTAGTCTAAGAGGATCTAAAATAGGTCTACCCAGAACCCTAAAGAGACAAAACCTAGTTGACTTAAAACAGAATGATGGCTTACTTTATATCCTACATACTAAGATTACCAAAATTACTAAATTATATTAATTAGACTTATCCAACTTTAATTTCCAGAAATCATTCATTAAATATTAATTGAAGAAAAAATTTTACTGTAAAGAAATTCATTAATAAAATATTATCAAAGTCTAAATCCACAAAGTCCATTTACAAAGGTTCAACATTTGAATAAGTTATAGCAAAATACTAAACATTTGTAGCTCTCTAGTTAACATTAATCTTACCCTTGACATAGCAAATGTATCCACAGCCAACACACTAAACATTGGCAAACGTATTAATACCTAAAATATTAAAACATAAAGGTTGAATCGTGAAACCTAGTATATAGCAACCACAGGAACACATATGCTACTTGCATGTGAGCCTATTTTAATGCAGAAACCATGGTTCGTTATAATAATTATTTAAGAATACACAAGCAAAACAATTTCGTTGTCATAGAATTTAGAGTAACCCATAGCTCTAAACACGATGGAGAATGAGGAGTTTAAATCCCACCATAGCAAGTGATCGTTGTTCACTGAGATGGTTATGCCACCATGTCCAAAGCTACAACCATAAGTAGTTTCCTTTGAAGTTCACTATCACCTTAGCCATCGACAATTGTAGTCTACATAGATCATATTATCCAATGTATTCCATATCATAAGATAACATTCACTATAGCTTCTTTCCATTCACTATAGCTTCTTTCCCATCACATCAACTGATACAATTTCCTCCTGTTGACTATCCATCAAGCTACCTGTAGTGGCCCAAATGCCTAAACATCGTATTGTCTTAATATTATGACCTTAGCCGTAACCCAGTCCATGGGTACTGTCTATTGATGTAGGATGACTACATACAAGTTCACATAAGTTTAATTAACCAAATATGAATTAATTCCAATTAGTTATCTAATAGGTAAACGCAACACCTACCATGTACCTAAAAGTCCTCACAATAACAAACCAATTTAGTTAGTTGAAATCCTAAAATCGATAATCTATCATCCAACCGTAACACAAACATCATATGATATGCAACACATTTGTCAATAATTAATTCAACTTAAAAGGACCACTTACATAGTTTTCATAGTAAATCAATTCTTAGTTTTTATTTAGTATTATATTTAAAATAGCCCATTAGATAACTTCATGAAAACTAGTTTTATTTAGAGATCGACTGCTAAAGGTTGACCTAATTTATTTTAAAACCAAATCAACCTAACTTATTATTATTTATTTATTCATTATTTTATCTATTTGTTAATATTTGATGTCTCTAAATGTTTATAAGGATGATCGACTCAATGTCAACCGCTTTGTTTGGTTTATATGACCAGCTTGAAAGGTCCTGGACCAATTTAGCCAATTCAATTTAAACTTCCTAAAATTATATTATTTTTTTTATTTCTTACTTATTAATTATTTATTATATTTTTAAATTATCAATATTTATTAAAATATTATTATTTCGATCATTTTAGCCACAAACACCTTTTTACTAAGTTTAAGTCCCTTTTGAAGATCAAACTATGTTTGATCTAAGAGTTTGATCTAAAATTTCTAATCTAATTATTGTATTTAATCTTTTTTTATTTTTGAAATCTATCAATTAAGAAGCTTCATTAGTATTTAATTAAATTGTTCATGATAATAATTTAGACACCATTGAAAAACAAATTTCTTATGAATTTTATCTCTTAAATAATATCAAACAAGGTTCTTAAGTAAGAGTACCTTGAATATGGAGGTGAATACTTTGAATGTTCATCAAGAACATTAAACTTATTCAAGAGCACCTCTAATTTTAAAAAAAAAACATATAAATAAGTTTACATTAAATATATTTGGATTCTAAAGATTAAATACTCACCAAAATAAGAGCAGTTAGAGACTAATACGAGTACTTCAAAAACATTAAGAACACTCCAAGAACATTAACATCTTTTAACTTATCTTCAAGATTATATCCAATCTTCCAAAATAAAGAAAAGATATTTAATTTGTCACACATTATCCAACATATATATTTACATGTATATATATATATATGTATATTCATTAAATAAGATTGAATGTTATTAATATCAAGAAAACTCCACCAAGAATATACTCAAGAACACGTTAGCACTTCTATGTCTCAAGTTCATCATCTTTAAATTTCTAGAAAAGTTTTCAAAAAACTAAACTAGTATGAGGCTTCAACTAAACCGTCCTAAACTCCTTAAATTATAGCATATTCAACTTCAAACCAACCAATCAATCAACAACTGCATACTTTGTCAAGAATTATCAAGAATCATACCAATCACCAAAATTTAATCACTAATACACCAATATATAATCAAACTCATTTATTAAAAAGCTTATATCCTCAAATGCCTACCCCATAAAACTTATCTTATTAATTCTCAATCTAATTTAACTTTTAATCATAAAACATCATTGAATTATCGAAATAGCTCACAAAGGGATCAATTAACAAGACTAAAGTTAAAATTACTCCCAAAACATCATAAAAACTCATGGCATGCACAAGATCCCACATTAACACACTTTAATACATCCTTTCCCCATTTAAGCATGCTAAAATACACCTAGAGATGCAAAAGAGCTAAATCGAGCTGAACCAAGCTTCTAAAGCTCAGACTCGGCTCGTTTAAAAATTATTAAGCTCAAGTTCAAGCTGAGCTTTTATCAAGCCTATAAATTGAGACTCAAGCTAAGCTCATTTAGATAAATAAGTTTTGTCTTACGCTCAATTCGGCTTGTTCACTAATTGCACCTAAGTATATAAAATAAAAATATATAAAAATAAATAGATTAACAAATAGTGAATAAAAATTAGATTATATATATGAGTTATCCTATAACATGTTATATATTATATATATATATTAAATAGATATTTGTTTTTAGATTTTAATAATATATAATATATATGATATTCATAATACATAAATGCTTGTAAGCCTATTAACAAACATAAACGAGCCAAGCAACGAACCTAAGAGAGCTTTATCTTGAGCTCGAGCTTGACTCATTTACTAATTAAACTCACTTATAAGTAGCATGGCTCATTTACAACCTTAAATACATCATTCAATAAGAATCAAACCAATTAACGTAAAGTTTAACAAATCAAACACCAATTCTTAACATATATTTAATGGCACAATCTATAGTATATACATTTTATAATTTTACTTTGATTTGTACTCAAATCAAGCTCTTAAACTCAAATTAAACATAGATCTAAACATTTAAACATGTAAAATGATAAATTAAACTTACAAATATAGAGGCTTATCTTAATTTGTAGATTAAAATTCTCCTTAAGCTAGAAATTGAACTTCAATCAATTGATCTACATTCCTCCAATCAATTTCTTGCAATTAGCATAAAATAAATTAACTCCATGATCCATATCTACAAGTTATACTAACTGTATCTCAAAGCTAACTAGATTAATTTAAGGATTGAGTTAAACTCACCTAAACACTTCCCATGCTTTATATCTACCTCAAGAGTCAACTAGGTCTCCACTTGATTTTCATTAATTCTTTTGAATTCCATGAAATCATGAAAAGTTGTTATAATTATTAATTGAGTATATACTTAAACTTAATTAGAACTAAGAAAATTAACTTCCTTACAAGATTAGCTAAAGACTTTAAATTATAAGCTCCTTTAGTTTTTGAATCCACCAAAACTTGATTGAATTAACCTAAGTGGGAGAATAGAGAATCTTCTAATATTCCTATGTGTGGCATCCAAGAGAAAGGAGGGAGAGACTATAAGAATTGTAGATGTTTCTAGATTTACATCCTTAACCCAATTGAATTTAGATAAACTAAAACACACTCACCTAACAAAAAACACAAAATAATTTAGGAAGCTTACCCATTATCTATGTAATTAAAATTACTACTTGATTTACCCTCTTAAGATACTTGAATTACCTAATTAGTTAAACATCCTTACAAAAATTAATTAAGGATAGGTTTATTTTAGTGTTAAAATGGCTACCTAAGCTTATACATTATCTATGTAATTAAAATTACTATTAGATTTTCCTTACTAAATTACTTGTTGACTAAATTACTTGAAAAGTTAAATTGATAAATTACTTATAATTAACTTCTCAAAAGTGTATTTGTTAAGTAGTTAAACCACTCTTTCTTATTTATTCACTTAAATTCTTTTTATTAATTTCATAATTTGCTTTTTGACTTATATTATTTCATTCTCTCTTCCCCCCGTTCCCTTCTCTCCCAAAATAAATTTCATCCTCGAATTTTTACTTAATGATTGAAAGAGCTTTAGATACTTGGGTCTCATCTTATATTAACTTCTAACTCCCATTATCTATTTTATTTAAACCTTAACGAGTTTATGGTGTCTTTTCACTTATTCCTCAAAATGCTCATAAAGAATATATACATATATATATATATATTGGGTAAAGCTCATAAAGAAAATTTGAAACTATTAAAATATATGTTATTATACTTTATCTTAGTAATTTCTAGAGCAAAGTAGTAACTTCCCATAATCTCTCTTTTTTCCTCTCCATCGCATTATATCTTTCCATCCTCACTTTTAGTGCATTCAATTAATTTTATTCCTAAAGTTCTTTCAAATTGCCCTAAATATATTATGATATTTATTGTCACATGAACCCATCAATATGCAAGTGAGAATCTTGTATTATAGCAAATTATTGTGAAAAACACATAACTCGTTACTTTTTTTTATCTCCTCTTTTTCTCTATTGTTCAATTTATAACTATTTTGTATTTTTTTTAACACAAATTGTTGAAATGATACAAAAATTAGTGTTTATATCGTCTACTAGTTGTTTATAAGTCTCCATTCACTTTAAGATTTTCATTTATTATGTCTTCTACCATATTATTTTGATTATTTCTATTCAAAGTTTAGATATCCTTACTTATAGTTACACCTCAATCAAATTGATATTTATATTGCTTGCATTCTCTAGATTCATTGAACTAAAATAATATAGATTCTCAATAAATTTGAATTTTTCTATTCTTTAAGTCGTATTGGTTATCTCTAAGTAACTTCAAAATATTACCTCTTAAATTCTAGATCATCATGACCTTTGGATTGATGACCTAACTCTAGCCTTTCATCGCTTGCACTATCACATATTATCTCTATTACAAAAGTCATTTTTACTACCAGCGTTATTTCTATAAGATGAATAACAACCATAAACTTATATTTCCAAGAATAATCTAAGATCAAATGTTTCAATGACGATCATTCATATGTAGTATGCTCATATGTTTTGTATTTTAAGAGCGAATCAAGTATATGATTGTGCTATTTCAGATATTATCCTTATATTTTGAGCCTATTTTCATTATATTTATTATTAGTTATCTTTCATTATTTTGAGGTTCAATACACTTATTGCTTAGTTGTGCATTTTTTCCATTTTTATCGTTGTAATTGTCAATCTTTTCCATTAGTATTATCATAATGAGATCCTTTATTTGTTTGTCTCAAACTACACTACTATTATAAATACATCTATAATAATAATCTAGTCATGTTGTTTGCTAGTGTTGCCATTAGTACATGAGATTTTCCATGTAAAAAAGGGAAAATGGCAAGGTAGAAAAAGTATACCCACATCAATTCATACATTAATGTAAATTGAAAATAAGATTATTGATATAATAAACTATTTTCACTTTTCACTATGCATTCTAAAACCGTTTTGCTTTTAATAAAGAAGTCTTAGATTACAAAAGGTGACACTTACAAAGTCAAATATGTATCACTAAACTCTAAATACAAATTCAAATTACATTTAATATCTTAGAAAATCAATCCGCACATTCTTGAAAATTTATATTATCTTTTATGACCCATTTGGCCATGTAGACTAACATACTTGCCTATTACATTTTTTTTTTCCAACTACATCTTAATCCTATGTAACACTTTAGGATTTTCTTCAATCAACTTCATTCCAAGCATGTCTATATCCCCTCAAATTAATGGCAAAGAAGAAGAAAAAGAAAAAACAAATTGCTTAAATTCCTCCATGACCCTATTAATCCATTCGACATTAACTATTTGATTAGGCTAATTTCCTCTACATTATTAACAAGGTGCTTTATTGAAGTTCTAACTATGCAATCTTTAATTTTCATTAAACTATTTATAAGATACTTTAGTATGAGTAAAAGACCTTTGAGGTTTATCTTCTCTCCACTCTAAAGGTATTCACAAGTACTTTCTTATAAATGTATTTGACGCCTCAAGCATTAGAAGATTTTACGAAGCAAATTGAAAATTTGGTTATGAGATCATGCTAAATAACAATTTGGAATATTATAAGCTTAAACTTCAGGAGCTTTCTTTAAAAAAAAAAAAAAAGCCACATTGCTTAGCATCACTTAATAGTGAAGACTTCTTAACAAAATAATGATATGGAGACCATAAATAAAAATTTTCTTAGAAGACAAATTGTGTGCTGTCATATGCTAGAGTTGAAAATGGAATTTGGTCAGAGGTTATTGATATAACCTATGCTTAGTGAATTGGTTTCATAATTATTTCACTAAATATACAACTCCTCGAGATTCTTTCATTAGGTAAATCTTTGTATTACTCTTCTTAAGAGTATTTGATGGCTTTACTTATGCATATATTGAAAATGAAAAGCAAGAAGATAGGTCCATAAAATGCATTTTTCTATATGATAAAAATTGTATCAAAGGTTATAAAATTGAATTTATTAAAAAACAAAACAAAATGATCATCACTCGTAAGGATATAGTATTTGATGAATCTTGTTTACTATAATTGAAAACCAGCTATCTATAGTTCTTATTGTAGGAAAAAAGAATACTCAACGAAAGTAAAATTTAAAATTGCTACTTCCTCTTCTGCTTATATAAAGGAAGTTATTGTGCATCACCTCTACATTGAGTGCATCTACATTCTATAACCAAATGAAGGCATAGAAATGGATTAGATTGGTTCAAATGTACATTAATGCTACTTCATTTTCAAATGTGACTTCTAGACATGACATGGATAAATGTTAAGTTGCTATAAAAGATTCACAGGATAATACTTAAGAGCTAGCTAGTTAATGAATCTAATGGCTAAAAAGTGGTTGGTTGTAAATGGATTTTGAAGAAAAAAATACTATTATATAGCATTTCACTTGTAGTGATCTTCTAAAAAGTTGGTTATAATTGATCTTCCCTCTCTAATTCAATCAATAAAGGATTTTCTTCAATAACCTTAAGCTTGTTCTCTAAAGCATGAGCCTAGCACACAATCTCAATAGCTTATTTATTAGATTTTATTAGTTTATAACCTATTGTTGGATCAGGAAATGAAATCTTTATCTTAATTATCTTTCTTGAGGCCTTGTCATTCTCATATCAAATTCTACAACTATTTGCTGGATAGCTTTTATACCATATTATTTCGTACATTTAATCTCAACAAATATTTTTTCAACAAAAAAAAAAAAATCTCAACAAATATTCTCTCTATAACCTTTACATCATTAGATATCTCACTTTCAATCTTTGGCTCTGCTATATTATTCTTAAGTTTATAATAATACATTTTGAGTTTAACTTCAATCACCTCCACTAACTCCTCTCATTGTTCCACTACTAATGTTAAAATCAAAGATAGTAGCTATAGCATTTTCATACTTAAATTGAGAGGCTTCAATTTCTTAATCATTTCTATATTGGTTACATCATTATATTATAGCTTTTAGAGTTGTATATGTTTATGTTATCAAGCGACTTATTCATTCCATGTATGTATTTTTCTAGGGGCAATGTCACGATTTATACCTCAACTTTACCACTTTTTGTAATTATACACCTAAAGTTTCAACTTGTCTAATTATATACTCAATTGAAGATTTAGTTGTCATGATCTATACTTTAATTAACTACGATTCTTAACGTTAGTCCAATTGGCACAATCTGCCAAAGAAATGGCCACCCATAAACATAAAAGGTTCATGCAAACCTTGTAAAGTTGTAAACAGATATAGACAACTATTAGTAGGTTATGTGACCTACAGTTTTTAAGTGGCTTATGATTTATAGTTTCGCATGAGGTGGCTGACAACTACTTATAGGAGGTCACATAAGCCTCCTAAGGTTGTGGGTAACTATCCCGTTAGCTAATGGTACCAAATAGACTAATGTATAAATTAAAGTTGATTGAATTATAGACCGTCATAACTAAATCTTTAATTGGATATATAATTAAATAAGTTAAAACTTCAAGTATATAATTGTAAAAAGTGGCAAAGTTAAGGTGTAAACTGTGACAGTAATCCATTTTTCTAAATTATCAAGCGATTTAGTGTTTCTCTCTCTCGACATCTTTTAAAATTAACAAAGATAAATGACAATATCTCTGAATGTTACGTTTGATATGTAAGAAAGCTTTAGAATGGATTGTATTGGAATAGAATGGAATGTAACGTAATGAGGACCAAAATGTCGAATCTTTTCTTATTTTTGAAAATATCCATGGAATATAATGAAATGTGATTGAATTAAATGCATATGTATAGTAATATTTGTCTCAAATACCCTTAATTATTAAATACCATAATTAGATAAAAGGTTCAATAAATAATTTTGATTAATAATAATGAAGGAAATGGAATCATGATTTCATCTTCTCAAATGTAGTGTCAAATTCCTTCTTGAAGCCAGAATTTCATCTTTTATATGTACTTCCAAACATAAGAAAAGGGAATGAGACCTAAAATTGTGATTCTATTCAATCCATTCTTGCATACTAAATGCAAAACAATAAAATTAATCTTCACCAAACACACCATCTCAACCACAAAAAAAAAAAAGTCCACCTTCCTACACACATGCATTTTCATGCCCATACTAACATTAAGAGTAGCATCTCCAATTAAATTACTAAGTGACTTGTTGATTCTGTCTCCCTCTCTCTCTTAAACTCACAATGCCATTAATGGACCAAAATTGATAGCAACATCTCCAATAATATTAATCTTATGCAACGACCACCGACTTAACAAAAGCAATCAAATTCCACCCTTTAACATAAACTCACATGTAAACACCACATTAAGTATTGCATAGAATTTCACACATAACCAAGTACTACCAACTAGCAATAGCAATGGATTTTCAATCTTAATCACAACTGTAATCAATTTTCTTTTAACTAATGAATAAGGCACTCAACACTTACAATAATCTCCATGGAAAGCACTCTCACCAAGAGCTTCAATATCAATTATGGCATGCTTATATGTAAAACCCTAGAACCCAAGTTACCAAAGTCTTGCTAATTGTTGACCCTAAGAGCCAACACACTAAGGCATCTAGTAACCTACCATATGTTTATAATCTACCTATAGTAGATACCACCAATCTTACAATGAATATTTCTTCAAACATTAAATGTTAGTAGTATAATTCACCATGTAACCTAAGTACATAACACCTATGATCATCCTGTTTAACTATTGAACTTTTCAAATTGTCTGACCTTTAAGTTAAATAAATTCATAATTTTGAACTAGGAGTATCATGCTCCAAACAAAATAGAAAAATAGTAAGAAGTTACATGCGACCCCTACAAGTCCCCAAAATCAATATATAAATAAAAAGAAAATTGTTCAACACTCAAAAAAATCCATTAACTTAAGTCATCCAATAAGCGAACCTTGTCCAGTCATCAAAGTAGTAATGTCCTGCCTCTTCATCAAAATAATCATAATCTAACTCCTTCATGTATTCAGTGGGTTCCATAGTACCTATACCTGTAATTGAAAAACCACAAATCCCTAAAGGGTGAGCTATGCCTAATGCGAAACGCTAAAATCACATTTGCTTGTCAAACACATTACAACATTCACATGCATTCATATATAACAAAAGCAATTAATTATCTTTCATTTAGCCAACAAACAACACCATTCCAGCATCCTAGAACTTGGAGTAACTCATGACTCATGTAGATACTCTATTTTTACCCTTTTTTAGCTTTATTTTTTTAAAAAAATTAAAAGAAAATGGTCCTAATTCAAAAAAAAAAATTCAAAATTAGAAGAAAAAAAAACAAAAAAATGGAAAAAATAATAGAAAGATAGCTTTTAGAAAAATAGATTTAGGTTCAAATTAGGGTTAACGGATTTAGATTAGTTCATTTTCTATTTGGTAGTTTCTTTATTTTAGGTGACCACATAGCATAGGTACAATTTATTTGTATTAAGGGTCAAGGTACGGGCTTACAGCCTAATTGATTAAGTACTTGGTTTTATAAGGAATTTAAGTAAGAAGTCATGGGTTCAAATGTCACTAAGCACACATGTGCTTTTTTCTTTTTTCTTTTAGGATGAGGATTTGTGAAGATTTGAATTTAAAATCAATAACATCCATGTTTGATTCAAGTTAATCCGAAGCAAGTATGGACATTTGATTTTAGTTTTATAAAATCAATCTCGCAAATGGCATAAAAAGAAGAAGAAGAAGAAGAACTTCCCATCAATTCACTTCTTCTCCTTTGTCAAACTCAACTGCTTAACCGAACACCCTATCCACAACACATGACCCCACTTCCAATCCTTAAACCAACAACCAAGCACACTACTCTCTACCGTCCTCACACCAATGTCGTACATGCAAAATCACATTAACAAACCCAACACTGTTCATGACCATCCTTATGCCAACCACCATACAACCAATCTACTACCAAGCAAACACCCAAACTTCAATACCCCCGACCAATATCTCACAAGCAGCAGCGTACCCAACTAAACTCAACCATCAATAACCTAGAACTAAACTCCCTAATAAATAATGCATCAGATCGTCCATGCTCACACCAACAAACCCAACTAAGGGCACTAAGTACATCTCTCATTCGACCAATTACAATACACATCATGCTCATATGCCCATCTACCTTCCAAGCTACCTAAGCAAATACTACTGCCTTCACACCATTGTCCATCGATCGCCATTGTCATTTCTCTTAACTCAACACTAATTGACTTGCAACCGCACATGATGCACGATTTACTCCCAAGACAAGAACTATAGCAACCCCCAACATCCATCGTGCATTAGAACCTACATCCCCAAACAACACCCATTCTCACCCTTAACTGCCCACACCACTCTACTAACCAATCCCCTTGAATCGCTCCACTACTACAAGCACCCCAAACCCCTTGAACTAAAGCTCGAATGCCAGCACTTTACTATCACATAACATTAATACTAGAATCCCCACGCTCATCCTCCTCCTTCCCTTCGACTCATCACCACCACATACAATACTACCCAGCACTACTTGTCCCTTTCCTTACAATAGTAGCAACACCATATAATACCCTAACTCAATGCCACTCACATACCCAACACTTGACCACTAAATCATCATTGCACATACACTACCAAACCCCAAAAAACCATCAAAACAACTGGCGTCTTTGAGTCTAACCCCCTTAAGCCTAATAGGAAACACACAAAAGTGGTGTCCCCTATTCATTTTGGTGCTCAGATTAGCTGGGATTGAACCGACTCGAAGCTCCTCTTAGAGACTCAATTTTGGCCAACCCAAACCTGCATAGAGCCATACAACCTAAGTTCACTAACTTACTAGTTCTATTGTCATCAACCTAGTTCCCCTTCTCTTTTCTTTTCTTTTTATTTTATTTGTTATTTTATTTTCTTTTATCGTTGTTTAACTTAGCTAAATAGAAAAAAGGAAAAAAAAAGGGGGGAATATATATATGTGTAGGATGTTTTATTTAGAAAAAAAAAAACATTTTGGCACTTAGAAAATTTATTTTTCAAAATAAAAAAATTATAATAAACCATTTTTCCAAAATTAAAGCTTTTGTTAGAATTTTTTCTTAATATGTAGACATGAAAAATTTAAGACCCTTTCTAGTATTTTTCTTAAATAAAATAAATGGTTAAAGAATGTAAACTTGGACATTTTCAAAACTAAAAATGAATTAACTAACTAAAGTTTTTGAAATGAACTACATAAAGTTTAATCCCTAACACCTATGAGCAACTTAAAATAAGGAAAAAATTTTATTTTCCCTTTATAAATATTTTTTGTAAATAAATTAATTTTTATTTAGAATATATTATTTTGAAAAATAAAACTAATCTTAAAAGGTTAAAGAAGTACCTATAAGGGTTTAATAAGGTAACCTTCGAACTCAAGAAATCTAGTTTTTTGAAAAAAAAATCCAAAAATTTTCAAAACACAAGCTAGTAGCTAAATTAGAATCGATCTACCTAATTGATTCTAATTTAATTACATTTTCTTGGCTCTACTGAGTAGCGACTCCAAGGTTTTCAAAAATGTAAAAACCAATTTTTCCTCAATTCCTAGTCAAGGGTCTATATTGAGTGAGCATAGGATTTAATAGAAGCTGAGTTAAGGAAGATAAGAAAACAAAATTTTAGGCTCAACAACTCTTAGGCACGTAATAAATATTATATATATAATAATATTGGTATGGTTCCTACTTGTCACCCTATACAACAATATTGTATAAGTCTTACTCATCACCTAAGTAACCCTTCTTAGATTTACTTAGATTGTTTCAATCTAAAACCCCCATTAAGCGAGTCGTATATAATCATCAAGTGCCTCACCATCCCATTAAACCCTACCAATCAGAGGTTGAAGCCAAGTGCATGCAGTATAGCAATTAATAGGCTATGTTTAATTTAGTTCCAGTTAAGTATCTATACACAACAAATATGTATCATGTACTTGGATCCAAATAACAACCGTTATTGTCACTTGTGCCTAAGCAAAAAAATATGTCCAAGATCAATAGCTAGTATAAAAAAATAAAGACAACATTTAGAACTTATTTTCTAAGATGTGCTTTCATGTCCTAACTTAGTCCCCCTATATTCTACTTAAGTCTTGAGTTCAAATTGTGGCATCTATATTTTCAAAACAAATTTTGAATCTAAGATGGTTTAAATTAGTTTAGATTTTGATTTAAAAGAGCTCGATTCAAAGAAAAGATGGAATAAAAGGTTATACAAATATACAACCAAGAATTATGGCTATAAACTTTAGCTGTGGTTCTTATTATACTAAAGGGAGAACACGAGCAAGGATCATGGCCATGGACCTTGGCTATAATCCTCTCGTCATAAATTTTTCTTTTCTTCCTTCACACACTACTCAAACACCACCCAAATAACACCACCACAACCCCAACAAATCACCTGACCTCCATATAGTCAAAACTAACCCCTTAAATTGCCAAGATTAGAGAAACCCATATCTAACATACATTATTTCAATCCTAACATTTCTTATCGATATGAAACTAACTTGAAACATCTTATTCAATAGTACTTACTCGTTTCCCTGCTAAATCGACACCAAAGGATTGCAACTCATGGAATCCATCAAGCTTTTTACTATTCTCCATGGAAAAGCAAAAATTACAATATCTACTATATTTAACATACCTTTTAATTGCATTATTGTAGCAAATCCGTCCTCTTCTTAT
The DNA here is from genome assembly GCA_024138005.1 of Lumnitzera racemosa. Taxonomy (NCBI): domain Eukaryota; kingdom Viridiplantae; phylum Streptophyta; class Magnoliopsida; order Myrtales; family Combretaceae; genus Lumnitzera; species Lumnitzera racemosa. The sequence goes on along the minus strand of JAMXBC010000012.1, from coordinate 51,345,916 downwards.
GATTTTCAATACCTAGGGTTCAATGATTCGAATTTTGGTGCTCCAATAGACAAGGTGTCAAAAAAGTTCCTACTAAGTTAAGCAATGGTTTAAACAAGGTTAGGTTTAATAGGGTCAAGGGGGGTTTCAAAACATTTCTTTAACTTAAATGACCCTTGCAGGCATTAGTCAATTATGTGCCATACCGTATCCCACTAATAACTTATTATCTTTATTTTATTTCATTTTCTTTTTTTTATTTTATTTTTCTAGGCTTTACACTATAATCACATATCAATCTTAAGTATGATCAAGTGATGATATAAAATTAGATTTGGGATTATTCTAAGTTAGGATTTTTACGATGGTTTTTAAATCAAATGGATTATACTATGAAAAAGATGAGAACCTATCAAAATTAGATGTGATGAACTAAACTAAAACGAATTAGGTATGATTAAAGCACATATTGTTATTACTCATGATCTAAGAGTTGATTGTTATCTTAGAAGAGAATTAAAAGGAATCTTGACTTTATTTGTTTTTAGTAAGGAAAATTTATTAACTAGCAACCAAAAGTTCAAATAAATAAGCAACACAAATCTAGCCCGGTGTAAAGGGAACAAAATCTATGTGACAGGATAAAATAACACTCCAATCTATGCCGAAGTTGACAACAACATAGTCTAATAACACTATAGGAAAATTTGACAAAAACATAAAATTAACATCAAACTTTAGTCTCTCTTTAGCTATCACATCAGCTAGCCAATTTGCTTCACACTCGATCCTACTAAGATTCACACTATTAAAATAGCTAAGGAAAGATAAGCATTATCTCACAATAAATGAGTTTGACTGGCCATCTTAACATCTCCTCTTGATAAGGTCAATAGCAGCTAAGCTGTCTATTACGCCTTAAAACAAAAAAATTGTAACAATCCCACCATATAAACAATTTTAAAATCAAAGCTAACTTTTTAGCCGCTATCTTAGAGCTTATATTACATAAGGTGTTCATCGCTAACCTACTTTGAAGAAAACAGTTTACAAATCAAATGTGTTATTTGTATGTGGAAGTATTAAAAAAAATACATTAGGATTCTAATATTCCAAGTAATGTTTACATAATTTACTAACCTAACCTTACTTAAGTAATACATAATTGAATATTAGAAGATTCAAAAATAAGAGCTAAACCTAAGAAATGTATTTAGTTATCAATTTTATTTCCTCACTCTTCAAGATCTAGCAGTAGAGTAGGTAGTTTCAGGATAGTTATACTACCACTTTCTAACACCTATAATAGCATTTATAAGTATATGAGCAACCAACTGTTCAATAAGTTAGAATAAAGACACAAAACTATATATCAAGTACAAGCAAGGTTATCAACCAGTTGTTTTAATGAAATACAACAAACAAATGTCAATACACGATATTTTCCAATCCATTGTGAGATTAAAAAAACTACACCTATTTAATTCGAGTTAAAGAGTTTAGCGCACATATAAACAACTTACAACCAAACTAAGGCTTATGTCATAAAGACACCTCTCCTCCCGTAACTACCTTCAAACCATTGCCTTTACCCTTGCCACAACCTCCCCTTTTATCACTTAGTTTGACTAAGGATAAAGAAGGGACCATTATGCTATTTAGTGTTACCCCTTTCAAATGGGTTGGTATTTAGCTAGAAAACCCTAAACGCTTCCCCTAATTGGTTATAATATATGTTTAATTTAGATTTATAAGTCATATATTAATTAAGTCTAGTTTAAGGTGTTCAACATATCACACAAGACAAACAATTACAATTCAAAGCATCAAACTAAAGTCATACAATTAAACCCATAAACATACACACACGGGCATGCATACAATTAAGCTATCTAATAAGCACAACCAAGTATAATCATAAGCCTTTGAGTAACATAAAATAGTATTCCAAAATACAATAATGTATTGATCCCAAATTTACTTGGACTTCCCACTTGCTCACTTAGGTACAACTTACAACAAGTCGTTGTTGGTAATCCCCATAATACAAATGTTGTTTTTGTTCTTACTACCATAGATATATTTTATTCTATAATTTATATTATTATATTTGGTTTAGGGTCTTACTATATTTACTTATTCGAGTCTAGGTCTCTTGGGATTATTCCTCTTGCTTAGTTAAGTTTTGAATTTACTTCTTATTCCAATTGTAATTTAACCTTCAAATTAAGTTCTAGTTTACCTTTTGATTACTCTTTGTTTGTAAGTCTTTTAAATATCTTTTAACCTTTTTCTTATGGTTTATTTTTTTATTATAACCTTTGTTTCAAGTTTTTTACTTACTCTATACTGTACTTCAATTAGCCCTTATAGACACTTTATTTTTGCTATTTTTGTTTTATTATTTTTATTGAGCTAAAAGTAAAAAAAATAAAATAAAATAAAGAAAGAAAAATATAAAAAAATATAAAATTAAAATTAAAAGAAAAGAGGAAAAACGAAAAAATATAAAGTGTCAAGTTAAGTCCAGTCAAATCAAGTCAAATTATATCAAATCAAGTTTAATCATTTGGGATCAAGTTGGATAACAGTGTGAGTTTAATTTAATAAATTTTAAGTCATCAGAGAATTGGGCTTTATTAAAATATTTTGGTCCGGTCTGGTATAAAGTGGATTTTTTTTTATCTAATTTATATCGGGCTAGAATAGGCTTAAGATTTGTTAAGTAGGCTTTTAGGTTAAATCAAATTGGACTGAGTCGGGCCCAAAAAAATAGAAAGGCCAAATTAAACAAGGTTTCTAAAAACTAGGTCGAATTTTCATCGTATCTTTTGTTTATTAAAATCAAATCCATAATTAAAAGATATGAACAATTCGGTAATAGGTATTATAAATAGGAATTTGGCGGTAGACTTAAGTTTTGTTTTTTTTTAGAATCCCCAATACACATAATCACAACACACACACTTGATCAATATCCATCTCCAAACTATCCCCAAACACATCCACACACTGCCATACGCACTGAATTCCACTACACTACCCACCATACACTAAATACCATTCAATCACCTACACAACACTTACTTCACTCCACTGTCAACGACACACAGTACTGCCTTACTCACCAATACATACCGCATGCCCCGCTAATCCCAAGCCACATACCTTCACCACTAACACACTACAGCTAGCATGTCACACAACTAGAAGTTTACATACCCACATACGCTAACCCCTCTAAAGCACAACCCCATACTGCACAATAGCCCCTTATTCCCCAAACACAATCAACACTACTAACACAACTACATGCTCCATTACCGACATAAGCACTTCACGACACACTCCACTCACCAATTGCACTGATCACATTGTCGAGCATACTCGATCACTACACACTGCACAGCTCGCATACAAACATACATTTACGCTCACTTACTCCACACACGCAATTTGATACGTACAAATCACATTGATCACAATTGACAGAACACGATGCACGCCATACATCATACACAAACACACCAATACATGCAACTCGATTTGTTTAAATAAAAACAAAATTAAATTAGTTTTATTTTATTAGTTAATTTTATTATCTTTTACTAATTTGTTTTTAGTGTAGGTGTTTTTATTATTATTATTATTATTATTATTATTATTATTATTATTATTATTATTGTCATATCATTGAATATTTTTAGATAATTTGAATTTTTTTAAATTTAGTTACTTGAATTGCATTTTTTAGCCAAAATCACATTTTTAAAAAAAAAATCATGTATCCTTTCTCTGAAGATCCGTATTTTTCGAGAAGATATGTATTTAAATTATAACTTAACGTATCTTGTAATTGGGATTTAGAAAATACATGTATGAAAATACATATGAAGATACGTATCTTAGCGTATCTTGTATGTAGGATTTAGGAAAGATATCTTTTAACATATAGTAAGATTTTTTAAAAAAAATAAAAATAAAATCTTAACCAGGATTTTTAAAAAAATTTAGTTAGTTAGGTTTTTTAAATAGATTCGTGAAATTAGATTTTTAAGGTTTTTTAAAAAATAAATAAACAATTAAATAAATGTAAATCTAGCTCGATTTTTAAAATAAAAAAATTCCACCCACTAAATATTTTATAAAAAAGAACTATGTTAATTTAATCTCGATTAGCAGGTATTTAAGCACCTTCAAAGCAATTATCTAAAAAAAATTTCCTTTCTTTTCTTGAAATTCGTAATAAAAAAATAGCAAAAAATCATTTTAGTTATATTTTTTATATTTAGATATATTCTTAATATTTTTTAGAAAAATATAAAAAATAAAGCCTAGTAATCGTTTTTTTTTTTTTTTACACGGTAACTTAATCTTAATAGGTTAGTCCCCAAATTTAGTTTTTCTGATCTTTCTAAAAATAAGTATTTCAGAAAATCCACAAACTAGTAGCTAGAAAACCCTAATTTAAAGAAAACCTAATTTTATTTTTTACCAGTTTAATTAGTTAGCAACTATAATTTTTTTAGAACATTTTTTAAGAAAAGTCTTTCCTTAATTTTATGTTGAGTAATCTATATTAAGCGAGCTAAAATTAATATTGCTTCTAAATCAGATTTTGATTCGAAGATTGTTCATATTTTAACATAATCATTTATACATATGTGTGTGCATATGTATATATGTATATAGAAGCATTATATCATTAGTTTTAGTTTAAAATTATAAGTGTACTCATTTGTTCAAGTTCTATATTACCTATAACTAAACTTAATTTAAACTAGTTTTTTATTCAATTTTTGAATCAGTTTTGGAATTAAGTTCTGTTTTAGTTTATGTCTACTATTTTATTTATAAACTCTAGGAATTCTTTCCAAATCAATATACGAAATTACTCACATTATACTTGGGTATTCCAAATCTTCTATCTAGCCCTTAACCAATATTTTCGTTGGTAGAATACACCAAATTTCTAATTCATCTACTGAATTTTCTCTCAATATGAATATAACTTACATTTTTCACACAATTTCATAAATTCATATTCTAAATCAGATTTTTGATATAATCCTAATATTATAATATCATTAATTTTTACATAATATTTTCTACTCATTTAATTTCCAATTTGACAAATTATGTATTATTACATAATCTACACCTATATCACTTATTTAACATTACACATATCATCTTTCATCACCAAATAACATATCAAGATGTCTAATTATATTCTAAATCAAAATTTATGCCTACTTGACCCTAAATCACATCATTAATTTAAATATATCCTTCTTACCTATTATTCATTTACACATATTCATTACATATTATACACAATACATACAACTAACACTTTAAACTCCACAAATGCCATCCTATATCAGCAAATAACATCTCAAGATACCTAATTACATGCTAAATCAAAATTTCCAACAAATTAATATTAAATCACTAAATTAAGCCAATAAATTCCCTTCTATGCATGATTTTACAACTAAAAAATTAGGTAAAATTTCAAAAAATTAATTTTTAAAATATCTCTTCATAGCACTATCACGAATACCTTAAATAATCCACACACAAAAATTTGAAGTCAAAACTACATCATTAAAGTTAGTGAAATCAAAATAAAAAACTAACTTGAGTTTAGTAATTTCTGAAGAGCAATATATCCCGAGACCTAATTTTATTAAATTGATATTTTTCTCTAAATCTACATACAAAAATATCCCAAAATACTAAATTTCATAATTTTTTATATATATTTGATATTTTTAATAAACTAAACAAATTCAAAAAGGAAATTAAAACTCACTAATTGAAAGAAATCCAGCCACCAGTTGTGGCTCCACCCTTGTCGATGTAAACACCCCATTTCTACAAACCACACCCCCCCCCCCCCCCTCCCCCTCCCCCCCACACCTTAATTTTCTTTTTTGAAAATTTTTAGGATAGGGTAAAGGGTCCAAATTTAGGACAAGCCAAAAAAAATAAAAAATTTAGAAAACTACAAAAAAAAATTGAAAATTTAGGAAAAACCAAAAGTAAGAAATACAAAAAAAAAATAGAAAATTACAGAAAACTAAAAAGTCACAAAAAAATAGAGAATTTAGGAAATTTAGAAAATAATATTTTTTTTTATAATAGAATTTTTAATAGAGATAAGGAGAAGGTATTTGGGTTTGGGCTTATATTCAAACTTAGCTTAGGCTGACTTAATCTATAGACAAAGTATAAGCCAATGGCTTAACGAATAAGCACTTGAACAATTGGTATTAGACTAGCTTGATGACTAGGGTTCAAATCTCACCAAAAGCATGGAATGACTTTTATTTTTTTTACTACAAAACACACATAATGCATCAGCACATAATAGGGGTTCACTATGCTACATGTCGCCATGTAGACAAGCCACGTGGTATGATACATCACGTTAGTTGCCACCATGTCACATTCGTTGCCATGTGTTACAGTAAGACCGTAGTATGCCACAACTAGATGAAATGGCTAACGTGGCACCATGTCAGCCACCTTTCTTTCCCTTTCCATTTGTTTCTCCCCGATTCTCTTACTTTTTCATGCATTAAGCTCCTGAGTAGCTATATTTCAACTCGATTTTTGCCCCTTTAATTTTGCAGTTTCACCATTGAAATTATAAAATAGACCCGAAGTATTATGAATCCAATACAAGAAATCATCCAAATTCATGTTCAAATTCTTAACTTTCCAAGCAAACACGAGCTTCGATTTTGTATAAATTAGGAATCTTTGTTCATTCACAAACACACAATCATCAGAATTCACACTTGAATTCACTTGAAATCATACACCACTCTCTTTCTCTCTCTCTCTCTCTCTCTCTCTCTCTCTCCTCTATACTCCAATTTCTTTCTCTCTCTAAATTAGAGAAGCTCGAAGCTTTCTCGAGTGAAACCTCTGCTCCCATCAACTTCCTCACAGCATGAGTGATCAAACCCAACCCTTCTTATAAGCAGTCTTACTCCCCGACATGAGATCTGATCACCACCCATCCAAACCCTAGCCACTGCATCTCCACCTTTCGAAACCACCATCTCCGACCTTCTTAGACTAAAAAGTTACCACAGCCAAGCTTAATATCCCCAAAAACCAAAAACCCAAGCATCCTTTAACACCCAATAGTCGCCAGCAAGATTGTACACCACCACTACCGTTGGTCGCTCATCAAACACCACTAAAACCAATACCATACACCAAGGCATCACTCCCAAACCCCCTATCCATAATCTAAAACACATAAATCTTGCTTTGCCTTTTCGATTTGGTTGTTGGAATCATTTAAGTCGAGCCCTCCAACCACATGGAACTGACCCCTCACTCCTCCTTCACTACTTACATGCTCTACACGTGATTCGAGTTAATCAACCCAAACTGACCTAAGAGTCTGACCCAGACAATGGATTTGACCCGCACACCTATCCCCAGGTCTGGCTTTCCTTCAATTCGTATTTTTATTGTTGTTTTTTTTCTTTTATTTATTTATTTATTGTAACTGTAACTCAAAAAAAAAAGAAAAATAAGAAAAAAGAAAAGCCGAAAGAAGAAAAAAAGATAGTAGTTTTGCTTTTATTTTTTATTAAGAAAATGAGTAACGTAAATAAATAAATATAGATAATAAAATAGAAAAAATAAAAAGAATAAAAAATGGAAACACTTAGAAAATCAACTTTTCTTAAAATAAAAAAAAAAAACGTAAATCAATTCTTTTCCAAAATAAGACATTTTAGAAAGTTTTCCAAAATAAACAAACCAATCAGGACCTTTTAGAAGATTTTCAAAATAAATTAAAAGAGCTAAGAAATTTAAAATCGACTCTTTTTCAAATTAAAACCAACTCACATACTAAAATATTTTCCTAAAAGAAAATGAACGAAATATAGAAGTTTAATTCCAAATAGCGAATACATGAGTACTCGTACGTATGGGGCGATATAAAATATGGAAAAATTTTATTTTCCCCCTTTAGTGGATAATTCCTTAAATTCTTATTTTTTGTAAATAGGTATAATTTCAGTTATTGCTTATAAATAAACATTATTAGAAGGGTATTTGAAAAGCAAAATTAAATTCTAAAAGTTAAAAGTAGTACCCACTTAAGGTTTAATAGGATAGCCCCCAAATCCAAATCTCTAATTATAAAAAAAAAAAGAAAAAAAAAACCATTTTAAAAATTGGTTTTATTGATAAATCAATAACTAAGTTATAACCACTCCACCTAATATTGGTGATAACTTAAATTTCTTTCCTTATTTCGATCGAGTGGCAACTCCAAAATGTTTTCAAAGTTAAAAAAAAAAAAACGGTTTTCTTTAAACCCTAGTCGAGGATCAGTATGAAACAAGGTTTAATATCGATTAGTTTAAAAAAGACTAATTTATTAGAATTAAGAGAAAAACCAAGCTCGATAGTCGGCACGACCAAGCAATGGGTCTATTGTCTGGTTGTGGTAGCCATTTCTCTCCAAGTAGTCATTAAGTGTAGGTTTGCTTCTAAGACCTTAATTGCATACTATTTTGTTTAATTATCCTAAAAATATTCTTTCCTCTCTTCTCCCCTCTTCGTATTTCTTTCTAAGCTCTAAACTAACTAAATGAGGTTTTGGTGAGTGTTTTTTGAATTTATAGAAGTGTTCAAGGGTGTCGTATTTTTTTGTTGGACAAGTGTCCCATTTCCTTTTTCTTTTTACTTATTCTCATTTTGTGGATTTTTGCATCTTCATTCCCAACTTACCATGCCCCTTTTCCAGACAATGCTATACTTTTTAATATTTTTCTCTAATTTTTATTAATTAATTAAGTATTATTTTAACATATTTTAGGTATTTTAAATAATTTCACATATTTTTACCTACATGTATTCCCATCTTACTATGCCCCTTTTCCAAACAATGCTATATTTTTTCATATTTTTCTTGGTTTTTCTCTAATTTTTATTAATTAATTCAATATTATTTTAACATATTTTAGGTATTTTAAATGATTTTACATATTTTTACCTACATGTAAATACATATATGGTACAAATAAACACTCTTAAATATTATTTATATTATTTTATGATTTTTAGTGTACATATAATTTATCTATATTAATTCGCTAATTACAAAACTCATTTTACATATTTCCGACAAATAATGAGTAATATACATATAACTTAATATTATAATATTTAATTATATATTTTTTAATCCAAACTTTGAGATCTCTTTTACTAATATTCCTAATTTCGTCATAAAATTTAAGCTTAATTAAATGTTACACCTAGAAGTAGTGGAGTCACAACAATTTTGCTATATAAACCAATATATGATAGTAACGAACCTCACAGTGACTATTGTAGGTACAATTTACACAAAGCGTTTAGGACTCTTCGTTTTGAAGTAAATAGCTCATGAATAATTACCGATAAAATTTATATATATAACTTGAAACTTTAAGTGATAATTACATAAATATACTTATACTGTTTTACAATCCTAAGAAATATTTACATGTTACAAAAGTCTGATAAGTGAATATTACATATACATCACACAAAGCTAAGAGTTAATAAGAAAATTTCTAAGGACTTGATTGATCAGCCAATTTGATCCTCACTCCGAGGCACTTTAAAAAGAAATTAACCTCGGGATAGTTATTATGTGGCATCTCAATCAGTACTACAAGAAGATTTATAAAGGTATGTGTCATGCCCTGAAAAGGTGAAGTTATAATAATTCCATCGTGTGAACCATCTTAAGATAAAAACTGTTCTTACAACTACTATTTTAAACCTAGTTCATACCAGGTTACTTGACTCTACCTCTTTGAAGCGTCCAATTCGATACCTGTTTGATATAAAATTGTAGAATAATCCTTTAAAATAATTTGTAATAATAAACTTGAAATTTGACCTTATAAAGGAGTAGTAGTAAATCTCACAGATACTTATCATTTCACATACAAACCAAAATATTAAAAACTACCAAGCCCTTTGAGAAGTCTTATGTAGTTTTCCTTAAAATATAAAAAGTTAATAATGAGGGTAATAATCGGCTTTTTTTTTTTTTTACCTCGCTCCCTGTCCCAGTTTATTAGGATTCTTATATTGGGTAGGCACTTATAAGCCATTTGAAACCTAGAAAACAAACTATAAGGGAATGAGCGACAACTTGCTTAGTAGGTGGGCAAAGAGAAGTATGTGTTCTACACATCACAAGTAGAGTTTTTAACTAAGTTAGTTAAATGTAATACATGTACAAACAAATGCCATTGCACGATGTTATTCAATCCGTCGTGAAATTAGAGAAATTATACCTGCTCTAATCTGGGTTGAGGAGATTGACGTCACACACTCACGGATCGAAACCAAATTAGGACTTATGCAATGGATAACACCCTCCTCTCGTGACCACCTTCAAACCATAGCCCCCAACCTTACTGCGACCGCCTTTCTTATCACTTAGTTCACCTAAGGGTGGGAAAGGGACCATTTCAGCTATCCTCATCGAAAGGAGTCCGTGTTTGGCCCGAGAATCCTAGTCGTTACCCCTGATGGGTTGCGATGCATATCATATTAGATGTTAAGTCAAGTTTAAGTTAATTTATCTTTTCAGAGTGATCAACCAAGCTCAAACAATTCTAGTATAATAATAATCATAGAACAACCATATTATGGAGCTCAACTCCCATTATAGCAAATTGAAACCCAACCACAAACGCTGCATACATACAAACTGCTAACTACAATCATAAGCCAATATATGCCAAAGCCCCCAGATATTTTAAAATAATATCCCAAAATGCGGTAAAGCATCGATCCCACTAACTTGCTCAGATGCTTACTACAGAAGACTCGGGTTCATCAACGATCTAATCACTAGGGAATCCTATATATATAAATCTTAAATTTAGTTTTCGTAATAGTTACGAAAACATTAGGATGTTATCTAAAACGGTTATATATATATATGTATATATATAAAGTATATTATCATAGTATGTAAATTCATAATATTATAGAGATATAGGTTATCGCAATTTACTTAATAATATCTAACATACGCGATTTTACTACTATTTATATTATATTCTCTCGATTATATCGAAACATATTTACTATTATTTATATTACGTTTTAATTACAAAACAATCGTCATAGGACAATATTTTCCGTGATATTACAAAAAACGTCTATCATTTAACCTAAAGTGATTCTGTTTTAGTAAAGTTAGTATCATGGAGTTCGTATGACCTCGACTATACATGTTACATGATTCGTTTAAAGGATTATCTCTAGAGGATATTTCTAATTCTAATGTATAGATAAAGTTATATAACAACCAATATAATATTGATATCGTATTGTGTAATGAAAAATATACGTTCACGCAATTTCACAATAAAGTATAATGAATCATATATACTCAATTTTTTACTAAAGTAACGATGTTAAATTGTAAGAATATAAAGTTTGATTTTTAATAGTTCCGATAAATGATTATTACTAGAGATCTGCTTATTTTACAAATCGGTATTAATGATATATAAGTTTTACAGCTATCAATATTCTAAGTTTATAATTCGAAAAAAGAATGAAATGATACAAATGAGATACTCGATTTAGAAAAATAATAAAATAATAGATATCTATTTTCTATAACTATTAAATATCAATTAAAATATAACACTTATAATCATAGAATCCAAGTTACCTAAAGATATCAAATGCCAAAAAGTTTTAAATCTTTTACTTCTCTTTCTTCTTCTTCTTCTTCTTCTTCTTCTCTTTTCCTTCTTCATCTTCTTCCATTTTTCTTCACTTTTCTTTTTTTTTTTCGTTTTACTTTTCTTTTCTTTCCTTTTTTCTCTCTAATTCTCTCCCTCTCTCTTCTTCTCTCCTCCCTTCTCCTCTCCTTCTCTTTCCCATCCTCCTTTTCTCTCTCACCCCATCCCCACCCTAATTCTAATTATTGGCTTTTGAATGGCACAAATGGCTATGAAGCCATCTTATAACCAACTTTCACCACCATTAGGAAGGCAAGGATTTATATATATCATCTTTGTTTTGTGAATTTATTATATTTTATTGTATACCCATTCAAATTTCTAAAATAATAAAAAAATCTTCTATGGTTTCACTATAAATTTATTTGAAATCGCGAATTTCTTTTTCTCCCACGTTTTGTTATTTTGGGTGAGTTTTAACGTAATTATTAGTAAAAATATTAGTAACATATAATATATAGTTAAGTTATATTAATTATTTGGGACTTATTTATACACATCTTATACAACATTTTACTCACCAATATTAATCATTAAGATTACGTAGTTGATTTTACAAAATTCATCTTAAACTATATCTAAAATTACGAATCTCTACGTTATAGCGATTAAACTTGATAAACTTAATATTTCTAAAAAAGTTTCATATAAATAAGCTTAAATTGAAATATTAAAGTTATACGATTACTTTGTTTAAATTTTCTTCTAATCATGAAAGTTCGACTTAATTCCTTGAACGTTATCATAAATTATAATTTCTAGAGTAGCTCTCAAACATTAATTTTTTCAATTAATTTTTTATTAATTTATATCATTATATATCTATGTATAAATGTAATTCAGATATTCTTACACCTATGAATGTTTCCAATTGATCTAACAAAGTAAGAGTATTCGGCCAATTAGGTTTATATTAATTCAATTACTTTTACGTATTATCTTGTGCCATTAGTAATATTATTATACTCATTATTCTATTGTTAAGATCCATATTTTTGTGATTAAGAGTAACATTAGTATAAATTATTCTACACGTATTAACTTAACTTATAAACGTATTTTTCTATAAAAGATATAAACTAATTGAAAGCTAACAAGTCAGAGTCATGCGGCATTACGTATTATATTATTTTAGACTTTTGGGTTAATTTACGAGTATAATTATTATTTATATTGCGTATACTCATAAAAATACATATATAATCATATAGTAAATTATATTATATTATCTCATTTTATAGCTTAATTAATTTATTTATAAATCCTCAGCGCATTCCAAGCTTAATTTTAGAGATTCCGAGCAATTTGGTACATTATTAAATAATTATACTTCTAAGAGCGAAATTAAGATTTTGGATCACCATTTTCAAAATCTAACTTTACCGAGTCACTTCGACTAACTTTTTTATTTTAGTCGTAAAGTTTGGACTCAATTAAATAACTTTTTCCGAAAGCCCTAAATTTAGGTATAATTACCCTAAATTTAAATTTAGAGTCCCATATAAAGTAAATTCTCATTATTTTGATTACATTCTTGATATTCTTATTATATTATAGATTTTCAAACATACAGGATTTTCTTGATTAGGGTTATCAGGTTTTTTGTAAGTTTCTAAACTAATCGATTTACTTTCTCGAATGCCTTAAATCAACTATTAACCCTAATCGTATAAGGATAGGCCTTTATCTTTATTATTTGATATTCATGTCTTGATTACTGATTTATGGGATATTATAGTATGAGCAATCGACAGCTTAATAAGTCGAGATGGAGACTTAAGAATACATGATAAACACAAATAAGGTTTTCAATCAATTAATTAAATGCATTGCAACATGCAAATACCATCACACAACATGGTCCGGTCCATTTTGAAACAAAGTAATTTCATCCACTCTAATCTAGGTTAACGAGTTCTAATGTTTATGCAATAGCTCACAACCAAACTTAGGTTTGTGCAATAAAGACACCACTCTCTCCACGACTATCCTTCGAACCATTACCTTCGTCCTTGCTGCAATCTTCTCTTTTGTCACTTAGTTCAGCTAAGGATAAAGAAAAAACCATTATGCTATCTAATGTAATCCTTTTTTAATCTGCCAATATTTAGTTAGAGAATTCTAACCATCGCCTAAAGGGTTGCAATACATGTGTAATTGGGGTATCTAGGTCACTTACAATTAAGTTTGGTTGAAGGTGATCAAACAATTCTTACACCACTCAATTCACAAAAAACCACCAAAACATAATATCAATTTTCAACAAGTAATCAAAGACGCATAAGTACATGCATATATGGCTACTTATAAGCACAATCACATACAATCCTAAGCCTTCGAATACTTTAATATAGTATTCCAAAATATAGTGATGTATTGAACTTAACTTATCTGAAATCCTTAGTTCACTTAGTTGACTTACTGCAGTTCAACTTATTTCTACATGTTCTATAATATAAATACTCTTTTAGTATTTATATTCTTATGATATATAGATTTTAAATTATGATTTGACTCAATTTTCCAAGTATATATATATATATATATATATTACTTATCATCGATCTATTCTAAGTTAGTTTTTGAATTGGTTTTCGATTTAGGTTCTAATTTAGTTTTCGATTACGGATGTTATACATAAACCCTAAGAACTCATTATGAACCATAATGTGAAATTAATCACATTATATTTGGATATCCTAAATATCATGTTTGATCCCTCATAAGTATTTTAGTCTGTATGGTACACCTTATTCTTAATTTAATTACTGAATGTACCTCGATATGAGAAAATTTTATATTTTCATATAGTTACTTAAATTTAAGTTTCATATCAAAATTATTGTATATTATTATTATCAATTTTCTGCTTATTACATTTCCAATTTCACATATTATTAATTTACATATATACACTACATAATACATATAATAATTTCATCTAACGCTCTAAATACTACAAATATCATATGACATCAGAAATTAACATCCTAAAACACCTAATTATATGCTAAATTAGTATTTTCATCAAATTATCACTAAATTATCCAAAATAAGCCTAAAATCACTCTTGTATATATCATTTTAAGGCCTAAGAATTATCTAAAATTTTTTAAAATTAATTTTTGAAAAATCTCTACATAGCACTATTTTAAATACTTTAAGTAACCTTTACAAAAAATTTGAACTCAAAATTACATATTAAGATTATTTATTTCTAAATAAAAAATAAGGTTAGGTTTTAAGATTTCTTAAACACTATATATTTCCAGAGTACAAAATTTCATAATTTTCTAAACACATTTAATAATTTTACTAAATTAAACAAAATCGGATTAGAAATTGGACTCACCTATCAAACCAGCTTCTAGCTACTAATAGTGGCTCTAGGTGTGTTGACAAGGTGGGATGGTAGTAGTAAGGTGTAGTGGTGGTGGTCGATTTGTTTCAAGTGGTTGTCGGATGTATGATCTCCTTATATGCCCTAATTACACACTATTTTTCTAATTTTTTCTAAAATTTCTTAACTCTCTCCTTTTAATCTCTCTCTATTTTTTTTAGACTCCCAACGTGTCCAAATGAATTCTAGATGAGACTTATTGATTTTATAGGTTGGTTTGATTTTTTTCTTTTAATTTTTGAGTGATATTTGTCCCTTGTCTTTTTGCTTTCTAGTTGGGTTATTCTTATTGGGCAATTTTTCTCCTTAATCCCCAGCATGCCACGACCAAGATCTGGATAATTCCATACTTTTTCTTATTTTTCTTTGATTTTTTTTATAATTTTTTATAATTATTTAGTATTATTTTAGCATATTTTAGGTATTTTAAGTAATTTTGGGTATTTTTACATATACATAAATACATATAATACAAGTAAATAGTCCTACATAATAACATATTATTTTATAATTTTTAGTGTACATATGATTTATTTATATCAATTCGTTAGTTATTGGAACTCGTTTTACGTATTTCCAATAAATAACGAGTAATATATTTATAATTAAAATTTTTAATTTAATTATTTTAGTACTTATTTTTTAAAATTCAAACTCATGAGATCAATTTTATTAATATTTCTAACTTCGTTGTATAATTTAAGCTTGATTGGACAACTTACCCAATTACCCTAAACTTTATGTATCAATTCCAAACTTCTGGTTGTAGGGCTTACATCGAACAACTTATCCAATAACTCTAAATTTTATGTACTGAACACTTGATTGCAAGGCTTACACTATTTGACTCTACAATAATATTCCTCCAACCCCTTTCATTCACTAATTTCAAGCCCAAGCAAATTGCTCCAAGTTCAGCCTCCAAAGGTGTGAGTCCCAAACATTTCTTCCACACTCTACCCAAGATTTTCCCCTCATGATTGCAGCCCAATGTGGAAATTGCCACTCTTGTCTCTTTCTAATCCATTGCTCCACTACAATTAATCTTTATAATATCATTAGACGGTTTTTCCCATCTATTGGTAAATAAAACTTACCTTACCCATGTTTATCTCTTCTTTAAATTAACCACCACTCATGTGCTTCCTTGAGAATGAACCCTACCTAAATTATGTCTTATCGAACGGATTGAAATATTCGCTCATTTCATTTACACCAAATACCCTAACATGAATAAGAATACAACTGCTCTAGGACAAGCACCTTCATTTTATGGAATCCTCTTCCTACTTACATTATGCCTCATCCAATCAATGAAGGAGGCATGGTTTATATTGGCTAGAAGGTTAGTCCACTGTAAGGCTTACTAACATCATCTAATCACATTATACTCAAGGAATAAAATGGTGTAAGGATTCATCATGTTGTCCATAGAAGATACACTGTCGGTCTACAATGATACCATGCTTGCATAGATTATCCTTCATTGGAAGGCCATTGTAGATCATTCTCGCACTAAGTGCTATGTGCGAAGAGTAGTTGGGGATTGCCAAATCTACTCCTACCGACCTTCCAGACCTTTAGTATCCTCCTCATGATATAGTAGCCTATAGATAATTTTAACTTAGACTTTATCACATGGATCATGTGGCCAAAAGATATCATTATCCTCCTCCTCCTAGTTTTAGATTTGTAATTCCAGATCAAAAGTACCTAGCACCTATTTAACCTCACTTAGAATAGGGAAGCCCAGCTTATTTTCATCCTAATCCACATCTAAACACTAGGCTTCATCAACTAATATATCCTTGCCTCTGTTCCTAATTGGGTTAACCAAGAGTCGACGCACTAAATCGCTTTTACTCATTGATTAGACCAAAACTTTGCCTTAGAGATTTTGCTTGATGGAAGAATAATGCTATACTTTAACCACTTCCTTTGTTGGTAATCAATTTAAACGTTCCAAAGCCACTTTTTTCTTGGAACTAACTGGGGTACATTCTATATTTTTCTCTCAACACTGTAGCCTATCAATGTTTCTTTTTTGGAACATGTTAATCAAGCTTCACAAAATTTTCTCTATTTTATCGATGGAGATCATAGTTGTCAATATCTTCTTAGTCCTTTAGCTGCTTAATTTTTTTTCCATGACACCTAATACATTTTCCTCTCTCCTTCCGCATTACCTCATAGGAAGTTTTTGCAATAAAGCTCAAGTTGGGAATAAGTTTTTGGGGTAACGGTAGCATCTAGGAGTAGTTGTTAGCAATGCTTTCTAACGAAGAGCTAACTAACAACTTTCTCATTAGAGTCGCAAGGATTTTTGCTTTCCACCTAGATAACTTTTGTCATGTCTTTTTTAAAAGAAAGGAGAAATCTGTAGTCTTCAGTTAGGCCCCTAACTTCACTAGTACACCAAAATATTTCCCTAATGTCGCATTAATATTTATGCCAATGATGTTACATATATTCTCCTTCAATTGAAAAGGAGAGTTCCTAGAGAGAATCGCATAAGACTTACTATAGTTGACTTTCTAGCTCGACATGGCCCCAAACGTATTGTTGAGCTTAGTTTTTTACCCTCCCAGTTTTATAAATTATATTTTCTTTAAACCGATTAACATTGAATCCTTGCCCATTCAATACTAATCTTTGATTAGGATTTAAAGAAAACCGTTTTTTTTTAATTTGAAAATTTTTTGGAGTCGCCACCCAATTGAAATTGGGAAAAACAGTTAGTTATGACTAATTTGGTGAATCGGTTATAACTTAATCACTTGTCTTTCGATAAAAATCGATTTTTATAAAATAATTTTAAAATAAGAGATTTGGATCTGGGGTTTATGATTTTTAAACTCTTACAAATACCATTAACTTTCTAAATTTAAAATTAAACTTAAAATCACCTTTCAAGACAAAACTTAGTTCTTGGTTACTCTAATTGGATAAAAAAATAATCTAAACTAAAGAAAAAAGGAAATTGTGTTTTTTTTCATTTTTTACCGTCCCCTCGTAGGTACCTACGTACCCACTATTTAGGATCAGACGAACGTAATTCTTTTTTACAAAAACTTTAGTGAGTTGAGTTAATTTTAATTTTGAAAACAATCGAGTTTATGCTTTTAGTTCAATTAGGTTCATTTAAGAAAATTTCTAAGAAGGTCCTAAATTGGATTTTTCCTTTATTTTTGAAAAAATTTTAAAATGCCTTAATTTTGAATATGGATTAATTTATTTCTCTTATTTTGAAAAAATCTAATTTTTCTAAGTGTTGAAAAGGCAATCTTTATTTCTTACCTCATTTACTTATTTACTTTTATTTATTTATTTTTTATTATTTTATGTATTCCATTTATTATTATTTTTACTTTTTATTAAACTAAAAAATAAATAACTAAATAAACTACTTTTTTTTCTACATTACAATTTACACTTACATGGATAAATAAATAAAACAAGGTTCAGATGCAACTGGGCAAGCGAATTGGACCTGAGCAAGTTGATCGGTCTGGTCAGGTAGGATTGCGGGTCATCGGGTTAAGTTAAAATCCACTATCTTCAATAGCAGCAGTAGCTTGGGTCCATTCAGCATGAATAAACCACTGAATTGAAGGGGAAAGAGTGGTTTTGTAGATATTTTATTGGGGAATAGGGGGTTAGGACCAACACCACGACTTGGGGTGGTGGTTTAGTGGGTGTTTGTAAGGGATAAACGGCAGTGGTTGGCATGATGGTTAGGTGGTGGTTGCTGGGTTTCAATTAGTGACTGGGGTAGGGGTTTTGGAGTGTAGGGAGTTCGATTGTAGGTTTAGTTTGGGCCTAGTGTAGTTGGAGGTAGCGGTTTAAAAGGGGAGTAGTATAGTGGTTAAGGTTTTGGGGTGGTGTTTCGGCGAGTAGCTAGGGGGTATGGCAGTGATTGAAAGGGGGCAGATGGAAAGCTTGAGCTAAGGGGACTACAATCATAGTGGTGGTTTGGCTTGGGAGTGGCTGGAGAGAGGGATTCGAAGAGAGAGAGCTTAGTAAGGAGAAAGAGTGATCGGGAAGAGAGAGAGAATGTTTATGCCTTGATTCTATAGCTCGTCTATGGTTGTGTATGGTCCTTGAGCTCCCCTAATACCCAATTTATACTCGTAATCATCCCAGAAACATGGAAAGTTTTGAATAAGAGTAAAGTGTAAATGGTCGAAATTGCAATCTTTTTTCCCTTTTTGAGAGCCGATTTGAGTGTCAAAATGGATGAATCTAGTCTTATTCTTTGGTTCAATTCAAAATAAGCCGTATGAAGTACGAGATTGATGCAAGAAATTATGTCCCTGTGTGTGAAATTTGAGCAGAAATTGAAGCCAACGTAAAGGGGGTAGGCTGTTCTTAAGAAGGAAAGAGGATGAAAATCTAAAGAAAATGAGGGAAGAAGGGGGAAAGAGAAGGAAAATCAAGGGAAACAAAGGGAAAAGGAAAGAAAGGGAGGAAAAAATAAGGTGACGTAACGCTACGTTAGCTGTGCTGACTAACCAAAGCGTGCTACGTATAAATAGTGACACGTGGTAGCTAACATGGTATGCTACATAGATGCTACGTGGTGCTACGTCACACGAGTAGTCCAATTCGACGTTGCTCATGTAAGCCCTAAAGTTAAGCCAAGAGACAGTAGGATTGAACTTAGAACACAAAGTTTAGGACGATTGGTTAAAGGATTCGATCAAACCCAAATTATAAACTATAGAGAAAAATATTAGTAAAAATGACCCTATACACTTGAATTTAAGAAAATAAGTAATAAAATAAGAGATTACAAAATTTTCAAATTTTTAGTATAATACTTGTTAATCATTAAAAAGGCGAAAAGTGTAATTTAATACCTAATAAATTACTAGAGATAGATTATATGTATACTAAAAATCATAGAATGACCTAAATAATAATTAGGAATGTTCACATGTACCCTACATGTATTTACGTGTAGATAAAAATACGCGAAATTACTTAAATTGGCAAAAAACTTAGTAAATAATTAAGGAAAATTATTAAATTAATTAAGAAAAATAAAAAAATAGAAGGGTATGGAATGATGCAAATCTGGTCGTAGTAGGTCAGGATCTGAAAAAGAAAAATTATCCAATTAGAATTAAGCAACACAAAAGCTAAAAATTAAGGAAATGGGGCAATGTCATGTCTAATTAATGCATATTAATTACCAAAAACGTTTATAAATAGGGAAAAATTTCAGAGAACTCCTTTGGACAGTTTAGAATCAAAGAAAAATAGGTAACTTCAAAAATTCGAGAGAAAATCTAAAAAAAAAAGGAAACTGTGCAGATAGGGCTAGTGAGCTAAACCCACACCTCACTACCACCTAGGACCGAGCCACCACCACTACCCCACTCCAGCTCCACCGTCTAAGCCGACCGACACACTTGGACCAGAGTTGGACGGCCAAAAAGCATCGAATCGGTGAGTCCCTTATTTGCCCCGATTTTGAATAATTTTGTAAAATTAGTTATTTTACCCATAAAATTATGAAACTTGTTATTCTGAGGTTTTATTGTATGTAGATTTAGGGGAAAATAGTGATTTAGTTTAATCATGTCTAAAAATATAAAGTTATTAACAAATTGAGCAAAACCGAGCATAATTAGAACGAGAAATAAATAGGCTTAGGAGTGTAGTTTGTAGCTCAATTATTTTTTTTTGTAGAATGCTTATGTGATATAAAACAGTGCTATAAAGCCATTTTTCTAAAATTAATTTTTGAAAATTTTAAGTTAATTTTTAGCCCTAAAATGATGAAAAAATTGGGTAATTTTGGGTTAATTAAGTGAGTAAGATATTAATTACTTATTTAGATAGTAATTAGATGCTTAGGAATGTTAATCTCTGATGTAGAAACCTAATCCTAGCCTTTAGAGTATTAAGTATAGTTAATTTAGGAAATTAGTAATATGTGGAATTGAAAATTAATAAATCTAAAAAAAATTAAAATAAAAATCAGAATAATACTAAATCTTAAATAAGATTTAATTTTAGGTAATTGTATAAAAATGTAAGATTTTCTCACATCGGGGATAAATCCGATACCCCAATCTGGAATAACGTGTACCGAATAATTTAGAATACTAAATTAAGACCCAATAGGATATTCGAATACTCAAGCTTAATGTGATTAATTTCACATTAGGATTCGAGTATATTTAGGACTTAGGAATCAAAACTAGAATCTAATTTAGGGTCTAAACCTCGAAATAGGGTAGAAAGAATTATTAGTATATAATAGGTATACATGGAAAAAAGAGTTAAATTATAACTTAGAATATGAATCCTTAAAGTATAAGTACTAAAAAGACCTATTTGTATTATAAGACACCCAGAGATGAATCGGATTGTAACTAAGTAATCGGGCGATTGAGAAATTCCAAGTAAGTTAGGTTATTACTTATTACAATAGAGTACTAGTTTTATGATAGTCGGAGACTTAGGCTTGTATGTGGTTGTGATTGTAAGTAGTTTACGCATGTGTTTGATGTATCTGAATGCGTGCTGAATTTGTAATGTAAGTGATTTTGTGATTAATTGAATTGGTGTGAAATTGTTTGAACATCCTAAATGAAATTTAATCTTATTTGACTCTAATAACCAAAAATGTCATCATTGTAACCCGTTAGGGGATCATAAGATTCTCCAACCAAATACCGACCCCTTTGAAAGGGATAACGTAGAATTGCAAAATGGTCCCTTCTTCATCCTTAGTCAAACTAAGTGATAGGAGAGGAGGTCGTGGCAAGGGTGAAGTCAATGGTTCGACGGTAGTCGCGGGAGGAGCAAGGTCTCCATTGCATAAGCCTAGGTTTAGTTGTGAGCTGCTGCACAATATGGAAACTTCTCAACCCAGATTGGAGCGGGTGAAATTTCTCTGATTTCACAACGTACCGGACTACGTTGTGCGATGACACTTGATTATTGCATTACATAAAAATAATTGCTTGATAATCTTGTTTATACTTATATGCATTCATGAGTCTCCAATTCAACTTACTGAGCTGTAGTTGCTCATACCCTTATAGATCCTTTTGCAGGTCTTGAATTCTGAGCACTTCAAGTATTATGCTGCCCTACAATTACCCAGAGGTTAGTCTTTTTGAAGCTAGGGGTGTGAGGATCAATTTACTTAGTAATGATGTGTAGCTAGAGTGTCCTTTGTAGTTAAGGATGAAAGACTAATAGTTCTTATGTAAATTAGTGAACAGTTGTGAATATGTAGAATTTCCTGGGAAGTTCTGTGGACTTACATATAATTATACATGTTTATTAGAAATTTTTAATATTTATCATAATTGTAGTTAAACTTTTAATCGAACTGTTTACTTCAAAGTGAGGAGTCGTCGATGCCTTGTGTAGATCATGTCTATGGTAGGCACTGTGAGGCCAGTTACTATCATAGAATGGTTTACACGGCGGAACTATTGCGACTCTACGACTTCGGGGCGTAACAGCTCATGTGGTGCAATAAGATCACGACATGTTGCAATCCTTAATATGATGAAAAAAAAAAGAAAAAACTTTACATGCTCCTACCCAGATTCAAACCGCTGACCTTTAACCAAACCTAATGCCAAGGTCCATATGCTTATCCGTTAGGTCGCTAGTTTATATCTTGTCCTTGTACATATGGACTTGATTAGCTTAGGTTAAATTTAAATCTAAACTCAAGTTCAATGACTTAACTTCTAAAATTAAAAAATCTATATAATCAAAATCATTGTTTTTTAAAATCTTTTTTTTTTTCAATTTTTCTTTTTTTTTGTAATTTTCTAAATTTTTAAACTTTATTTTCTAAACTTCTTATTTTTTTAAGGTTTCTTTCTACACTTCTTATTTTTGGTACTTTTAAAAAATTTGTTATTTTTTGTGTTTTTTCTTATTTTTAAATTTTTTTGTATTTTCTTGAAATTCTTATTTTTTTCTAAATTTCTTAATTTTTTGAGTTCTCTTTAATTTGTTTTTTTTTTTGTGTTTTTCCAAATTTAGGGCTTATTGAGAAAAAAAATAAAAATACAATAATAAAAATAAAAATAAAATTAAAGGGGGAAAAATTGAGTGTCTACACATATTCATCAATTGTAGCATAATTCTAACATTCTCTTTAAACACTTTACCCATCAGAATAATATCATTCGCAAAGAACATATAAGAGAGAGGTGTAGCCAAGCTATGGAAATGAATCAACTTCCAAATTCCCCTATCTATTAGCTCCTTAATACAACAGCTGAGGATGTCCATGGCGATGATAAACATGTATGGCAACATAAGGTCACCTTGTCGTACTCCCCTAGTTAGGTGAAATCCCTACAACATAGAACCATTAAAAATAATCCTTCCAAGTGTTAGTAACCAGACGTGAGCTCACTAAATTGATCCATAGTTCAAGAAAACCAAAGAGATGCATGGCATGCCTTATGTAATCCCATTCTAGCCTACTATATGCTTTTTTCCAAACTGAGCTTAATAAGCATCCAAGCTATTGCGCCTTTCTTCCTTTTCAAAGAGTGCATAAGTGATTGAAAGATAATAACATTATCTCGTGTAGACTGTCTAGACATAAGCTAGCCTATTTTAGGCTGATAATCCTCAGGACGTATGGTCTAACGTGGTTGACTAGAATCTTGCCAATCACTTTATACAACATAGTATAGAGGCTGATGGGCCTAAAGTCCTTAAACCTCTTAGCACCTGCTTTCTTTGGGATTAGAACAATAAGGGTTTGACTAATATCTTTAAGGACCTTTCCCTCTTTCCAAACATCTACAATGAGGTTGTAACTAACTCCCCTACAGTAGGCCAACAAGCATTAAAGAAATGAGAATGCAATCCATCTAGTATAGGCACCTTATGATTCGTAATCCCCCATAAAGAATTTTTAACTTCCTTTCTTGTTACATCTCTAAAAAATTCAAAATAGTCAAAGCATCAAAACACATAAGGGAAGGAATCTAATCAGGAGGTTGAGCTTTAGAAAATAACCTCTTCGTGTGATATAAATTTGAGAAAAATTTTGTTATCATAACCACAAGCTCACTTTAGTTCATTACCCAGAGATTGGCATTGTTAAACAACTCCAGGATCTTACTCTTCGCCATCCTTGCCACATTAGACAAACGAAAGAAGCAAGTATTTCATTCTCCTTCTAGGATCCAGTTCATACGTAATTTGGCTATCCAAAACTTCTCTTCTTGACTAAGCACCTCTTTAAGTGCATCCTGGAGAAATCGCTCCCTATTGATAAGAGCTTGACTTAGATTTGACTGTAGTCTTTCTTACAATTGTTCAATTTTCTTTATAAGTCTTCTCTTCTTAACATATACTAGCCTAAAAATCTCTTTTCCAATCTCTTAGCTTTTTTACAAAATTTTGAAGGTCTATTGTTACACCCCAAAGTCGCAGAGTCGCAATAGTCCCGCCGTATAAACCCGTCCTCAAAACTTCTGTATATCTAATTTGCACTTAAATGACTAAATATAATAACTTGCATACTTTTACTAACCTGGAAGTTAGAAAAGCCATGGATACTGCTCTATCATCGTGGCTTTTGATTCCCAAGTCATCTCCAAGTTTGGACCTTCATTCCATCATATCTCTATTCCTTAACTTCCAAACCCGACTATCCAATATTTTTATGGGTTGTCTCACCAGTTGAAAATTTCTCGTTAACTCCACTGGTTCTATTTTTACTGTCGCATTCGGGTTTTTAATGAATCTAATGAATCTTCTTAACATGGATACATAGAATACATTATGATAACCCGATAAACTTGGAGGTAAAGCTACTCGGTACAATACATTGCCAACTTTCTCCAACACTTCAAATGGACCAATGTATCATGGGCTCAGTTTTCCTTTTGAACCAAACCGTCTGAGTCCTTTGAATGGGCTTATTTTAATATAAACATGATCACCAATTTCAAATTCTAAGGGTCTTCTCTTCAAATCAGCCCAACTCTTATAACGATCTTGAGCTTCTTTCATCCGCTGTCGAACAATCTTAATCTTCTCACTTATTTGATTGAACATGTCTGGTCCAATTATGGCATACTCTTCGTGATCCCAATATAGTGGCGGTTTGCACTTCCTCCCAATAATGCTTCATAAGGTGCCATCTGTATGGTTGCATGATAACTATTATTGTAGGCAAATTCTATCAATGGCAAATATTTATCCCAATCACCTCCAAAATCTAACACGCAAACTCATAACATATCTTCTAGAGTTTGAATTTTTCGCTTAAACTGCCCATCTGTTTGTGGGTGATAGGCTGTACCAAACTGCAACTTTGTACCCAAAGCTCTATATAAACTCTCCCAGAATTTGGATACAAACCGACTATCTCAGTCAGAAACAATATTCTCAGAAACACCATGTAGCCTTATTATTTCTCGGACATATAGCCTAGCCATCTTTTCCATTGAATCACCTGTCCGATAAGGTAAGAAATGTACACTTTTCATTAATCTATCCATGACTACCTAAATGGAATCGTATCCAACTTGAGTCCTTGGTAATGCTACCACAAAGTCCATGGTAATGCTACCACAAAGTCCATGGTAATATGATCCCATTTCCATCTCGGTATTTCTAAAGGTTGTAATAGTCCAACAGGTCTTTGGTGTTCTGCTTTAACTTGTTGGCACGTCATGCATTCTGATACATATTGTGCTACTTCTCTCTTCATCCCATTCCACCAATACATGTGTTTTAAATCTTGGTACATTTTATTTCCTGGGTGCACAGTATAACCTATAATGTGTGCTTCATCCAAAATTTGCTTCCTTATGTCAGCATCTTGTGGTACATATATTTTTTCTCTAAACTTTATTATACCTCTATCATCCACCTTAAAATCAGGGTCCTGTCCGTTTCTTAATTTCTCTTTTATCTCCAT
The DNA here is from genome assembly GCA_024138005.1 of Lumnitzera racemosa. Lineage (NCBI taxonomy): Eukaryota > Viridiplantae > Streptophyta > Magnoliopsida > Myrtales > Combretaceae > Lumnitzera > Lumnitzera racemosa. The sequence continues at coordinate 51,319,800 of JAMXBC010000012.1, read as the reverse complement.
CAGACCCTTATCTTCCTCTTGCTTTTGCTTTATTCTCTCTAATAGAGTAGGTTGCAGTTCCCAGTTCATCAACTGGCTATTAGGTTCACACCAATCAAACCCAATTTGTATCCTCTCAAATTCATGCACTAATTCACGTTGAGGTGTTAACAGTAAGGCAACCTGTTCATAATTCTTTCGACTCAATGCATCCACCACCAAATTGGCCTTTCCAGGGTAGTAATTTATATTCAGATCATAATCTTTAATCAATTCTAACCACCTTCTTTGCCTTAAATTTAACTCCTTCTGAGTAAAGAAATACTTCAAACTCTTATGATCAGTGTACATCTCACACCGTTGTCCATAAAGATAATGTCTCCAAATCTTCAAGGCAAACACTACAGCCGCTAACTCTAAATCATGAGTTGGGTAATTCCTCTCATGTGGCCTCAATTGTCTTGATGCATAAGCAACAACTTTTCTATCCTGCATCAATACACAACCTAATCCATTCCGTGAAGCATCACTGTACACATTATAAGGCTTATCCGGATCAGGTAATGTTAATACTGGTGCTGTAACCAGTCTTTTCTTCAACTCCTGAAAACTCATTTCACAATCTTCAATCCATTCGAACTTTACATCCTTCTGGGTCAATCGAGTCAACAGTTTGGCAATTTTGGAAAAATCCCTTATGAACCGTCGATAGTATCCAGCCATATCCAGAAAACTCCTTATCTCAGTCACTGTAGTTGGTTGTTTCCAATCCATTACTGCTTTCACTTTATCCGGGTCTACAGAGATTCCTTCACCAAATATAATATGACCTAGAAAAGAAATTCTATCCAACCAAAAATCACATTTACTTAACTTGGCATAAAATTTATTCTCTTTCAACTTCTATAATGCCAATCATGAATGCTCTGCATACTCCTTCTTGGTTTTTAAATAAATCAAAATATCATCAATAAACACCACAACAAACTTATCCAAATATGGTTGATATACGCGATTCATCAGGTCCATGAATACAGCCGGAGCATTCGTTAAGCCAAATGGCATCACCAAAAATTCATAATGACCATATCGAGTTCTAAATGCAGTCTTATGTACATCTTCCAGCTTAACTGGCAATTGATGATATCCTAATTTTAAATCTATTCCAAAAAACACAGTTGCACCTTGGAGTTGGTCAAACAAGTCATCAATGCGAGGGAAAGGATACTTATTCTTAATGGTAACTTTATTTAACTCCCGATAGTCTATACACAATCACATAGTACCATCCTTCTTTTTCACAAACAATACCGATGCTCCCCATGGTGAAACATTCGGTCGAATAAACTTCTTATCCAACAGCTCCTGAAGTTGCTTCTTTAGTTCCTGAAGTTCCATAGGTGACATCCGATATGGAGCTTTAGAAATAAGCTCAGTTCCAAGAACTAATTCTACAGTGAAATCCAACTCTCGGGGTGGAGCTAACCCTGGTAAATCCTTCGAAAATACATCTGGAAACTCATTTACTACCTGTATGTCTACTACCTTGGTTATTTCCTTCTTTGCATCCATAGCAAACACCCAACAAAATTTCCAATCGTTCTCTTATACTTTTGTCTCACACATTTCATCACATATCTCCATTACTGATAAATTCAATTTACTTCCACCAGCCTTTCCTTGAAATATCGTTTCTCCCTCATTAAGATTGATAATTTTATTTCTATACTGCACAATGGCTTTATTCTTAGACAACCAATCTATTCCCACTATGACATCATAACCCTATAAAGGTAATATTACAAGACTTATAGGATACTCCTTCTCCTGAATTTTTATTCTACCATCAGCTACTACTTCTCAGGTTGTTACTTTCTCCCCATTCGGAGTTTTAACTTTATAAGTTATATTAACAGTAACCACACTAATCTTTTGTTCATTTATAAATTTCTAACTTGCAAAGGAATGAGATGTACCAGTATCAAATAGCATAAAAGCAGGTTGTCCATTTATCAGCATATGTCCTAGAATGTACTAATACTATGGTTACCAACTATACTAGCATTCATAAATCTTAAAATGCAAATATTTCAATTTAATTCACACTTAGAATTATTATTACAATAGATAGTTTGAGTACGTACCAGTTACAAGTCCTTCATCATTTTCCTCTTCAACTCCCATGATCTCCTCGACATCATCATGGTAGTACTCCATAAAATCTGAGAAATCCTCATTCTCCTCAACTTCCATATCCTCTAGAGCAAAGATACGAGCAGGTGCAGTAGTGTTATCAACACCTTCTGTTCACTTAGCTCCTTGTATAAACTGTGGACAGTATCTGGAGAAATGGCCCTTTCTACCATATTTATTACACTTTACTAATTTCATCCTAGGGCATGCTTTCAGCACATGGTTTAGATCTCCATATACAAAACATTTCCCCTTAAGCTGAACACAATTTCTTGGGAAATGATTTGCACCACACTTCTAGCATTTAACATTACCATCTTTATCATAAAAACTCAAACTCAGTACTGACTACGCTAGGTTACTAGCCAGAGTTACCGGTCTCCTTCTCTTCTGCCCAGAACTGCTACTAGAGGCACCAGGATATGATCTCTTAAATGATGGACCTGGTCGATATCTACTGTTGATCTTTTGACTCCACATTGCTTGCATCCTCATACGATTATCTTCCAGTTGTCTTGCCTTATCTACCACTTCATTGTAAGTAGTGAAACCATAATCCAACAACTTACAACACATTGTGGGGTCAAATCCGGTAAGAAACAAATCTTTCTTCAACTCAACATTATCTCGGTATGAGCCAGGTATGTATTGTAACAATCTATTGAACTCAGTCTCATACTGGGTTACACTCATACCTCCCTTCTTCAATTCAAACAAATCTCGCACCATTCTGTTTTGAACATTATAAATGAAACACTCCTTCCTGAATTCCTCCTTAAATTGTTGCCAATCAATATTATTTCCGAGTTGTCTTGCTCTTGAGTCCTACCATACTCTCGCAGCTAACTTTAACATAAATGTACCATAAGATAACTTTTAAGATTCAGGGACTTTAAAAGCCTCAAAACTCCTTTCAACTTGGGTTAACCAGTCATCAGCTACATTTGGCTTACCTATCTCCCCTTCAAAATAACAGTTGGCTTTTATAAACTCAGGAAGTTTATTTACCTCTTGAGGTCGCTCCATTCGTTGTTCAACTTCTTGGGGTCTTCTGTTTCCCACATTACCATCAGTCATAAGATGTTGAATCAACATTCTTTGCTGTTTCATCATTGTATGCATACTGGTAAGTATTTGTCCAATAGGCATATTTTCTTGTGGAGGCGGTGAGGGTAAATCTTGTTATGTTGTTCTCTTGGTGGTGATGGTGCTTGTGGTGGAGGGTTTTGATTCCCTTCAGTTCTTCCTTGACAACTCCCATTTCCAGCTTCAGCCATAATCGCTTAATAGTTTAACTTATAATCCTGCATTCATATCTATCTATAAGTTATCCCTACTTTTGTTTAGAGAATGTTTATAAATTAATAAATGCTTGCAATATGTACTCATATCAAATAGTAATGACAATAGTATTGAAGTCAACATACTTAGAATTCTAACTTCCACTATATATTTCATTCAACCTTACATCATTACTATTACAACTTCAAAACAAAAGATACAACTCGATAACTTTCAAATACATACATCAAATTTATAACTCGATTACATCATTCCTTACATAATCTAGTACAGACTCGATCTTTACAACTGTATAAGACAAAAGGTTACATCAACTGGCTACATCAAACTTACTTACAACGTACATTTAACTTGATCCAGAAGCTAAAAAGTACATCAAAAAGTTAAAAAAATACATCAAAAGTCTAAATACATCAAAAGATTCTAAAATAGATCAGTTTCCATCAAAATCGCTATTGGATCATATCTAAAAATCTACCTAACCAAACATGTCAGTCATCTAACTAAGCTAGTCCTCCTCTAAATCCATGGTAGCTACTCCATCAAAGGGATCATGACCCATATGGCCTCCTACCGAATGATCCTCATGCTCACTATCTGATGCAGAGTCTATATATACTATCTCTAGAATCTTAGGGATCACAATCACCACCTGTACATCATCATCATCATCCGACTCAACTGGGTCACCAGCTCCTACTTCAGCTATCCCGGTATCTACAATCACCTGCATGACTAAGGCATGTAAGTCTACACCAGGTTCCTCCTCGTTCTCTTGCTCTTCCTCTGGGCCTTCTTCTGGATCTTCTTCTTCTTCTGGGTCCTCCTCGGGGTCGTCCTCTACATGAACTCCATCCACTTGGGGTTCAACTAGAGGTGGGTTTTCAGGTGGTGGTTCTGGTATTTTAGGTTTAGGTTCAGGGTTAGGGTTCAATGATATCTCTATACCTTCCCTAGCAGGCTTTGGAAATTGAGGAAACCAATCAATAATCCCCGGTGGGCACTGTCTGGGAATGTATGGAATGTCAGTAGGGCTGTGTGCAATATCAGCTGGGTATGGTCTCCCATCCTCAAATCTAGCAGGAAAATATCGTAAGGGCATCATCAGGGTTATAATTCCCTTTGTCTCCAACCACCTTTGCTCAAAAGCTGCTATGGCAGCATATCTATTATACTGAGGTCCTAAACTCATCTCCATCCATACCCACTCATCCTTCCAGCTATAGTACATTTGATCATGAAACTTATCAATGATCTCATCAACTGTCCTAAAGATGTTCTAATCAACTAATTCCATCAATAATCGCTGTAATCTAACCCTATAATCAATAGGGGATATGTCTCCATTCCATCCAAACTGTATCCAATTATGTATTAGTTCTCCCCTTCGACCCTGTAATTATAATTAAACCAATTAATATCTCCTATGTTAAAGATTATGGTTACTTATGTTATACAATCTTTTAGCGCCCACTTAATATTACCTACTCTCAATATTCCTATAATATCTATTTCTTTTAAAGTATGATACTTCAAAGCGAGTCCACTAAAACTACGCTCTAATACCGACTGAAAATTGTTATGCCCCGAAGTCGCAGAGTCACAACAGTCCTGCCGTGTAAACCATTCTATGATAGTAACTGGCTTCACAGTGCCTACCATAGACATGATCTACACAAGGCGTCGACGACTCCTCGCTTTGAAGTAAACAGTCCGGTTAACAATTAAACTACAATTATGATAAATAGTGCAAATTTCTAATAACATGTATAATTATATATATATAAGTCCACAGAGCTTCCCAGGAAGTTTTACATAAACATAACAGTTCACTAGATTACATAATAATTATCAGTCTTTCATCCTAATTACATGGTCACTCTAGTTACACATTATACTAAGTAACTTGATCCTTACACCCCTGGCTTCAAACGGACTAACCTCTGGGTAATTATAGGGCGGCATAGTACTTGAAGTGTTCAAAAATCAGAACCTGCAAAAGGATCTATAAGGGTATGAGCAACTATAGCTCAGTAAGTTGAATTGGAGACTCATGAATGCATACAAGCACAAACAGGGTTATCAAGCAATTATTTTCATGTAATGCAACAATCAAGTGTCATCGCACAACGTAGTCCGGTCCGTTGTGAAATCAAAGAAATTTCACCCGCTCCAATCCGGGTTGAGGAGTTTCCATGTTATGCAGCAGCTCACAACCAAACCCAAGCTTGTGCAATAGAGACCTCGTTCCTCCCGCGACTATCTTCGAACCATTGACATCACCCTCGCCGCGACCTCCTCTCCTGTCACTTAGTTCAACTAAGGATGAAGAAGGGACCATTTTGCAATCCTGCGCTATCCCTTTCGAAGGGGTCGGTATTTAGTTAGAGAATCCTATGATCTCCTAACAGGTTGCAATGCATGACATTTTCGGTTATTAGGGTCGAATAAGCTTAAATTCCATTTAGAGTGTTCAAACAATTTCATACCAATTCAATCAGTCACAAAATCTCTCACATTACAAATTCAGCATGAATTCAGATACATCAAACACATGCGTAAACTACTTACAATCACAATCATATACAAGCCTAAGTTTCTGAATACTACAAAATTAGTACTCTATTATAATAAGCAATAACCCAACTTACTTGGAATTGCTCGATCGTTTGATCCTTTAATCGAAAGCTGATGTGTCTCTAGGTATCCTATAATACAAATAGGTCTTTTTAGTACTTATAATTTATGATTTCATATTCTAAGTTATATTTTAACTCATTTTTTCGTATATACTCATTACGTCCTAATGATTCGTTGTACTCTATTTCAAGATTCGAATCCTGAATTAGATTTTAAATTTTGATTCCTAAGCCTTAAATATGCTCGAATCCTAATATGAAATTAATCACATTAAGCTCGAGTGTCTATATATTTTATTGGGTCTTAATTTGGTATTCTAAACTATGCAGTATACGCTAACCCTAATTAAGGTATCGGATTTATTCCCGATGTGTGAAAATCTTACATTTTGAGACATTTACTTAAAATTAAATGTTATTTCAGATTTATTATTTTTCTGATTTCTATTATAATATTATCTAAATAACCCTAATTTTTTAGATTTATTAATTTACAATTTCATATATTACTAATTTCTTATATTAATTACTTAATTTCCTAAATTAACCATACTTAATACTCCAAAGACTAGGATTAGGGTTCCACATCAGAGATTAATATCCTTAAATATCTAATTAATATCTAAATTAGTAATTAACATCTTAATCATCTAATTAACCCCAAATCACCCAATTTTTCCATCATTTTAGGGCTAAAAATTAACTTAAAAATTTCAAAAGTTAATTTTAAAAAGATGGCTTCATAGCACTGTTCTATATCATATAAGCATCCTACAAAAAAAAAAAATTAAGCTCCAAACTACACTCCTAAGCCTATTTATTTTCCGTTCTAATTATGCTCGGTTTTGACCAATTTGTTAAGAACCCTATATTTTTAAATGTAATTAAACTAAATCAATATTTTTCCCTAAATCTACATACAATAAAACCTCAGAATAACAAGTTTTATAATTTTCTGGGCAAAATAACTAATTTTACAAAATTATTCAAAATCGGGAAATTTAAGAGACTAACTGGTCCGAAGCTTTCTGGTCGTCCAAACCTGGTCTAAGGCTGTCAGCCGGCCTAGACGGTGGGGCTAGAGTGGTGTGGTGGTGGCAGCTCAATCCCAGGTGGTGGTGAAGTGTGGGTTCTCTTACTATACGAATTTGCACAATTTCCTTTTCTTTCTTTTTCTCTGGATTTTCTCTCGATTTTTTCAGTTTTCCTATTTTTCCCTAATGCTAAACTGTCCAAATGACTTCTAGAAATTTTTCCCCTATTTATAGACAATTTTTTGTAATTATTATGCATTAATTAGATAAGACTTTGCCCAATTTCCTTAATCTTTGGCTTTTATGTTGTCTAATTTTAATTAGTAGATTTTTCTTTTACAAATCTTGACCTGTCACGACCTGATTTGGATTATTCTAACCTCTTTTGATTTTTTTCTGATTTTTTCCATAATTAATTTATAATTTTCTTTAATTATTTACTTAATTTTTTGCCAATTTAAGTAATTTCGCGTATTTTTATCTACACGTAAATACATGTGGGGTACATGTGAACATTCCTAATTATTATTTTGGTCATTCTAAAATTTTTAGTATACATATAATCTATCTTTCGTAATTTATTAGTTATTCGATTACACTTTTCACCTTTTCGGTAATTAGTACTTATTATGCTTAAAATTTAAAAATTTTATAGTCTCCTATTTCATTATTTATTTTCTTAAATTCAAGTTTACGAGGTTATTTTTACTAATATTTCTCTCATTAGTTTATAATTTGAGTTTGATCGAATCCATTAACCGATCGCCTTAAACCTTGGGTTCTAAATTCAAGCCTACGATCACTTAACTTAGCTTTAGGGCTTATATCCATCTCAATAGTTTACTTTGATAAATACTGATTGGTGACCATAAAATCATGAAAATTTGGATGGTCCAACTATATCGATTGAAATCGAAAGAGCTTAAGATCTTTTGAAACTAACTTATGGTAAAGATGTGTATACAGTAAAAGAGGGTAATGATTCAAGGTATGCATTAAGAGATGAAAAATCTTTTTTTCTTGATATAATTTGCCTCATGCTATATGTGCCTAGGCTCTATCAAGCCTCGACTGAATAAGATCAACAATATTATAGGACCATTTAGACCATGTAAACCTGCTACCTACATAACCTAGATTAGACATACCATACCTATACCCACCTACATATAATTGATAGTTCCTTGCTCTTGACTGAATAATATCCCTTCCTCCCCTTTTGCTCCTTATTTGATAAGACTTCGTTAAAGTCACCAATAAGTATCTAAGGACTATTAATAGACCTTGCCAGACTTCTTAACTCTTACCATAAACCTTATCGAACATGATAGTTTAGGTGTGCATAAATACTAGAAATAAACCAAGATAAGTCGGAAGAGAATACCTAAATTTGGGCTAGGATTTACTGTTGAGAAATACGGTGATTCTGCACTCACACCTCATTCTCGTGCTAAAGGGTCATGATACCACCACTCATACCACAAGCTTTTGCACATAACATATTAGAGAAACCAAGAACTTGTCGTAGCTTCTCTGTATTATCGCCATTAAGCTTAGTCTTGATAAGGACAAGCACTTGCTGTTCATCCCTTCTCACAAGGTATCTAATCACTTATTACCGTGCTTGAGAGGAAGTAACCTCGGGCATTCTACGCTAGTATCTTGAATAATTGGGGTTACATCGTTGAGGATAATGTATCCATAACGTTTAGATTTGCGAGCTTACATCTCAATTCATACCATTCCAAAGATGGTGGCACATTTCCTTCTTGTTAGACTCTGACATTACACTTGCATGGATGGAATGTTGTTCTCACCGTCACCATCACCGTTGAATTTGTTAGAAGGAGCATGGAGTTTCAAACGTCCTTTAGGATCAGCATGATCAACGGTATCCGCTGAATGTCTAGAATTTCCGTTCGGGCTGCCATGAGGAACTGTGCTATCCTTTTGTACGTAGCTTCCACCCTTACCAAATGCTCCATTGTAGACATATGCTATCATGCCATTGCTATGCGAATTGGAATCTTACACTCGTTCCTTCCTACAACTGGACCATGTTTGGTTATATAGACCAGATGATGATGGTCTGCAAATTATTTTAGAGGCTTTGTTCCTCCTCCACTATTGTTGCATTGATTTTGTTTACTACGATTTCCAAGAGATTCATAGGTACAATGTGTTCGCTACAATTAGGAAGTAGGTTGATAAGAGTTGTGATTTAGGAGAGAAACTTCTATAAAAGTCTTTATGAAGAGAATAAAAATAACTATATTTCTAACTAATCCTAGTATGGACAAATTAGAAAATAAAATTAAGTTAATAAATAAAAAATATATATAAAAGAGCTCTGCATATTAAGCATGATATTCAAATGATATAGAATGCCTTACATAATAAGTGCTTCTTCAAGTGGTATGTCCTGACATTCGAACAAAGTCCTTCGTTCATCTTTTGATCAAATCAGCAAGACATAAATTTTATCTATCTAATTTCAATCAAGCAATTTGTATTATTAGTTAACTTGCAATCCTTGATTAAAGTCTTTTCCTTTTATGTCATGTTCAGTTTCGAATGAAATAGATTAAAATAAAATAGAATGGAATGAGAAGAGTAACGACAAATACTTTCTTGTATTTAGAAATATCTATGAAATGAGTGAAATGAAATTAAATATGTAAATAATAATAGCTATTAAAAATATAGTAAAAAAAACTATTCAAAATACCATTAATTATTGAATATCATAATTAAATTAAATATTAAATGAATAATTTGATTAATAATAAATGTGGACATAATGGAAATATTACTTTCACCTTCAAAAAAGCAAAATTAAATTTCTCATACAATTGACGATTCTGAGTTCTAAATACATTTTTAAATATGAAAAAGGACATGAAATGCAAAATTATAATTCTATTTCAAGCCATTTTTGCATACCAACATTTCATTGATTTTTTCCATGTACTATAATCAATTTGACATCATATCTTTACATATTATCAATAACAAAATATTGATAATATTAAAAAATGTATCTCATGTGCTTGCTCCTACATGTTTATATTATCGTTTAAGACTAAAATTCCTTAATTAAAATTTTTCCTTACAATTTATCATATAAATTATTATAAAATTACAACAATCGATCTTATATTACGAGTTAATACAAAATCTCTTATGGTGACTTAATAGTATATTTTATAAAAAAAAAAGAAGAAAATAAGTGTAAAATAAGGCATTGTTTGTGATCTTTTTATCGAATTTTTTTTTATTTTTCCTAACTCATTTTCTTTTTCTATATTCGTTTTGGGAATTTCCATTTACAAGTCATGGAAGTATTTAATTTTCATTTACCAAATTTTAAAATCGCCCTTTTTATTCCCAATTCCCAAAAACAACATTAACCCAAGCCCCACTGTCATTTCTCACATTATTCAATCATTCATTCCCACGTTCCTTTTTCACTTTCAATTTATTTTCCTTTTCCTTTTTCAATTTCCCACATTTCCCTCTCCCCTCCTCCCCCCTCTCTCTCTCTCTCTCTCTCTCTCTCTCTCCTCCTTTCTCTATCTGCACTTCCTGCAAACAAACACAAGCACCAAAAATAGAAAAAAGCAAAAAAAAAAAAAAAACCCAAAACCCACGAGAACTAAACAAGCCCTAAACCAAAAACCCTTGTTTGATTACCACAATGGAAAACCTCTCATACAGCAAACTCAAACTCCCAAAGAAACCAGCATCCCATAATGCAGCTGCTAATAATTCCGGTCCTTTGCACAAGTCCATCTACGACGACGTATTTGGGGGTCCACCGAAGATGGGTGTCCCCACGTTCCTTTCACCCCGCGTCGAGGATTACGGTGAGATATTCGGTGGGTTCCACGCGCCGCGCGCATCTGGAATTCCCGTACTGGATCTCCCTCTGATGGAAGAAGATGAAGTGGATATTGGGAATGGGAGGCTTGATTATATGGAAGTGTTTGGAGGGTGTAGTGGGTTGGATTTTGCAAATGGGTATGAGGAGTTGGTGAGAGAATTGTCTCATGGTGGTGGCAATTTCACTGATGAAGATGAAGATGATGAAGTAGATGAAGCTTGGTAATATTTAAGATCTTAACTATTTTGTGTTTTTTGTTTGTTATGAAGTTCAAAGTTACTTTTGTCAAGAAGCTGGCTAATGTTTAAATTGTGTGTGTGTGTGTTTTTTTTTTTCTTTTTGGTTTTCAATTTACAGTTACTTTTAGCTGGGAAAAAATTCAAAATTATTTTTGGGTTTCTTTTTTTTTTTTTTTTGGTTTCAAAATTTTTAATTTATTTTTTAAAAGTTTGGTAAAGCTAGAAATGAATTTTTTTTTTCCATTGGAAGCCACTCAATTTTAGCAGGTTGGTGTAATGCTAATTTTTTTTTTTTTTTTTTTTGGTTTTTAGTTTTTCTCCCTTTATCCATTCACTAGATGAAGTACAATGAGTTATAGATGCTTAGTTTAGAGTTAGATATTATAGAGGCATGGTCATCCTAAAAACTTTGAATTTTTTAGCTTTTATTAGTTTCAAATGTCTCCCCCCCCTTCCTTCTCCCTTTTTTAATGAGCTTGACAGCATCATAAGTGTGAATTTTGTTGGGCTTTATGGGTTCTTTGGTATGAAGTTACTTTAGAAGTTTGTTAATGCTAAAACCGTGACTTTTGTTGGGTTTTTATTCGTTTTTACATAGAAATAAGTAAATCTTCATATGACTCTTCGACATGTAAGAAATGGGATCCATATGTCGTCCTATTCCTCTATGTGCACGGTTTAAAACTCTATGTGTTAACAAATCGTTGTTGTCTGGACTTTGAAAAATAGGTGCAATTGTTTTCAAATCGGAAATTTAAGCCGTGAGAACACTGACCTTTTGTTGGGTTTTTCTTTTCTCAATATAGCTTTTGTAGTTATTTTGGTGTGTGTTTTAAGTGTAATTTACTGAAGTCAGTAATGTTAAAGGTTGAATATTTGTAGGGATTCTTTGATTTTCGGTCTAATCTAGTTTTGTAGTGCTATAGTATTCCTAAGATGATATGGGTTGGATGGGTTTTGGCTTTAAGTTTTCTGCAACGTTAGTAGTGATTAATGAGTATGCTTTTGTATTAGTGTAAAGAGGGGTAGTGACTATGTAATTTTTTTTTTTGTTGGTGTTTTTTAGTGTGACTAATGAGTATGCCTTTGTATGGAGTCTTCTGTTTTTTCAATTATTAGTGCCTAGAGTGAATAAGTATCTTGTGCACATGCTTGTTGTATTTTCGTAGTGTAATCTTGTTTGGTTCGTTATGGCTTTCTTTAATCTCTGTGCTTTTATAGTGTGATGAGGTTGGATTTTCTTTCTTTTCAGTTTTTATCATTAAGTGCTATGAAGCATGGGGTGTGTGTTATTTATTTATTTATGTTTCTATTTTTGTGGGTTTGTGTTTCATTTTCTGTCAATAAGTTTGTGTGTGTGTGTGTATAAGTTTTCAGGGGATTTTCTCAGCTGTTTTCAATATCAGATGTGCTTATCATCCGCCTTCTCTTGTTTACTTATCAATATATTTTTTTGTATGATGTTTCGTTTTATAGAGACTAGAGTTCTGAAGGTGCATTTTTTTTCCTTTTGGTATATATGTTAATACAGTGCTTTGTATGTTTTTGTCTTTTGTTTCTGGTACTAAATTTTGTGTGCAGATGTTGTAAGCATGCATTGTGTCTATTTTCTTTATAATATAATAAATTTGCAGGATTCATGGAGTTGCTGAGACATAGCTATTCTGATAATAGTGCAGAAGAGTTTCATTGGATGTTTCAGTTTTCGCTTTTATAGCTTTTTCTTTTAAATATCTTTGTAGTTTGATTTAGTATAATGAAATCATCTTGCTTTTGGCTAGAGTTGTCAGGTTTTCGTTGATAGATTCCCTAGCATTCAAGAAGTGCTATGTTTCTGGTACCTTTGCTCTTTTTTGGTTTCAAGTATTCCAAGCTTGATTCTGCATGTAAGTTCTAATCATTTTGCTTGGGGAAATTGCTGCATGCTAGCCAATCATGGTTCCTTCATTTCCATAAGAGTGCAATTACTTTCCATAACAAAAAATTTCTGTCTTCTTTATGGGAGAGATGAAATATCTAGTCTGAAAGTCACTTGTTGCATGGAGATTGATGAATGGGAAAATCTGATCCAGAAATTTAGATTCTGGTATCTTGTATGCATAATAGTATTTTGGCTCTTCTGATATTCTAATGCCACGGTGATCGTGTCATCCTTCTGATCTATTGGCTGGTAAGAGACCTTTTTCCATTTACCTGATATTCTGATCATGTCATTCTTCTGAACTGAAATCTTGAAACATACCTGATAGAAGCAGTGCATGACGGGTTTATCTATCGAACAATGGTGCATATGATACAAACAATCTCTGATTCTCTCCGATGATAATGGCCTAACATGATCAATTTGCCTGCTATTGCTGTTCTGGCTTCAAATGTTGATTCTCTTTCCGTTAGGACTTGGATTTTGCAATTACTGAAGATGTTGAGGCAAATTCTAACAATTTGATGTTAAATTATCTTTTTCTTTTTTTCGGTTTATAGGACTCCGGCAGGATCTTCTGGGTGTCTTTCTGAAATATCAGATCATTCTGGAAGCAATCGATGTGTATCGAATGGAGATTCTTGCCATTCATTTGATGGCAACATTGAATACAACATATGCTACCACAAATCCAACCCTGGAAGTGATTTGGATGCAGTAAATGGGATAAGGCACGCTGCTCCAACACATGCTGCACATGGATTCTCTTATGTAGTTGATGAGTCCAGTTCCTTCCAGAAGAGTGGAATGGAGAACCTGGCATCACAAAGATCTGATTATGACAATTATGAGATGGATTCTGGTCATGAAACAATAAAGAGAAAGCATCTTAGAAAGACCACATCACACCCCATGAGTGGCAATGTATATGGACAACAGTATGCAGTTGATATAAGACCTCAAAGAGAATATGGAAGAATCAAGTCCTTTCCCAATGAGACATTTGTAACAATTTCTGAAGTCAGTCTTAGAACCGATCCAACTCATCTACCCCCTCCCTCAAGACTGCCTCCTGCATTGGATGGTAAAGGTGGAGATGCTGGCAGACTGGCTTCAAAGTGGAAAGTGGAACCTTCAGAAGAGAGTAAATATGAAAATTTGCCTGCTTTCTTTGATGTAGAGGTGGATGTAGGTTCATCTGTTGCAGCATCTGCCTCTGCTGCTGCCATGAAAGAAGCTATGGAGAAAGCACAAGCAAGACTAAAAAGTGCAAAAGAGCTGATGGAGAGAAAGAAGGAGGGCCTCCAAGCCCAAACAAAAGAGGTTCTCACCAATGACTTCAAAGACATAGGTGGAAAAGGGAATAAGATTGCCTCTGGGACTAAGAGTGTAAGCAATGTGTTAACACGGGGCCCAGGGCCAATAGAAAGCAACAGTATGAGAAACCCTTGTACAGAGGAAGCTCAAAGATTAACTAAGACAAAACTGGGTAATCCAGATATTGAAGTAGGAGAGAGGATGCTGAAAGATCTGAAGGGACCTTCCAAAGGAGTGCAAGGGAAATATCCGTCATCATCTCAAATGTTCAACGAATATGAGGAAACTGATGAATGGAAGGAAGCATCTCAGTTTTTTGAATTGGTCAAGGCTGATAAACTCAGAGGGCCTGTTGAACTTGGGAAGGAAGAAAAAGTTTTCCTTCAAAATGGAAACAATCAGAGTCATGCAGGGAAGGAAGGAATTGTGGGTAGAGAAACATTTGACAGGCTAGAATATGATTGTGAAACAAAAGCAACTGGCTCTCATGGTGCTGAGAGAATAGGAGAGAAGGAAAATTCAGAGGGCACAAATAAGGGAAGGTTGAAAGCAGTTAAAGTAGCTTCTAGGCAAAAGCAAGATAACATGGCTCAGAAGATTCTGGAGCCAGAAGAAACAGAAAAAAAATTTAAGGTTGCTTCTCCACCTGAGGGATTTCATGAGAAACTAGAGAAAGATGATTCAGGAAAACTTGACAGCCTGGATGATATTCAGATTGAAGTAGATGGATTTGAGATTAGACATGTAAAAGTACACAAAGATGATAGGAAGGATATGAATGTGGTGAGTGGTAAGGCTGAAACTATAGTTAAGCATGCCACTGAGCAGAAGCAAGTTAGGCAGAATAATATTATTGATCTTGATAGAAGAACTCACAACAATGTTAACATAAAGGACTGTTGCGGTATAGAGGGTAAGAAAGAGGGAGACAAGGAAGCCCTTGAGTGGGAAGAGAAGGAGAGAAGATTTGATGCAGCTTTTAGACAAGCAGAAAATGAGAATAGACAGAGAGAAATATTAGAGACTGAAGAAAATACAATGGGCCAAAAAGAGAATGTTGAGAAGCAAGAGAAGAGAAACAAAAAGATTGATTCTTTTGAGAGAGAAGAGAATGGGAAAAGATCAAAAAGAGTAACTGAGTGGAAGGAGAATGAGAAGAGATCAGTGGAGGTGTCAGAGCTGGAAGATCAAGTGAGATTAAGAAAAGCCTCTGAGTGTGAAGAAAATGACCGAAGAGAAAAGGAGGCTTATTTACAGAAGGAGAGACAAATGAAGGAGACTTGTGAAAAGGAAGTGGTGGAGACGAGACTACCGGAAAGGAAGGAGAACATGCTAAAAGAGGCTTTCCAACAAAACGAAGCTCATCAAAGAGAAGAAGTTGAGAAGATATTTGAAGAATCTCAGTCGCAGGAAAATAATCAGAATTTAGTAAAGGAAGCTTATAATAGAGAGGTAAACGAGGACCATTTTGAGAAGTCTCGGGAGATTCAAAAGAAAGAGAAGAGTCAGAAAGAAACTACCAAGTGTGAAGAAAACAACAGTGTATTTAATAGAGATATTACTAAAGAAAGCAATCTGACATTTGTGAAAGGTGATGGATTGGAAGAAATTAATTGGGATTTACAGGAAGAAACCGTATTGGAGGAGATTGGAGACAAAGTCTGTGGGGACAGTAATGTAAGAGGACTGAATGATCAGAATGAAGCCAACATGCAATCTCAGAAGGATGACTTCCAGGGGCATGCTGGGAATAATGATAATAGTTCTGGAGCTAAAATATCTGAAGAGAATTCTAGAATAAGGGAATCAATTGGACGGGTGTTTGTTAATGCAAGAAATGAAACTGTTTGTGCTGGAGCTGAATTGAATGGAAAGAATTCAGAAAAAGCTGTAACTGGGAACTTAGGGGATAGCACAAATCAAGTGTCTGGGCTTTCTGAAGGGGAGTTAAAAAACATAAAGAATCAGATAAGAAAGGAAAGTGCTCAAGAACCACTCCCTTCAGATAACAAAGCTGGTGAAACTGCTGTTTTGAAGGAACAAACAAATATTAAGGCTACTATTAAAGCCACTCCAATTCATTCTCAGCATCTGGAAAGAAACTCTGCTCAAGAAATAGGGGGAATAGAAAAGAATATTAATCAGAGTCGCATTCCCCTGGATCAAAATGAAAAGGAAAAATTTGCATCAGCTAGACTTGTGAAAGAGGAGTTTGCTAAAGGGAGGGAAAAGGAGACAGCTCAACCAGCTATCATCAACCCTCGAAAAACAAGCCAGCATCAAAATGTAAATGCGGCAGAAGGGAGACAAGAAAAAATGGGATCAACTAAATCAGAAGATAAAAAAACTGAGAAATTAAAAAGACAAGAAGAATTGGAGAATGAACACCTTAGAAAGTTAGAAGAAGAAAGGGAAAGGGAAAGGGAAAGAGAAAAGGATAGAATGGCTGTTGACTGGGCAACCTTGGAAGCTCAAGAGAGGTCATATGCTGAAGCTCGTGAGAGAGCAGAAAGGGCTGCTATGGAGAAAGCTACTACTGATGCTCGGCAAAGAGCGATGGCAGAGGCACGTGAACGATTGGAGAAGGCTTGTGCAGAGGCCAGGGAGAGATCATTTGGTGATAAGGCATCTGCAGAGGCCAGGCTTAGGGCAGAGCGAGCAGCTGTGGAAAGAGCAACTGCAGAGGCTCGCGAGCGTGCTGCTGAGAAGGCAGCTTCTTCCAGATATGTGGGAACTAGGCCAACCTCATCTGTGAGTAAACTCTTTTTTTTTTTTTTTAACTTTCTGTCTAATATAAGGTTTATGTTAGAACAACATATTAACTGCTGTATGATTGCTATAGGATGTACAGGATAGACAGTATCAGAATCCAGGCTCTTCTGACAGTTCAAGATACCAGCACTCTTTTGTATCAGGTGGTATGAAATTTTATATGTGCTTTTGCCATTAATCAATATGCATCTAAGAGCACTTGCTTATCATATTTTCTGAAACATACACTATCTGCACATCTGCAAGCACTTGTTCGTTGTATATTCTTAAATATGCACTATTGTTTATCTTTTCTAGTGGATTATTTTTTCTGAAGGTTCCTATATTAAGGAGAGATTTGAAGGTGTTGAAGGCGAATCAGCACAGAGGTGTAAGGCAAGACTGGAAAGGCATCGGCGAACAGCTGAACGCGCAGTAATTACATTTACTCATTTGTCCTGCATAACACTGAAAAGGTATCATATTACATCAGATGGTGACCAATCTATTTTTTTGGCCCTTCTCAGGCAAAAGCTCTTGCAGAGAAAAACATGCGTGATCTAATTGCTCAGAGAGAGCACGCAGAGAGGAATGTAAGTACCTTTTTCGGCAAAAGAATGAAGTTCACCTCTTGATATTTTCATTTCACCTTGTCATTTTATTGTGGATCAACATGTACTTGCAGAGGTTGGCTGAGAGTCTCGATGCTGATGTCAAAAGGTGGTCCAGTGGGAAAGAAGGAAATTTGCGGGCCTTGCTCTCGACGTTGCAATACGTATGTGTTAGAGTTACTCTACTTTTTGCATGAAGAAGGAAGCACAATCTAGTATATGTTCTAATCTAGAATCTTCTACAGATACTGGAAATGTGAATAAAAATTGTTGCTTTGGAAGGTTTTGTGCAGAAATAATTTTTGTTCAAGCTGGAACTTTGAAAATAATACTAATAGACATTATTGTAAAAAGCATTACTATTTTCTAATGAAGAACTGGTGTAATTTAAGACCCACTGTATTGCCAAAATTTCATCTGTAGCACTTTCTATAAAGGTGCCATACGGATTTGCAATTTTCATTCGTAATGATGGCTGATAAAATAGCAGCAGCAGCTGGTCATCTATCAAAATAGCAACAGAAAATGATAACCGGTAAAACTTTGATGGGATCAATTAATCTATATGTTACTCTACTCGATGCTAGCTTCATGAAAGAACCTTATTGATGAAAGAGCTTGTAATGTGGGTTTCTTCTTTCTTGATAGATCCTTGGGCCTGAGAGTGGTTGGCAGCCTATTCCCTTGACGGAAGTCATAACTTCTGCTGCTGTAAAGAAAGCTTACAGGAAAGCCACCCTCTGTGTTCATCCCGATAAATTACAACAGCGAGGGGCAAGTATTCAGCAGAAGTACATATGTGAAAAAGTTTTTGACCTTCTTAAGGTGAGTGTTGGTGATCTTTATTATTTTTATTTTTATTTTTCTAAAAATGCAGTGGTGATATTGCTCATGAGAACTGGTATGAGTATTCAGTTTTATGCTTGATTTCATAGTTTCACTAACATCAAAGCTTTGTTAATTTCTACATGTTTTCAGACTAATGTGAAGCAGCTCTTGTGCTCCTAAGATTATTGAAAAGTTAAAAATATCTACAGTATATCCCAACTTTGATTATGGACATTTTAAGTTTAGAATGCCTTGTAAAAGCAGCCATCCTCCTTCTGGTTGCACTCTTTTGAACAAAATGGTGCATTTTGCTTTTGTTTCCTGCTACTGTTAAATCAATTGGCATTCCAAAAATATCCTTGACTGGAGTGTAGCCGCATAGAGATGCATTTGCTAATAACAAAAGTTTAGTTTGTGTATCATCTTTTCACTGTCTTCTATTTGGATAATCGGCTCCTTTTGTAACATTTCCTCCTCCTTTTAGATATTACTCTTTTGGTGATTCCATGGAAGCTGCTTTTAACTAACTCACTCCATTCTCCTAAATGTGCATATTCTTGTTAAAGGCAAGTTTTGTGATAACGTGCACCATGATTGATGTTTAAGTCAATGCCTTTCCAGCTGCTGTACTAACTTCAAAACTTCACGTTTTTCAAGCTCTTGTTCTCTTCATTCTATCTAAATTTGAAAAGAACCATGCCGGGCACAAGGCTCTCTTAACTTTCCTGCCGGTATCAACTTGTGTTCCTTCTTTTTTTACTTACAGACCGTCTCTGGCTATGAATTTTCAGGAAGCTTGGAACAAATTCAACTCTGAGGAGCGATGACACACTCTTGGTGCCGAATGCATAGAAGTTACAGTATGAATCCGTCCTGTAATTTTACTCAGTCACCTAGGATGTCAATGCTAGAATAGATGTCAGTAGCAATAGCTAGTAGGTCAACACATGAATGGATGGAAGCAGCAATTGGTCACTCCCATTGTTTGTAATATAGAAATTGTATGTAGTTCAACTTGAAGTTCCATTTTGATGGGAAATGGGAAAGAATTATGTTCTTAGAATTTATTAGACTTCATTAACTGCTTGCAAAAATTAGGAACTTTAAGAGAATCAATATAGACAAGAAGTTAGCTAAATCAAACTGACCAAAACAAATTATATATACATAATTTCAAGAATAAATGAAGGAAAAAGAAAATAATATGAAGCAGCAATTTACCTTATATTACCAGTTCAACTAAAAATTAATTGTTCTTTGTTTATTCCATTTTTAACTCTATGTTTTCATTAGGTAGTTTACTGTAGGAAAATTGAGCCAGATAAATGTTGAAATCACTTCAAGCTTAAGGTGTTCCTTTTATTTTTTATTTTTTTTGAAAAAGGCTCATTATTTTTCTTTTTTTCTTTCCCACCCACCCACCCCCTCTAAGAGTAAAGAATTCTGGCGAAGCTGTACAAGGTTATCTTGACGAAAAGATCCTGTAAAAGTAGTGCCATTAAAGTGTTTATTTTATCGGCACTTGCTAACCTTTTGATTGAGGCTCATTGGGAAATTGATGACCCGTTATACTTTTGTTTCATTTTCAGTGTAGTGTAGGTTGTGCCTATCCTCTTGTCTCGTGTTACCAGAACGGTTCGTTTAGTCCATCGTCTCATTACTATTGGCTATTTGATGACCTTTTGTTTTGCTCTGCTCTGTTTCAATCTCATGTCATGTATTCTGACAAAATTTCTGCTTTTTCTTTTCTCCAATTTAATTACTAACTTTGATCGAATCAAAATGATAGAAATCTAGCTCTCGGAGAACTAGTCATGGAAGGTGATGTACATGGGTATTGAAGACCCTAATGACGTATTTTGATTTAATTAGCTCTTTTATTCACTAATCATAACTAATATATCATTTACTACGTCTAATATAACTTTATTATATGAATTTATAGTTTTAATTTATAATTATAGCACTACATTGTAATTAATATCGTAGCAATATT
Source organism: Lumnitzera racemosa (assembly GCA_024138005.1). Taxonomy (NCBI): domain Eukaryota; kingdom Viridiplantae; phylum Streptophyta; class Magnoliopsida; order Myrtales; family Combretaceae; genus Lumnitzera; species Lumnitzera racemosa. The sequence goes on along the minus strand of JAMXBC010000012.1, from coordinate 51,299,107 downwards.
ATTGGGGTAAGACACAATATGTGCCTGTACTTTCAAATTTTGGCAATTTAATATCTAAAATTTTTATTTCTTATGATTTAGGGTCTGTTGGGCTGCCATCATTTTATTATACTACACTAGATAAAGCATACATTTTTTTTTTTTTTTGTGTACAATATTTGACTTCAGCAAATTTATATAATTGGAAAGCTCGTGATACATGCTTTTATTGGGAAAATAATATATTTCTAAACTGCTTGAATAAAGTAAAATTTTAAATGGTTAGAACTTACAAATTAGCTTTCATTTGACTTCAAAATGTGAATTTCAGACTTAGTCAAATAGTTCACTTTTGCACAATATACATTTTGTTATGCCTTCTCATAGTATTCTAGTACTAATTTTTCAAATTTTGCAAGGGATGAGAATTTACAAATAATGAAAGATTACAAATTTTATGAAAACTATAAAATTAATAACAAACATATAAGTCAATGTAAAAATAAATAAATAAATTCACAAAAGTAAGGATAATTATAATATGGTGATTGTTGCTAAATTGAAATAGCATTTCCAATTTATGTGGACCATCACAAAAGATAAAAAGAGTTACGAAAAAAACAAAACAATTGTGCGAATTAAGGATTATTACAGAAAAATATTAGAGGAAAATTACAAAATCTTCCCATTTTCATCTAATTATTATCTCTCTCCCTCTCCCTCTCTCTCTCTTTTCTCTTACAATTGATAATATGACCATCTTACAAAAAGGCAAATATAAACTAAGAGGATACAAAAGGTGGCTCAATGTGTCCACTTCCACGCAAGTCTATGAAAAATAGAAGATTGAGCATGTGGGAGATCGGGAATCTCCTAGACCAATAATATTCCAAGTTCGGGGATTTTGGAAAAGTTAAAAGAATTAGAGTTGGGAGCCAGGAGCAGTCTTTTGCTACGGTGGTATATGAGCGATTTTATAGTGTGGTCTGATATGGCTTGCAAGATATCAGGACATGGATGGAGATCTTTTCGGCCAGCATAGAACTCCCAGGATCAAGACAAGTGGACGAGGATCCCCAGCTAGCATTGGCTTCCTAGATTAGGACACATAGAAGAATGTCCTTCTTCCTTCAGCAAATTCTAGAATTCTTGTTAGGCAACGTCGGATGATGCTCCTTTGAGGTTTTCCTTTCTTCTTGTGGATTGGGCCAAAGCATTTGGCTTGGAGTGTATTTGTAATTATCCTATGCATTGACATATTTAACATGCGGTACAACTGAATTATAACTTATATTGTCATTAATATTTCACAGTATTATTTTTAATATTTTATATTAATATATTTGTTATAAATCAATCGACATTCATATTATAATTATGTTTCACATACAAACATCTTTCATTTTTTGAATTGTTATCAATCTTAGTTGGTGCTTTTGGATTTTAAAAATAAATATATAATTTTTAGGAAAAATTAAAAGTAACTTTTTAAAGTTTTGACTTAAGTATTAATTAATTTTTGAACTTTTAATATGTGGTTTTTCATCTTCTAAGTTTTAAAGAATCGGTAGTATAAATTATATTTTCTTTTTTAGTTAAAGAAAATTATACTATAATTAAAATTCAAGAGACTTTAAGATAAGTTTTGATAAATTTAGGATGTATTTATATATTAAAATGAAAGTTTAGAAGGGTCTTTTCAATATTTGGAGGTTGTTTGTCAATTTATCAAAATTTAGAAAAATAAAAATTACATTTTAAAAGTTTTGAATATTAATCCATGCTGAGTCAAAATTTTTTGGAGTTATTAATATTTTCTTCTGATTCTTATATATTTGATACGTAGAAAACAAAAAAAGAAAAAGCCAACTATAAGAGAAAGGTTTCAATAATTTCAGCACACCCAATGGTTGGACCTGAACCGACCGGTGCGACTCGAGACGCAGAATCCGGGTGCATGCAAACATCGGAAGCTTAAGTCTGCCATGTTCTCCTGTAACACGTGAAACCTTCTAACCAGCAAACTGCTTCAAAACTTTAATGTTCAAATGCATTACAAAACACCCATTAGGCCTCCAACCCGAATCCACCCTCATACACCTTCCTTCAACCGTCTCTTGTCATCATCATGCACAAAAGCTGGACGTCCACCACTTGCTCGACGAAATGCCGAAGAGAGACATTTCCTCATGCAACTCAATTCTTGCATCAATGGTCCGCACCAGCAACTTCTCCAATGCATGGAATCTCTTTCTCAACCTGCACCGATTACATAACGACCTCGATGCCTACACTTTCACTCCCATATTGACTGCGTGTTCGGGTTTATTGCACCCACGGTGCGGGGAACAAGTCCATGGATTAATGGTCAAGACGGGTTCAGATAGCGGAACTATTAGTAAAACTGCTATCATGGACATGTACTCCAAGAATGGAAGTTTGGGTAGTCCGTTAAAATTGTTTGAGGAATTGGAATCCAGGGATGTTGTTTGTTGGAATGCTCTTATGTCTAGCTTTTTGAGGGAGGGATTAGCTAAAGAGGCCATACGTGTTTTTCAATCGATGAGGAGGGAAAATGTGGACTTTAGTGAGTTTACTTTGTGTTCCGTGATTAAAGCTTGCATCTTGCTGAAGGCATTTAATCAGGGTAAGCAAGTTCATGGCTTGGTGATTGTTAGGGGCCGGGATTTGGTTGTTTTGGCAACAGCATTGATAGATTTTTACTCAAGTTTTGGGAAAGTTGAAGAAGCAATGGAAATTTATTCTTGTCATCGTCAAGGAAGTGGTGATCAAGTGTTGCATAATTCTATGATTGCTGGGTGCATTAATAATCGAAAATACAAAGAGGCTTTCTTGGTGATGTCTTTGATGAAACCGAATGTCATTGCACTTACTAGTGTTCTTGCAGCTTGTTCTGAGAATTCAGATTTGTGGATAGGGAAGCAGATACATTGTGTGGCAACACGATTTGGGTTCACCTATGATACTCAGTTGTGTAATGCCTTGTTAGACATGTATGCAAAATGTGGGAGAATTTCGAATGCCAAGACTGTATTTGACCTTTGTGAAAAAAACACGGTTACCTGGACGACCATGATAGACGCATATGGTATTCATGGTTATGGTAGCGAAGCTTTTGCACTTTTCAATATGATGGGGGAGTATGGGAATGAATTGTTGCCGAATTCTGTAACCCTTCTTGCTGTATTATCAGCTTGTGGACATTCGGGATTGGTTGATCAAGGTAGAGAATGTTTTTGTTTAGCCGGGGAGAAGTATGGACTCGATGCTGGTCCCCAACATTATGCGTGCTTTATTGATAGTCTGGGTCGTGCAGGTCGTATAGATGACGCATGGTGTGTGTTTCACGAAATGGTTGAAAAGGAGTGGAGGCCTTCTGCTGCAGTATGGGCAGCATTACTGAACGCTTGCAATCTTAATAAGGATTTAGATAGGGGGGAGTATGCAGCAAAGTGTCTCATGGAATTGGAGCCTGAAAATCCTGGAAATCACATTTTGTTGTCAAACCTCTATGCAGCCTTGGACAGGTGGGATTCTGTGGGTAAGCTGAGAACCAATATGAGGAAGAAAGGTCTCGTGAAGGAGACTGGAAATAGTTGGGTGACTGCTGTATAGATGTGATACGCTGCTTCCATTGTCAAGTGATGAATATGTGAACATACATGGTGTGGCGGTCACAAATTCCCTATTTAACAAAGGCTAGAGAGCACATAATGCCAGATAGTAAAAGTTGTGTAATCATTTGATGAACAAGTTTGTGAAAATTAGTGCATTGGCGTGTTAAAAATTGTGTAATCCTTCTCAACCAGTTTTTCTTACAAATTCAGATGTATAATACGTGTAATAATAGATAAAAATACTCTAGGGTTGCAAAGTTTTGTTCAAGTCATTTCATGGACAGTGCAGTTCTATTTTCCTAGGAAACAATTAACATGTTAATTCCACTAGAAGTTCTTGTTTCCATTCACTCAAGTATCTCGACTCCAATATTTTCCTTTCTTAAAATATTGCCTTAAAATGGTATGAGAATTCTGTTGTCATAAATCCATCCTTGACATTGCAGGCATTGATATAAAATGCACTTTGGCTTCCTCCTTGTTAGCTTGGTATATGGGAGGAATTCTTGTCTTTGGTGTTGAGATGCAGCACCTTTTCTTTACCTAACTCCGATCTAACTCCAATTACGGTATATACTTTGATGATCCCCCATGTCTCATGATGTTTGGATGTTTGTTCAGATGGATCATACCATTTGTTCTGCACTTCCGATATTATCTTCTCTTTGCAATTTTTTTTTTCTTTTTTTGTTTTCTGTTTCTTCCATACGCATGACGGGTACAATAATAGTCATGTGAAGAGTATGATTGGTCTTTGCGTTTCTGTCTTAGATTTGTCTTTCATCAACAGAAGGAGTCTAACAATGGGAGTCAAGTTTTCAGAAGTGTACAAAAAAAGATTTAGGAAATATCTTCACTTACAAGGTAAATAACAGCAATATATTTGTTGATAAGGTACTTTGGGTAGGGACTTATTAGGCTTTATCAGTTCCGCTAAGCCTTGCCTCCCTAAACTTGCCTTTGTAGACCTGTAATAGCTATAAATTACAAAATAAGAATAAAACAGTTACGTCCTAAATATTAAGGACACATTAGACACAATAACTTCACTCTCCCATACTTATGAGATAAGATCTCTCCCGACAACTAATCTCCAACGGCAGACTCCACTCCTCTATAATTATCAAATATCTACCCAATGATAACCCTCTCTAGAAACTTTACATTTTAAGCCTATGTACTTAGTATTCTATTACATAAATAGCCTATTGCTAACTTAAGTATCAGAATAGTTATGCCGAACAACTCCCCGGCATCCCTTCACTATTCATTATTTTGTAAGCCCAGTGAGTGCAGACCTTAATCAACTACCAGCAAAAATTGGGGAATGACATTTGGTGCCGACTGTGGGAAAGAAGAATTCCTATACTCAAATCCTAAACACACCAAACATATAACCCATATCAAGCCTTCCTACATCATGTCTCAACACGACGAGTAAGGAAATCAACAATTGTTGAACAACCAACTTAGGGGCAATTAACCCCTCCCGAGAGTTGTGCTGGAAGAACACCCGAAGTACGCGGAGTACTTGGTTGAGTAGTATGCTAAGCAAAACGGGGAGCTTCGAGCTCGCTTGGATAAAGTAGAGCGCCGCAGCGAACAAACCCACCACCCCGAAGCTTTAAATGCCTACACTAGGCAGGACAACATCTAATAGCAGCTGTAGAATGGAAGGAATTAACAACCCAATCCACCACTGCAACCGCACCAGCAAGGTTTGCGGCTACCTACAACCAAGCTCTAGCTAGCAATGAGCAGGAAGCCAACTCCCAGGGAGTTCGAACTCATTCGGCTGCACGACAAGCTCACTTAGCGGATGACACCGACTTAAATGAGCTTTATGGGATGGTAAGGCAACTCTCCGAGCAGCAAAGGAGCAAGCCTGCTAATGATACCAAGCTAGTCACCAACAACAACACCTCCTTCACTAAAGGTGTCCAGGATGAAGTACTGCCCCCCAACGGCAAACTTCCATCCCTGGACCAATATGATGGCACGAGTGACCCCGATAACTATCTCTTCCACTTTTACACCCTTATGAACCTTTATGGTCATGGAGATGCCATACTATGCAAAGCCTTCTCTGGTACACTAAGGAAGGTAGCACGGGCACGAATGTGGTTTAACCATCTCCCCTACAATTTGATTAACTCCTTCGATGAGCTAGTCAGGAAGTTCAGCCTCCATTTCAGGGCTAGTAAACCCGTGTCCAAGGACACATCATCCTTGTACCGGTAAGGTAAGGTGAGGGTGAGTCCCTATGCGACTACATGGTCCTGTTCAATAACGCTGTAGTCGAGATCCTTCAACTAAATGAGGGAGTTGCTGTCCATACTGCATAGCTTGGCATCAGACTCTTGAGAGATTTCTTTCGATCGCTTACAAAGAGCAACCTAAAGACCCTAGCCGATTTCTGAATCAAAGCTTAGAAGTATATCAATCAGGAAGATAACATTCACGCTAAGCGCGATGCCAACCGAGAAAGGTTGGGCAGAAAGCAAGCCAAAGAGAAATTGTACATTAAAGATTGCCTCGGCAGAAGGATGCCGAACAGGCCAGAGAGGGAAAGCTCTAAGAAAAAGAAACACCGAGTAGAGCGCAACCCTCTCCCTTTTCCCATTATAGCCAATATACACCTTTGAATAGACCCATAGCCCAAGTCTATTCCGGAGTGAAGCGCCGAAACTTACTACAAAGGTTACAAAAAATGTGAGGAAACCCCAATCGCTAGAACTCCGACAAATACTATTAATTCCTCGAAGATTACGGCCATACAACTGAAAAGTGCTTCCAGTTGAAGAATGTCATCGAATACACCATTCAACGTGGCTTCTTAAATGAATAAGTAGCACATCGGCGGAACGACGACCGTTCCAATGATGACACTGATAGGGTACATCGAAGGCGATGGACCGAAGATGTCCAAGTGGAGCAGAACAATGACCAACGCAATGATCATGCCTCCAATGTTATCATAAATATAATTATGGGGGGCCCATACCCTGAAACTAGCCAAGCACTAACAGCTTAGTTAACGCCCAATCAGAGATGCTAGCAATTAGGGAGAAGAGACAAAAGTTAGATACTTCTGTCTCCTTCTCCGACGTCGACCTTAAAGGGGTCGACACTCCCTACCAAGATACCTTGGTGATTGGGGCAAGGATCTCGAAATTTAAGGTCCTGAAGATTATAATGAACACTGGCAACTCCACCGATATACTCTTCGTCCATACATATGACAAGATGAGGAAGAAGCTGCTAGTAAAGATGAAACCGTACCACCACAATCTAATCGGTTTCAACGGTAGCATGGTTCGAGCTAAGGGCATTGTCACACTGGAAATGGAACTTGGCGATGATGACTACATGATACAACGACTCGTAGAGTTCGTTGTGATTAATTGTCCCTCCCCTTATAATGTGCTCTTAGGAAGACCAAGCCTAAACACATTTGGGATTATCAGATCCTCCCTGCATTTGAAGTTTAAATTCCCGATGCCTACTGGGGTGGTAGTATACAGGTGCAATCAGAAGCTCTTGCAAGAGCTATATGTCAGGGTGGCCAAAGGCAATGGCGTCTTCGCCCTAGAGATGGGCCCGTAGGAGAGACTGGTTAAGAGGGGTAAGCCCAAAGAAAAAGAGAAAGATGTCTAGATCGGTGATTCTCCCAACCAAACAACAAAAGCTGGGATTGAGATCCCAGCCGAAGTGAAGGATGAAATCATTTCCCTTTTGCGGGTAAATTTAGATAGGTTCACCTGGTTGGCATCCGACATGTTTGAAATTTCCCCTAACTTAGCAACCCATAGCCTCAACATTACACTACAACGCATCTTGTCAAATAAAAAAAGAGGCATTTTGCCTAGAACGGCAAGCTGCAATCGAGGAGGAAATGCAGAAGCTGCTTAAAGCCGGCTTTGTAAGAGAGGAAAAGTACTCGACGTGGTTGGCAAACATGGTATTAGTGAAAAAGAAGAATGGAAAGTAGTGCATGTATGTCAATTATACCGACCTTAGCAAAGCCTACCCTAAAGATTGTTTCCCCCTCCCTAAAATCGACCAGCTTGTCGATTCTACATTAGAACACTCCTTACTAAGCTTTATGGACACCTTTTCGAGATACAACCAGATTAAAATAGACCTAAAGGATGAGGTCCATACTTCTTTCATCATTGACTACAGCACATACTGCTATACTGTAATGCCATTCAAATTGAAAAATGCTGGGAAGACATACCAGCAGATGGTAATGAAATTGTTCAAGCCCTCGATTGGGCGTAATATGGAGGTGTACATTGATGACATGATTGTCAAGAGCCAGAAGTCGGTCGATCATGTCAAGGATCTTTAGGAAGTCTTTGACCAAATGCCCACGCATAACATGAAGCTGAACCCTTAAAAGTGCATCTTCGATGTTGGCTCTAGCAAGTTCCTCGGATTTTTAGTCACTTAGAGAAGTATCAAAGCTAACCCCGAGAAGATTACAGCCATCAGGGGAATGAAGCCCCCAACTTTAATCCGAGACGTACAAAAGCTCACTAGCATGGTGGTTGCCCTAAGCAGATTCATTTCAAAGAGTACTGACAAATGTGTTAAGTTCTTCAAAATTCTCAAAAATCCCAAGGGTTTTGAATGGACTTCGGAGTGCGCTGCTGCCTTTCAATAGCTCTAAGACTTCTTCTCTCATCTACCAATCCTCTTCAAGCTTGTCCAAGGGGAAGATCTATTTTTGTACTTGGCTGTTAATGATTGGGCTCTCTCCTTTATTCCGATCAAAGTAAACGGAAGAGAATATAGACCAATATATTACATCAGCCACGTACTTCATTAGCTTGAGGTTAGGTAAACTCAAGCAAAAAAAATTGCGCTGGCCGTCATCATTACTACCAAACGGCTAAGGCCCTACTTCCAAGCATACCAGGTGATTGCACTGACAAACTAGCCACTATACACCATGTTACAAAAACTTGATGTATCTGGACGAATGATGAAGTATACAATGAAACTATACATGTACGGAATCCAATACCATCCATAAATGGCCTACAAGGCACAAGTCCTAGTCGACTTCGTTGTAGAATATACTGGAGAAGAAACATCATTGGATGATGAAAAATCGGTATCGACTCTTTACATCAATAAGTCATCCACCACTGGAGGTGGAGCTGTGGGCCTTGTGCTGACCAACCCACATAAGGTCACAATTTGTTATGCCCTTAAGTTTGGGTTCGACTTTAATAACAATGAATCTAAATACAAGGCACTTATCACCAGTCTGGAGTTAGCCAAGGAGATCGAGGCCAAACAACTGCAAATATTCTCAGACTGCATGTTTGTTGTACAGTAGGTATGAAGTGAATATAAAGCCAAGGACAATACCATAGCCAGGTACTTAAAGAAGGCGAGAGGGCTCCTAACAGACTTTACCTCTTGGGACATTGAGAAGACCCCTCAAATGAAAAATTCAAGCTATCTAAGCTAGCCTCCATTGGTATACGAAAGCCTAAGATGAAGGACAGCAAGATCTTCATAAAGTACCTGCCGGAAAAAAAGCATAGCTCCAAGCCTGGCTAAAATTTTGGAACTGACCATGGCGGCACTAGAGCCGAGCTGGATGGATCCCATCCGGAGCTACTTAGAGGAGGGAACGTTACCAGGGGACAGGAACGAGTCGAAGAAGCTTCGATACCATGTTACCAATTATGCACTGATTGACGACATCCTATATCATAGAAGAATCAGCCTTCCCCTGCTCCAGTGTCTTCGAGAAAGGGAAGGGCTATGCGTCATGGAAGAGCTGCACATCAAAGTATGCAGCAATCATATCCAATCCTAAGCCTTGTACCTTCGAGTGCTACGGCTTTGATATTATTGGCCTACCATGAGGTAGGACGCAAAGGCCGTAGCCTAAAAGTGCTTAGAGTGCTAGAAGTACGCATCAATCAGTCGTATACCCAATACTACGCTCCAACCCTTGATAAGCCCATGGTTGTTTACCCAATGAGGGATCGATATCCTCGATACCTTCCCAAAAGCATCAAGAGAACAATGGTTCATAATTGTCGCCGTGGACTGCTTCACAAAGTAGGTAAAGGTTAAAGTTGTGGCCAGAATTACAGAAAGGAGTATAGAATCATTTGTTAGAAATAACATTCTCTCCTGGTTTTGAGTCCCCCATGCATTGATCATAGACAACACCTGACAATTTGACAACCCTAAATTCAGGGAGTTCTACGCCAAGCACCATATTGCCACGCACTTTACCTCGGTTGCCCATCCCCAATCGAATGGACAGGTGGAGGCGATTAATTGAGTAATTTTAAACAACCTTAAGAAGCGTGTGGATCGATCTCATGGCGCTTGAGCTGACGAGCTGCCTAATATCTTGTGGAGGTATAAGACTGCGTACCGCACTTCGACTGGTGAGACCCCTTTCCATCTGGCTTTTGGTTCAAAAGCTGTCCTCCCTATCAAACTTAAACTCTCCAATATCCGGACTTGAACTTTTAATGCCGCCCTAAATGACTCATTGCTGTAGGCAAGCGTTGACATAATCAAGGAAATCAGAGACCTAGCTACTGTTCGGGTTACTGCATACCAATATCGAACCGCCCGGTATTATGATTAGAAGGTTTGACATAAGGAATTCAAGGTCAGTGACCTAGTATGCCGAAAATTAGAGGCCACTGGTTCATGAGAAGGCCAGGGTAAGCTAACCCCTAATTGGGAAGACCTGGTTAGCGTCAAGGAGAAACTAGACAATAGAGCATATAGGCTAGAAAAATTGAACAGCGAGCTTATCCCATGCACGTATAACACCGACAATCTACGCCTCTACTTTGATTAGAATTTCATCATTTACAGTTTTATTTTCAATTTGAGTCGAAATAAAAAACTCTCAATTGATTGCGTACTTTTCTTTCTCTCCTTTTGTTTCAGTCGTCTTGCTAGCCTTTCAAAAAGGCACACGAATAGTTACTTGAGCAAGTCAAAACACCACCAACCTAATCCCCTTAGGATAACCTTGGTAAGGGGAAACACCCCTTATTCAAAAGAACTCCCACAAACCAGGTGGGTCAGAACGCTATCGAGCTAACTCTCTTAGGGTAACTTCGATAAAGGGAAACACCCCTTACTCATAGGAACACTTATGAATCGAGTAGGTCGGAACGCCACCATCCTAACCCCCTTAAGACAAGGGGAAACAACCTTTGCTTAGAGGAACTCCTATGAATCAGGCAGGTCAAAACGCCACCAACCTGACCCCTTTAGGGTAACTTTGGCAAAGGGAAACACTCCTTATATAGAGAAACTCCTACAAATTGGACAGGATGAAACGCCACCAACCTGACCCCTTAAGGTAATCTTGGTAAGGGGAAACACCTTTTGCACAAAGAAACTCCCCAAAAAAAAAAAACTTTAACCAAGGGTCCATAAAATTTACAGAAAGAATAGTGAAAGATTTTCAAAAACTCCATTTATTTATTGTATACCTTTATTTACATAACAAAGGCTGGCATCCCGACCTTAACTACAAAAAAAAAAAAAAAATTACAAAACCTTGCTACCGCTTGGGATTAGCTAAATCGGGTAACTCTGAAAAATCCAGGGCATTAATCTACTCCAAGCGTTGATCCGCAAGCCTAGAGCCACAGGGGAGCACGAGACATGCAAATCAGGAACGGCAAGACCCCCCATAGGCGAATCTTCCCCAAGGACAGCTTTTGAGGCATCTTCCTGTTGAGTTGCCAAAGTAAGGCCGAACGTAGAAGCGCCCTACCCTGCTTTGCCCTGGCACCAGAAGACATGCAATGGATGGCTGCTTGAGTGAACTCCCTTCGTGCTAGGGCTTCCCTCTTCTCGTTGAATGTGGGGAGAAGATGTTCAAGTCCAAATCTAGATAATAGGAGAGGATTTCTCTCCTGGTGAAGCAGGCGGAATCAGTAAGCAAGTCCTTCAGCTCCTCTAACCACTCCTCGGTAGCCTTGTAATCGATGATTACCTTCCTTGCGATAGCATCGCTAAGGACCTCCCCATTCTCCATCTTGGAGATGATCTCTTTCATCTCAAAAACCTTGCCCTGCAGCTCCCCGACTTGTTGCTCTAGAGTAGCCTTCAAGCCGACCAACTCAAGTAACGTGGCCTTGTAGTCGGTGACTACCTTCCTTACGATATTATTGTTGAGGAAAATGAATTCCTTCTCCCTGCCTCTTCCTTGGCAATCGCCGGTGGGGAGGGAGGGAGGGGAGGTGTGGCGGCAAGTGTTGATAAGATACTTTAGGTAAGGGCTTCTCAAGCTCGACCAAATCTGTTAAGCCTTATCTCTTTAGGATCACCTCTGTAGGCCTCGAGTCTGACTTTTAGTGACTCAGGCTCACAAAGAATTGTAACGACCATAAACTATAAGATAAGGATAAAACAACCATATCCTAAATATTAAGGACATGCCAAACACGACAACTCCACTCTCCTACACTTGCGGGAGAAGATCTCTCCTGCTAACTAATCTCCAATGGCTGGCTCTACTCCGCCATAAATACCAGACATTTACTCAACGGTAACCCTCTCTAGCAACTCTGCATTCTACGCCTGCACATTTAGAATTCTATTTCACAAAAAACCTATTATTGACTTAGGTATTGGAGTAGCCACGTCGGATAAACCCTCAGCATCCTTTCACTGTTTATTATTTTACCAGTCCAGTGTATGCAAATCTTAATCAATTACCGACAAGAATTAAGAAACAACAGTATTTATTAAAGTTTGGAAAATGTTGGCATAGATTTCTTATCGGTTCTCTTTTACGCATGTGAAAAAATGAATAGCAGATATCTTTCAGATAAATGATTGGCTGGAGGAAGATTCGGACAGAAATTGGGTAAGGAGGAGCATTACTCTTCTCTGCATTTTGATGCATCCCTTATCTCTAGAATGTTATGCGTGGATGCGTATAAATCGAGTCATGACGCTATATATCATTAAATGCTGGAGAAATTTCATTGTTCCTTCCGTGTTCATGGTGCTAGTGCCGTGCTGGGTGGGTATAGCCCAATATATAAGTTTGTCTATCTGTTTATATCTTTCGTTAATCTTTTTATACATAAGAAATCAGAATTCTTATAAAAGTAGGAACGGTATATAAGTGTTTATCTTAGTTATAAAGATCTCTTGAAAAATATATCTTTTTTTTTTTTTTTCTTTTTGGATACAATGAGTCTCTCTCTCTCTCTCCCTCGCGTGCATAATACTGGAGGAAAACATGTGGACTGTCACACGGTGAATTAAGAAGGAAGCATGTTTTTACACCATTATATAAGTAATTCGGTAATTGCTTAGTCATCGTCAAATGAAGACTAAATAAGGCGACATAGGAAGATGCCCTCCAAAGAATTTGGGAAAAATGCCGTCCAATTGTGTCCTTTTCAACTTGCGCGGCGTTAGCCGGCTGCCTCTTTATCTTGGCTGAGTTAGCTAGCTCCATGACATCTTTCTGAGAATGTCGTTTCCTCTATACATCAAGGATTTTTTATCACTAGGATAATATACCGTATAGTCTATATGGCTGATAATAAATATATCCCATTGGTCAGATGTAATTGTTCACAAAACATGACTTTCACTTTCTCGAAGTTTTTGAGTATTTTTAAGACTCCAAAACAATCATTAAAGAATGAGGTAACGTATTTAGGTTTTTAGAAATCATTTTTGCTATGCTCTTAGTATACAAGAATAAATCAGTAATTAATGTAATTACGATTTTCAATTTCATTCTCTTTTTATATGATGAAAATCATATTTAAAAATTAGAATTATGATTTCATGAAAATAATGATTTCAGTTTAGATAAAATATGTGATTCCACCACCTTCTTCAAGATGAATTAGTAATTTTATTCATCTTATATTTATTATTAATTAAATTTCTTATTTAATCTTTAATTTATTTAAAATATTTAATTATTAAAAGTATTTTTGATAATTATTATTATATACACATTTAATTCCTCACCGTTACTTGAATATTCTTAAATACATAAAAGATTTAACATTTCGCTCAATTTTATTTATCGCTACTTACCAAATATGACATGGATGATGTTCATATTTGTATACAGTAAAGTTATCCTAAAGGATTCGATTTATCCATACCGATCAATAATTTTAAAGCTAAATTTCCAGTTTGCCCTATCTACTTCAATATCTTATCCTCATTGCAAAACAGTTTACTTTTATTCGAGGAATTAGTGCGAATAACGTCATTTTACTTTTAGGACCAGATCATTGTTTCTTTACGATTCATGATTTAACCATCTGCCGCCATCCTTTTTCTTCTTTTCTTACTTTAAAGAAAGCTAGACGACCCAAAAAAAGAGAAAAGAAGAAAAACGGGAATCAAAAATTTAAAATAATTTTTTATTAAATTAATTATTCCAAAAGTTTATGTTTATATCAAACATCGATCAAATTATAACTTGTATACTAATACTGCACTTATCCTTTATTTTATTAACCATTTATAATCTTAGAAAACAGACTTTTTCGTATTAAGAAATATAAATAGAACAAGAAAAAAAATGAAACCAATTTTGGTCCTGCGCAATAGTGATTTTCAAAAGTACACCTTTCATACGGTAGATGAATTTTTTTTTTTTTTTTCTGTATCATTTTCTATCTGAAAAATTAGCTACAATGAAATCACAATCATATTTAAAATTAAAACACATTTATTTAATACAAAAGTTTTGCCCTTTGTTTTTTTTTTTTTGAACCTGGTATATTAAAATTTATATATTACATAAGTAAAAAGATTTTGTAAGATTATAGTTACTAGTAGTGGTGGTCACCTGGCCGAATCGACCATGAGTTGCCGATTTATGGGTCAGTAACATGGTTAATTGTATCGGCCTCTGAATTAACGGTTTCAAGTCGATTTACTAAGCTTAGTAATTCAAGAGCCGATTCAAGGCTTTTGAACCATTTTTTTTCTTTTTATTTTAAATATTTAGTTTTTTATTAATTTATTTTTTAATACATTAATAATTTTTAATAATATGATATCTTTTTTTAAAAAAATTTTACTAATAATTAATAATTTCTAATTTTTTTGCTAATTTCCAATTTAACGTGATTCTAAATTTTTTATTTTTTTCCTTCAAATTTTATTTTTTTCTTATATTCAAATCCTTAACATTTGATAAGTTTTATAAAAATTATTTATATTAATTGAAATTGAATTTTCTATTTATCCTTAACATATAATTAACTTATAATTAGTCATTTATTATTAGTTTGATAATATTATTTTAAAAAAAATTATCTCTTACCATTGTAAATAAAGTACCTTTGATATACAATAACTTATTGGATATTATTAATTTTTTTTTCAATTTAATGACCTCTCTTTTCTCTTTCTCTTTCTTTATTTTTTTTAAGAGGGTGAACCGATTGGGCCAACCCATCAGTTCATCGGTTCAATAGTAAGTCAGTCCAACGGTTCATGACTCGCTAGATCGGGCGGTTCCATCCTCTTGAACTGTCTAGACTCTTAAAGCCTAGCGGTTCGGCTCACTCACTTTCAGGTTGAGCCGGTTTTGAGTCGATTTAAGATTCGAAATCGGGCTTTGCTCAATTTTAGTTACTAACTCATTGTTTTTATTTTGTACTTGGACAATCTTTGTAAAAACCTAAGTTCTTCTAACTAAAATATAATTGCTCTTTAGTTAACATTGTTATAAAATCACTATAATATTAGAGTTAGAGTCTAAGGTAAAATGAAAAGGTTTCTTTTTTTTTTTTTTTTTGCCTGCTCTTGGGATTAAGTTTAAAGGAAAAAAATAAGAAGTAAAACTGAGAAATAATTTATTTTCTCCATTTTTTTATAAAAAAATAAAAGATGTTGGCATACTGATTGATAATCAAATTAAAAGATACAACTAAATGTTGTAGAAAACTAATTATATATCTTACTATCAAATTCAAGGAGAAAATGCAAAAAATCCTCTTAAACTTCGACTTAGGTGCGAATTGATCTCTTGAATTTTTAAAGTGAGGTTTTTAACTCTTTAAACTTTAATAAATTGGAAAAATAACTCCCGTGACCCTTAAACTTTGGTTTATACATAAAAATCAAGGTTTATACATAAAAATCAAAGTTTATAAAATGTTTAGCACCACTATATTTAAAGAGGTTATAATGGTTATTTGTTAATTTATGAAAGTTTAAAGAATAAAAAATTTTAATTAGAACGTTCAGAGGATCAATCTATAGTTAAATAATAATTTAGGATGTTTTTTATAACTTCTTCCAAATTAAACGTAGATTCAAGATGCAAATTAAAAACTTTCTCTACTAAGCCTTTGAGTATCTAGGTACTTAGCTATGGTCATTTAGGCTTTGTGATAAAAAAAAATATCATTTTCCTTCTAAATTTTAGGGAAAAAATACACATTGAATCATTAATCTTTGCTACTCTTTTAATTAACTTCTCAATATTTCTTTTTTCTCTATTCACGTTTTTCTTTTTAATAAATAAGGACCTCCATCAAGTTTGTCTTCACTTCCAAAACAATCCGATTCGATTCATAGTGCAGTCCAATATTGGAATTTGGGTTTCTTCACAAATTTTCTATAGTGAATCCATTGTAAATTGTATTTTAATATACAAATTGCTTTTTAGATAATTGTATTTGCAGAACTGCAGACGCTCTAGAGCAATGTAGTGGTACTTGCCGAGCAATTAGTTTCTGTTATATGTTGATGTGCACGAAAAAATAAAAATAATTAGAACATCGCTCTGCAGGCCTAACAAAAATAGAATACCGGCATTAATGTCGATCATAATTTAAACTTTTGATTGGTTTATTGTTTTCTTATTACTGATGATGGTACTTTTTTCTATTTAATCGCAAAATCATGCTCCCGCTTTTATTCTCTTAGCTCTACACATTAAAATATCATTAATAATAAAAAAATTAGTAATGATATAATTGTGAAATTATATTGACTTTTTCATATTCGCTAATAATTTTAGTTTTATAAACCATTTCATTATTTATTTATTTAATCCATTGATATTCTTTTTTGTTCTATGCACACATGTTGCAGGTGTGTGTCCATTAGTTATAATAAAATACAAAACTAATGAAACAAATCATTAACTTCCTTTTCATCGTAAAAACTAGCTTCAGCTCTCTCATTACCAACTTCATCGTCATCATTATCTTCATAATTGGCAATACTAACATTATTACTGCTACTACTACTAATATCCCATATTTTATAATTGGAAAAGATACAAATTTACTTCTCAATATTTAGTTTCTACTTGAATCCTAACCCTTTATTATTATTATTATTATTATTATTATTTTTATTTTTATTCAAGCCCTCAATTGTCTAAATTTTCAAATGAGTAACTTTTATCAATCGTGTTAGTTTTTTTCCCATGGACGAACTTGTGACACAATTTCGTTCATCCACGTAATATTAAATAAATTATGTAATAAAATATAAAAAAAATAATAAAAGTTAAAAGAACTCGAAAACTTAAAAGAAATTAAAAATATTGCATAAAAATTAAAAAGAAGCCTTTGCTATGTTGGGGGAGAGGGGAGCATTTATGCAACCGTGCAGCCTGGCAACTCCATGCCATTGAGATGGCCGAAATAGCCTTAAAATTTTAGGTGGGGCATTAAAGAGTAAGTTGTTTGACCCACTTGCGGTCACAGTGGCTTGCTCATCGCTTACGTTATATTTGGGAAGATGGAAGGAATTGGAAAGTGGAAAGAAAGAATTAGGGGAAAAAAAAAACAGAAGGAAAGAATTATATATATTCTTATTTGATTTGAAGGAAAGAATGTAGAAGAAATTTTTTTAAAATAACATTTAAAGATATTTAAAATTAATAAATTACTCTATTGTCTAAAAAAAAAAGATTTTAAAAAGTGAGAGTATAATTGTAATTTCAATAACTTTCTATCCTTATTCACTCCAATTTGAAGGGAAAAAAATGAGTCCTAGAAAAAACTTTCCCTACTAAATTCATCTCTCCCACTTTACTTTCATTTTCAAATAAAGGAAACTATCTTGAAATTTATATTTTCCTTTCACTTTCTTTCTCATCTTAATTCTAGCCTCTATCTTAAAAATAGCGATACAGTGACTACTCATTACCCAATTTCAAATTGATCTTGTTTAACCATGATTTTCCTTTCTAATTTAGTTATTGTAGGTGGCCACTCATTGCTTAGGAGAGTTTACACAAACCTTAGGTGTTGGCTATCACTTAAGACTATATGTGGGTTGAATGATTGTTTTTTTAATTGGGTTACAATCCACCTAAAATTTTACAATGTCTCTAGGTGGTCAAAATGACTTCTTTTTTTTTTTTTCATTTTGTGCAATTTCTCATCTTAAAAAATAATTCCAAAATTTTTTATTTTGTATTTATTTTACTTATTTTTAATTTTTTCTTACATAACATATTTAATATTTAATACAAAGATGAATAAATTGGTGCCACATGTCTCTCATTAACTAAAAAACTAAGGCCGACTTATTTGAAAATTTTCATATATTGAGAACTCAAATAAAAAAAGCATAAAGGTTTAGGATCCAAGTAGAAAAATGACCAAATTTTAAGGATTAAATTTGTAATTTTTCCTTTTATAATTCAAAATTCTTTAAAGTGTTATTAATATCCATATCTTATTAAAGCCTTTTCTTTTATACCATTTAACTCAAATGGAAAAAATTGGGAGACTCAATTAAAAAAATGAAGTTTATCAAGTTAACGTGTAGACTCACAATTCCACCAAATGATTAGACAAAAACAACTTTATACTCAATCTATCCTAGAAAAACCTCAAAAAATTAGACAATCGAAAAAATTTACCATGACCTAATTAAAATAGGCTTTTAGAGTTTCCAACATGTGCTACTATCACAGTAGCGAAATCAAACTTTGAAAATAGGATGTTTATTAAATCATATTTAATATTTACTTGTTAAATTACTTTGTGTCTATAATATATCTCAATTTTCCAATCTTAAATTACATTCGGTAAAAAAAAAAAAAAGATAAAATAATACTTCATCGTTTTATCATCATTATATTAATTAAATAAACTATTCAAAATAAATAATTATCCTATACCTTTTGTTAACTATCTTCAGAAATGATAAGTATTCGAATAAATATCAACAGATGCCCTTTCATATTTCCTTTGTACACACGTAATCTTATTGTTTTAAAAATTGAACAAAAAATTAAAAGTTGCTTTGTGTTTCGTTTAATTATTTTATTCAAGAAACAAAAATTAAAAAAAAGTACAAAAATGCATTGTTTTTTTAACATTTTAAGGTTTAAATATCTGATCTCAAATGTGAAAGGCCTAAACGTACATAAATTATACAAAAAATTCTGAATATTGAGGTAAATTGTAACTAGACATTCCCGTAGAGCGCCTATAATCTACCAATGGTACTAGGCAAGAAGAAGAAGCAAAGTAAAATTGTCCTCGTTTTCATGGAGAAATTATCATGACGGCCAGACGCTCGCGAATTTGACAACCAATAAGACATTGCCACGGCAGCAATCCTTGGTCTTGGGTCGAAGATACCTAAGCTAAGTAAGCCCGCCGAATCATACTCGGTCGTATTAATAAAGAATAAATAACAAATCGGAAAAAGGAAATTAACATAGCCAAAAAAAAAAAAAAAGACAAAAAATATTACGTGTGAAAATAATCCCAAGAATATAAATTAAACCAAAATCATCTTTGGCACATGGTTCATTTGATGCTCTTCTTCTTCCTTCCATTTACATCATAGAGCACACTCTGTCTCTCTAAAACACTCAAACATTTACTTCTCTCCAAAAACTGCTATTTTCAACCCTTTTTTTTTCCATATCAGTTATAGATTTAGCATGACAATGCAAGAACTTTTTGGATAACAATACCAAAAACATACAATCTTATCAGTTTCTCTCTCTAGAAGAATACGAACAAAACGGTAAATATTTTTTTTTTCATATTTTGATCAGTTTTATAAACATGTAACTATATGAAATAGCATTGTTAATAAAAATATCGTGATACATTGTTGTCTATATCAAGCTTTTTTACATTTCGACTTGTCCACGTTAATTTATTATACATGTACCATAATATATGATCTGAATAGACTTATTTAATATTAATGTGACCGGTTGAGTGAATATGTTTTTATATGAAAAAATAGTCAAGAATTAAGCAATAGTTGTTACGAGCTATGTATATTAAGTTTAGTTATTGTGTTAATGGACATTCATGAATGCGTAGCTACACATATAAAATGTAGCCTATTTTGGTGTTGTGAATTTTATCAGGTTGATGTGATAAATAAGTGAGAATAGATAATACAAAGGTAGTTTATGATACTAGAAAAAATATTATAGAAGGGGAAAATAGAATGCGCTATAATAGACGCACGACAACAGTAGTTGATGTCTTAATTGGAGTTATCTACGATAAGTTGGTTAGCTTAATATACCGGCTCTGGGTTGACATGACAATTCATCGAGTCGATTTAATTCACAGATGTTCCATATAGAAGGAGTAGGGAAATGTTTTATACTATTCTCATAAACGATGATTATGACCTCTAACAACTATTGGCATCCTCATAAGAACGTAGTAAAGCAAGTGGTTCAACAGTAATATATGTTGAAGTTTATGAAATTAACATCCCCTCAGTGTTGACTACGATTTTGGAGCGTATGACTGTAATGTTGGGGTTCAAGTAAAAAATCAAATGTTTCAATCTTAGCCAATTCCACATGGTAATATACTGAGTAACAGTAGTATACCCTGTCAAAATAACATAATGAGCATAGGTAAATCCAATAGGGATACAGATGTGGGGAATGAACTAGCTTGTCAGGACATTGACAAAGACTTAGATGATACCGATTCTAACCTTGATACCAATCAAAGCAAAGAGTGGCTCTAGGAAGTTGAAGAAGTTCAAGGGTTAAGCAAGAGAAATGATTAGAGGCAAAAGTCGATTACAAATGTGGACATAGTTGGGATGTCAGAACTCGTGTTGTTCTACATAGCAAGAGTTGGTGGTGGATTTGTATTGTCTAAGGAGAGTGCAAATAATGGTGAGTTGAGCTTCAATGATGAATTTAAGGTAAGAATGTGGTTCCGAAGAAATAATAGTTACAAATAGCAATGAAAATGCATCATGTTTCGAACCACCATGAATTTGTAGTAAAGGAGTTCGACCTTACTATCTAGTCTATCAGATGTGTTGATTGGGAGAAAGGTTACAAATGGAGACTACGAGCATATACTGTATGATTCATGATAACCAGGTTCGTTGGACCTACACACGTGCTTCAATCTTACTATTAGTCAAGACCATTCTCAATTAGATTCAACCACTCTGTCTTGATTTATCATTAAGGAAGTGTAAGAATTACCAAGTATTAAAGTGAAAAATTTTCAAGTCACCTTTTGTAAGCGATATGGTTATATTGTATACATAATGAGAGTTTGAGAGGCAAAGCGCAAGGTGATAGAGCTGGTTTATAAAAGGTGGGAAGATTCATATACAATGTTGCTACATCTTTTAAATGTCATGCCAATTCAAATACCATAGTAGAGTAAAAGTGGTGAGAAAGTGATACTGTAGGTCATGTGCTCTTTGATCGAGTTTTCTAAGCATTTAAACCATTTATTAAGGCCTTCATATATTGTAGGAGCAATACTACATATCAAAACTTGTCATATCAGTTAAATAGTTGTTTATCTCTTACTTAAATATTTAGAACTAACTAATGTGTTGTTTTCAAGCCTATGATTATCATTGACGGTACATCTTTCTATGGGAAGTATAAGCATAAGCATAAGCTTCTTATTATGACTAGAGTTGATGGTGAAAATCATATCGTCCCCCTTGGATTTGCTTTGGTTTATAAAGAGTGTCAAGATAGTTAGAGATGGCTCTTGAAGTGTCTACTCATGTACATATTAAAGGATTGTATAGACGTTTGTTTAATATCCAAACATCATGCTGAAATATGGTCTACAATTTAAGGATAGAATATAGTGTAGCCAAATGGGTAGTTGTAGTGATGGTATATCCAACATGTTACTAGTAATTTTAGTACCTTGGCTAAGAATAAGGAATGTAAAAAACAAATAAAGAAGGCAGCATACTAATTGCAACCTCAAAAATTTCGGGTCTACTACAATGAGGCTAAGACAATAAGCCTTAACATTAGGATATACTTCAGAGAGTTGCATCCAATGATATGGATCCTATCATATGATGATGAAGCTCACTTCAGTTATAAAACCATGAATATTATAGAGAGTTATAACATTAAATTGAAGGATGCTAAAAACCTATCCATTGTGGCATTAGTCAAAAAAACCTTTTATAACTATAATGACTACTTCAATCAACGTCGAATCAAGACAGTTGATCGGATGGGATGAGCAAGGTATTGATGAAATTTGCTGAGAGAGAATTTGATAGATGGCACAAGTGGCCATCGAATGTCATCTTTGACTATAATGAGCAGATCTTCAAGGTTATAACCATGTTGCGCCCTACAGTACATGGCCAAAAGGTAAAATAGTCAAATTATTGCACTTAGTAATCATTGTTGCACTTATAATAAGTACCAAACATATAGGATTTCATGCTCTCACGCAATACTGGTTATGAGAAAAATAAGTATGAAATGTGTAGCATACATTAGTCATTAGTATACGTGGCAACATCAACTATGAGTATATATACGTTCTTTCATGCCTTGTGTCAATAGAGCCAGCTAGCCTTCGCTTGACATTCTTACGTGACACCTAATGCAAATTGGGTATAGGGTCAAGAGACGTGGAAGGCCTTTATAAACCTTACAACTAGAAGTTTAGAGTCGATATGTAAAGTTTGGGGCAATCAGGTAAGTTGTCCAATCAAACCTAAATTTTACGATAAAGTTAGAAATATTTGCAAAAGTAACCTCATAAGTTTGAATTTAGGAAATAAATAATTAAATATCATAATATTAAATTATAAGTATATTATTTATTATTTATCGAAAATGCGTAAAATAAGTTCTGATAATTAACAAATCGATAGAAATAAATCGTATAGATACTAAAAATTATAAAATAACATAAATAATATTTAGAAGTACTTACTTGTACTATATATGTATTTACATGTAAGTAAAAATACTTGAAATATGTTAAAATAATACTAAATAATTAAATAAAATTATTTAAAAAATAAAAAAAAGTGAGGAATTGTCCAAATTCAAGTGGTGGCAAGCTAGGATTAACAATAACACAATTAACCAATCAAATTACTCAATAAGAAAGCCAAAAAGGAAGAGGATAAGGGACACTTGACCATCCAAAAACCAAAAGGAAGCCCTAAACCCCTTTATAAAATCAGAAACTACTTACCACAATTCATTTTGATTAGATTGTTATCTAAGAAAAATAAAGAGAACCTAGAAGTGAGAGTCAAGTGTATATAGAAAAAATAGCAAAATTAATATGCAATTAAGGCTTAAAGAGAAAACCTATGACCAATGACCACCACCACTACACCTTCCTACCATCGACCAACCTTGTTGACATGCATAGAGTCATCATTAGTGGTCGAAAGTTGATCAAACAGGTGAGTCTAATTTCCAATCCAATTTTGTTTAAATTATTTAATTATTAAATATATTTAAAAATTTATGAAATTTGGTATTTTGAGGTTTTTATGTATCTAGATTTAATAAAAAAATATTATCTTGATGGATTTGGATTTAAAATTATACAATGTTAGAGAAATCCCAAAACCCAAGCCTATTTTCAATTTAGAAATAAATAACTTTAATAGCATAGTTTTGAGCTCAAAATTTTTGTATAGGCTATTCAAAGTATGTAAAACAATGCTATGAAGAGATTTTTTAGAAAGTAATTTTCCAAAATTTTAGTTAATCTTTAGGCCTTTAAATCATATATATAAATAGTGATTTTGAGCTAAATTAATGAGTAAATGTATAATTACTGACTTATTTTGTAATTAGGTGTTTAAGATGTTAATATTTGATTTAGTATGATATTTGTAGTATTTCAAATGTTAGATGTGATTATTATGTGTATTATGTAGTGAATATATGTAAATTAATAATATGTGAAATTGAAAATCTAATAAGTAAAAAATATTAGGTTAAAATTGATAATATAATAATAATAATAGTAAAATACAATAAATCTAATATGGAATTTAAATTTAAGTAATTATATAAAAAACGTAAATTTTTCTCACATCGAGAGTAAATTTAGTAATTAAATTAAAATTATGGTATATCGTATGGACTAAAATACTAATTAGGGGTTAAATACAATATTTAGGATACTTGAGTATAATGCGATTAATTTTACATTATAGTTGTGAATAAGTTCTTAGGGTTCTCATATAACATCATAATCAAAAATTAAATTAGAACATAAATAAAAAATGGATTCGAAAACCGATTTTGAAACTAGCTTAGAATAGATAGGTAATAAATCATACATATATATTTGAAAAATTGAGTCAAATCATAATTTAAAGCTTATATATCATAAGGATAAAAATACTAAAAAATATATATTTATATTATAGGACAAGTGAAGATAAGTTGACCTAAGGCAAGTTTAGTGAGCGTACTAAGGATTTCAGGTAAGTTAGGTTCCATACATCACTGTATTTTGAAGTACTATATTAAAGTACTCAAAGGCTTAGGATTATATGTGATTGTACTTATAGGTAGTTATATGTGCATGTATTTGTGAATCTCTGATTATTTGTTGAATACTGATGTTGTGTTTTAGTGATTTGCTATACATTGAGTGGTGTGAGATTATTTGGTTACCTTAAATCGAACTTAATTATAAGCAACCTAAATACCTCAATTAGACATGCATTGCAACCTCTTAAAGAGGACTGTTAGGATTTTCCAACAAAATATCGATATCTTCCAAAAAAATAGTACTGGATAATATAATGGTCTTTTCTTCATCCTTAACTGAACTAAGTGACAGGAGAGAAGGTTGCGGTAAGGATGAGGGTAATAGTTTGAAGGATAGTCATAAGGGGAGCGGTATCTCCATTGTACAAACTTAAGTTTGGTTATGAGTTGTTGCATAAATATTAAAACTCTTAAACCCAGATTAGAGCAAGTAAAATTACTTTGATTTTACAATAGATTGGACCATGCTGTGTGATGGCATTTGCATGTTGCATTGCATATAATTAATTGTTTGAAAACTCTGTTTTTGTTTGTTATGCATTCTTAAGTCTATCCTATCTTAAAAGCTGTTGGTTGCTTAAATCCTTATAGATCTTTTTGCAAACACTGATTGAAATGCTGCATTACAATTATCCTGAGGTTATTATTATTATTTTTTTAAGTGTCTTAGGGAAGTGAGAATCAATTGACTAAACAATCTAGTCCTTTATTGTTTTATTATTGCTATAGGTTAGTTTATACGATGAGACTATTGTAACTTTGTTGATTAGAAGAGTAACAATCTTAGGAGAAATGGTTTTAGAATAAAATGGACATTTGTAAGGGGTAACCACTATACACTTGTAGTTTATGCGGCATAGAAGGGCACAATAGGAGAAAATGCCCTCGACGGGATCGCCGGTCTACATTTAATGGATCCATTGGTACCATAGCTGTAGTATTTATGAATAACTTATTGATAGTTACATTTTGTTATTTCATTACGTACCTTTTGTACTTCTCATTAGTCTTTTACCGAGTTGGCCCTTACCCATTTCATTGTGAAAATGTAGGCACACATGAATCGAGGACTTATCAATAGGTCATTATTTCGATTGCAAGCATCTCATAGGTCTAACTTAGTGTAGGGTAATCAGGTAAGGACCTATAACATTGGAATTCAACTATAGCAAAATTTCTTCAATTTGAACTAGCATATGTTCCCCTTGATTGTAACTTGTAGGTGAATCTCTAGCTTAGATATCGTATACAAGAGGCTATATTCATACGTAGAGATAGATAGGAGATACCGATAGATCTACGATGTCTCTTACTTTAAGTTAGCTGCCTTTCTCTTTACTAGGAAAATACCATTTATGTAGCTTGATTGGCATTTGATTATGGCCTTGGTAAAGTGTTGGAGAGAAGAGACTCATACATTCCACTGTCACACAAAGGAGATGACGGTTACACTTTAGGATGTCTACGTGTTGATTAGTTTACTAGTTGATGGTCAAGCTATGACGAATGGTTTGCAATTGGGTTAGGTTGACATATGCTTATAGTAGCTAGGACTGCATTCTCCTTTAAATGTTATTAGTAGGGCTCAAGTGAAATTGTCTTGGTTAAAGGATAACTTCAATGACTTACCGACAGATGCAGATGATATTATCATCCAGTGATATACTAGGGCTCATATTATGCAGTTGATTGGAGGGATGCTATTCTCAGACAAGTTAAACAACATGGTGCATTTGATGTTCCTTCCCTTTCTCTCTGATCTTAGCGTAGCCAATTGATATACTTAGGGTACTATATGCTTGGCATGGCTTTATCGCCAGCTATGCCTTACATCACAGATGGATGTAAGTGAGGTCAATAGACTGATTATCTTACTCTAAGTATGGGCATGAGAGCACTTCTCATACATAGCTCCACTATATCATCATATCATGACAGTAATGGATGATCGATTGCTAATGAGACGAGTTTTATGTTACAGAGCTTCCCACATATGCTGTCGACTAATACAAGGATGCATTTGACTGCCAGTATCCAGAGCAGGTATACAATTACTAAGCAGAATTCTATTATCTTTTGTAACATTATATAGTTACATGTTCTGATTTGCTCATTTTACAGGTTATATGGATCCTTTACTCACATGACGACATTATTAGGCTCCTTACTTTCTATCTATATCTAGAGTACGTAGGTACAATTAATCTGCTTTTACGTGGTTGACTTGTATTTCCCTGATTATGTGGCATGACAGTTTAGTGGGATCCAGGAGATTCCTAACCATATAGATACATTCCGAAAGCTACATGATATAAACTTACAAGGTTAGATAGAGACAAATTAGGTCACCACTCATGCTAACTAGTTATAGTAGTAGGTGGACTAACATAATAGGATTATTGTTATGCTATTGTCGCCTGATGTAGCTCTAAACTATCATGTTTAGTACTAGAAGGTCACTCGCTGATATATAAGTTAGTCAAAAGCTTTTAGGGTATACATAATACACGTTCAAGTTCATTATTTTTTACAATGCTTCACTTATGCTTTTATATGCTAACTAAGCCACTATTTGCGACATGTAGGTGAAATTTATCTAGAGGTTGCCTTAGATGTCATGTGAAGATATCATGATAGAGTAACCAAGAGTAGATGTTGTCATTCAACAACTTAAGGGTGTCCACTTAAATGATGCACCCGGCTTGGGACCAAATTTGAGCAGGGTGACTCTCTATTACATGATCTTTAGCAGGTGGACTTTATTTAGAGATTGCCTCAGATGTCATATGAGGATATCATGATAGAGCAGCCAAGAGTAGATGTCGTCATTCAACAACTTAAGGGTGTCCACTTGAATGATGCACCAAGCCCAAGACTAGACATCGAGCAAGGTGACTCTTCACTATGTAATCCTTAGCTTGGAAAGCACTATTGAGCACGAAGACAGGGGCAAAGGGGACGAAGGTGACAATAGGTTGAGTTAGGCATTTAAGAACAATCCCTCTCTAGAACACCAGTCGTTGGCTGCATCTCTTGGATTACTTGGATTTGAGTTTCAAATACCTTTCACTAAGGAGAGCTTTGATAGTCAAATGTTCTATACCCCTTTTATTGGAGAGAGCTCCAATAATCAGGTTCATACTCTTCTTGCATCATTAAGGAGGCTAATTAGAGGTCACCATGATGACATGGGCGAGAGATTTATGTAGGTAGAGCCTACTTCGGTCCCTATGCACGCATCATACTTCGGTATTTACAGTTACGATGGGGTACAAATCAGATAGTTGTATATAGACTAGATGGTGCCGCCTGAGCCTGATCTAAACCTTGAGGATATGTATGCATATATGCACCAACAACACCAACGACATTATTTAGGCACTAGTTTTAGCTATTTGACATTTTTTGTTATAAATGATTTATACTTTGTGAACCCTTTTGTACATGTTTGAAGGTAGTAGTAGAACTTTGATATTACTTAAGTGTCATTTTCTAACTTTTCATTCATCATTTGCTTTACTGTGACTGTTATTCATGTTCATAATTATGAAACATAGATTCACTATGATATTTCGTATTATAGGTAATGATAAGTTTGAATGATAGTGTGGCGTATTTATAACATATTGTAAAGTGTCGGTTATGGCCGTAATGTTTAATTACTTAAACTTCGTTATAAACGGAGTGTTTAGAGATTTTGATGTATTGGGTTTTTTTTGCAAATATTGTGACTAAAAACAGACAAGATCATTCACTGGATGGGTCCGAGCTTGTAGAAAGCTTGAAAAGGATTAATGGGGAAAAGTACGAAAGGGCAAAATGAAGAATGGAATGATAAGTAAAAACTCATAAACAACTCTGGAGGATATGGCGCACCAATAGAACTTCCAACGACTTACGGTACAATTTGATATGACGTACAAATTGATTCGATGAGATTACTTATCTCTTAACCTTACTTAAGGGAAAGGATAAAAGTGATGCCGAGAGTAAACAAACCGTGTTTACACAAGGAAGAAAACGTACTTAAAGAATATATTAAAAATGATATGATATCCACAGTTACAAATATAAGGGTATTTATACCCATAAGTTAAAGCAATTTGCCTAAAAAGGAAAAGACAAAAATGGTATTTCCTAAAGAAGTATTGTACAAAATATAAAAGGGTAAAAATGAATATACAAGAAAAACAATCACTGGTTCAACGGATTTTGTACATGATACTGTACACATAGTGATGCTACATTGGCAAGGTCGTTATAAAATGTAGACAAAAAATATGGATAGATAAGCTTGTCTGAGTAGGGATGACTTGTTAGTTCGGACTCTCTCTCTTGGCATCTTGGTAAGGAAGATACTGAGTAATTAGTTGATACGGCATTAGAGAGTAATCATCAACTTAGCATATCACAAAAAAATAGGCGGTCATATGTTACGACATTAAGGGTAACTCGACAAGGAAGTACTCGGCTTTGGCAGGAGTTGGTTGGAATAAAAAGATTTGTCGTGCCAGCCCCTCTAATCCTTGGACTCAGCTATCGGTTAGAGGTTCAGTAGCCTAATTCTCATCAAGTTTGTTTGAATAAGTTGTTGTAAATTGGGGTCATTGAGTGATGTTAGTCGGGATTAGGTGAATGTTGATAAAATCGCCTCTTGAAAGGGTGAGTTTGGGCTGGCCTTAGAGAGGTAATTTTTAGGTGGCAAGTTTAGACCAAGCTTCAAGAAGTGATTTTAAGTGTCATATTTTCGGGAATATATATTTCTAAGAACCCTATTTCTGGATTTTTTTTCTTTTCTCTTTCCTTTTCCCTTTACACTACAAGATATCCACATTAACATTTGAAAATATCGCTTTGTCCCTTACTTTGATGTAAACAATGAGCATCAATGAACAAGTTGTACAGATGCCTCCTTGGAAGAATATTCACTTTTTTTGCTAGTTGTTCTATTTATTTCCCCTATTTTTATAAAAATAGATGTTATTTTGAAAGAAAAAGAGTAATATAAAATAATTTAGCTAAAAGAAAACAAGTAATACAAAATATCTTTGCACTCTCAAATAATTCTTGCATCATATCAAATAATAGGTTCTTCATTAATTTGTACTTGAAATGCATATAAGATCAAGGCATAAAAAGTCTTTATTAGTTAAGATTGATTGACTAACAATATCTTAAATAATGAAAAGAATAACACAACTTGAATCGCATACATTTAGAAATATATAGTAAAAATAAATATTCGAGTTAAAACAACATAATACTTTTAATGTAAATGTGATAAATAGAAATACGATTATTGTAATAAGTAGTAAAATAGTAGTTCTCACCATAATGCATCATGTTTTGTTTTTCCTCTTATAAATATAAAACATAATAGCTAATTAGTGTGATATGACTAGGGACATTATTGGGACATTCTTAGCTCCTTACTCTTGAGTATTTAGTAATGAAAAATCAATTTGTTCTCTTGCTCACTTTATTACCTGTTGTTTTGCATATTTAGTACGCAACAAGTCGGTTACCTAAACCCTTTAAAGATGGGGTGAAAATTATTTAAGCTTTATATTTTGAGGAAAATTATGAAAACTCTTTCTCTCTTACACATACATATATAAAGTCATACTCTAAAAATAAAGGTACAACCACTTTACTGCAATAAAAAGTGTATAAGGCTTAAAAACCAACTAAATACCATAAATGTTATTTAATTAATGATCAACTTAAATTAATAATAGTCCATAAAGAAATAATGTTTATTTCAACTTACCATCTAAATTCTCTAAATAATAATAAATGAAACGATTAAAAAATCCTTAAATCTCGTCAGTGTCAAATTTTCTCTACGCATCGCTACTTGCATAAAAAGTGCAATTGTCACTTGCATCACTTGAGCATAAATCATAGCTAAAATAGTCATAATAATTAGTGTCTTCGATATGATCATCACTTGAAATATAAATTCTAGATAAGTAAGTGCTAAAGGTCAATATGTCTATGCATATACACGTGCCATGTCACATATTATTTAATAATTCTATATGCAACAATCAATATTAAGTAGTACCATCAATTGAATCATTATTATAAATTTCCATCACAAAGTACTAGTAAACCAAAACTTATAATTAGTTTTGAAAATGCAGATCTTCATGAGTTCCCAAGAAGCTATGAGTCATTCTAAAAGGGTAGATCAAATCCTAGGAGTATATGAGTTATTTTAAAAGTGTATATAGACTTATGAGGTTAAGAGTCATTTCGAGTGGATCCATTGGATCTTAAGAGATCATGAGTTATTTTTAAAATTATGGCTTTAAGTGATTCCAAGAGCCCACGAATCATTTTTGAAATTTTGAGTACATGCAATCATAAGAGCCTATGAATCATTTTGGAAAGTGGAGATTGGACTCCTAACATCATTTTCATAAAATATGTCTCTTAATAATTCCAAGTTTTAAAGAAAAAAGCTTTTATCTTCCATAACAAATAAACAAGGTATTATAAATTTCCAATTCATGTTTATATACATCGGCTTAGCATGTACGTCCATCAAACAATAATAGTTCATGTACTTAAATTCCCCTCAAAATCTTGACAAAAAATCAGATTGGTTTTAAATCCTAAACTATACAAAGTACAACAAATCGACAACTTATACACACTAAGAGAATGTAAACCTTAATGTTAATACTCGATTCTTTTCTTGAATAGTTGATTGTAGCTTAGATTCATTTATGTTAGATCCTTAAAAATTCACCTAGTTGACTAGTGATGACATATGGTTGACCTGAGCGTTAAGACTTTCGATCAAATTGACCATACTTAATGAACAATCAACTAAGTTTGCTAGCTAGTCAACCATCTTAAAGGTCAATTCTATTGTATGCTTTTATGTTAAACTCGATCGATTAAATTGGTTTCGTGGTTGACTAAGTCAACTAGACACGGACGTAGTATGGTCAATTGAATGTCTTATTTGGTTGGCTTATGCATGCTAATTCTTTAAAGTTCAACTTTTGACATCAAATTCAACTTAAGTCTCATCCTAAATCGATCTTGTATTTCAAGATCTTGTTTTTAATCAATTA
The DNA here is from genome assembly GCA_024138005.1 of Lumnitzera racemosa. NCBI lineage: Eukaryota > Viridiplantae > Streptophyta > Magnoliopsida > Myrtales > Combretaceae > Lumnitzera > Lumnitzera racemosa. Next base: position 51,267,611 of record JAMXBC010000012.1, on the reverse strand, counting down.
TTCTTAACAAGGTGATAGTTCTTATAACTTATTTCATATGGCATCACAACAAAGAATTATTTATTCTTCTTATAAATCTCGAATATCTTATGGACTTAATTATAGCCTAACCCTAATTCATGTTACATCTACAAATCTTAATTAATGCTTAAAAAATACAACAACAAAATTAACCGAAGAATGAAATTAGATAGGAAATGCATACCTTTGCAAGAATAGAAATGTAATGTCAACCCTTAAATTAATTGAAAGGCTTGATCCAATCCTTTACTTAATGTTTCGCTCTTAATCTTAGTCCACATGGTTTGGAATCTCTTTACTGATAATAATCTAACTTTTATCTAAAACCCTTGCCATTTCCAAAGCAATTGATTCCTCTTTATGCACTTAAATCAAACTCTAATTCCTTGTAACAATACAATAGTTTTGTGTTAGACTTATGATATGCCTTAGAATTAAGTTATCATGCGGTCTTACTGTAGTGAATTAAATGGGTAATTTGAAATATTGTAAAAAGCACAAGATGGGTTGGTTTGGAAATTTCAATAGTTTTGTGAAGCTATTCTTTAGATATGACACATCAAAGAATATTACACAACTTAATTCTTACTTGATATTACACAAAAGTAAAAGCTAAGGTCCACTTGCCACTAATTTAATGCTACTAATAAGATTATATAAGAGTATGTGGGCTATAACTTGGATAGGGTTTCTCATAAGATAGAAGAAAGGAATATTTATTAATAATAATTCTGATGATTTCCATTACAGTGATAAGGAACTATTTATAGTAAGTCTTTAGGATAATAAAAAAAAGATAGAAATTACAAAAAAGGGTAATGTGGAAATGAAGATTCCTAGTATAAACTAAAATAGCTAAAGGTGATAAAGGATAAAAAGAGAATATAGTCTAAGTGGTAGAAAAGTTAGGATAGATGGCGCATTATTATTGCATTTATACGTAGGGCAGCAAAGTACCGAAGCTGAGCTGTTTAGATGTGAGAATAGGTTAGCAAAGAAGGACTTAGAGGTCAGGGCTAGGGACCTTAGCATTAGGTAAGTTGACCATATTAGAAGGAATTATAAGTTTGGCATCGGTGCTAGTAGTAAAGCAAAGGAGGGTAGTCTTAATTGGGCTCGTAAAGAATTCAATAGTAAGCCTTCTTAATAATGGAAATTGTCCTAGTTGAGTTGAGAAGATTGTATCCTTTTTATGAGACCTTGCAGACCTTTGAGACAAGCTCAAGTGAGTACTCCTAAGGTCAGTAGTCCATTAACTCATCAAATCTTATTGATAAATGGAGTAGTGTTAGTGTAAGGTTCTCCTTGGGGTAGATCTTGCATTCACTACTTTGGAGAAAGAGAGAAATGTGTGAGAGATAGGGGAGAAGTTAGGCTTTTGACACCAATAATAGAGAGAAAAAGGGAGTTTGATGTGTATTCTCTTATATTTCTATAGAAATATAAGAGAGTTAGCCTCATATTTGAACAAAAAACCTAGGCATAATGTCTTTTTGCTTATAATTTTAAATTGTTTTTATGGATATATACATGCGATATGAATATATTGTATTAGGATACTTATCATAGACTAGGGGTGTTCATGGTTCGGTTTGATCTAAAGGACAAACTAAATTGAACTACTTTTGAAAAGATTTGATTCAAATCCTTAATGAATTAAATTACTTTTAATAAAGAGTGTTCATGGTTCTGTTTGATAAAAGGGCCAAATTGAACTAAACCACATTTGAAAAGATTTGATTCAAATCTTTATTGAATTAAATTACTTTTAAGGGTTTGAGATTTTAAACCGAACTGCTTCAAATGCAGTTTGGTTCAGTTTGATTTTAAATCACTTTTAAAAACACTTTATTTTATTTGATAATACTAATAGTTATTGAAACTTTTAACCGCATACTGATGTTTAAAATGGGGAATATAATACAAAGAGTTAAAGCCACATAGCATTAGTTATAGTAATATTATATCTTAGGTAATAGTAAAAGTATGTAAATTTGCTTAAGAGATGAAAAAAGACAATAAAAGAGAATGAATGAATAGTAGAGACTGAATGTGTGACGAGAAATGACAAAAAAAAAAGGTAAATAAGGTTAAAATGAAATGTTAATATGATTTTGAATTAAAAATGTCACTTATTCTCCATTTTTAAATAAGAAACGACTTGGTTCAGGTTTAAGTAGTTTGATTTGACCTCCCAAATCTAAACATGGACTATTTAGATTCCCTCTGAAACAAATTGCAAACTAAATCGAAGAGGAACTGCATTTTGCAATTTTTGTAAGTTCAATTCCAATTTTGGTTTGGTTTGATGAACAACCCTATCATGAACATCATAATACAAACTTAATGATTGATATAATAAAAATCTCATATTTAAATGTCCTAATGTAAAAACAGTTGGTTCTAATTGAAAATGTAGTAGAGCGGGTCAAAAATATTTCCTTAAGACTATGCATATAGAATGAAATTTGAATGACTCTTCATTGAAAATTTGAAATAACTTTCTATGCTTTTGTCTTCTTCCTTTTTGTGTCTAAAATTTTTCATCTTTTTTTAAGAGTTTATCTACTACTCAAAGTGGAGATATATCGTTTGTGTTGTATTAATGCATGAGAATATACAAGGTTAAAATTATAAATGCATAGATAAAGGTAACATTATACTTATATTTGTTTATATTTAAAGAGAACATTACTAATGCCAAGTGGTTGAATAGTTATTCTGTAATTCTTACATTATATGTTGTCTTATAGAAGTGATGTGAAGAATGATAAAAAGGAGGATTGGGTAATTTTGGAGTCTCGAATACCCAAGTATCAGAAAATATAGTATGAAGTGTTGACATTAGAGTTCCTGAACAATTAAGATTAATGCTTCTTTAGTTTCTAGATGAGAAGTAATGATTGAACGTGCATAGGCTCTTAATCTAATGACATTCATCAAATCACTATGGTGATTCCTAGATATGATGGAGTCTACTTATTTTAAAGCTATCTTGATCTTGATGAACTTGTTATGAATATAAAACTAGTAACTTTGTTTATGAGTATATGAGCTTTCTAGAGAAAAAACTGAAAGTGAATGTGCAAATCCAAAGATCTTTATTTTTGAGGCGTCAAGTAAAATCTTTTGAATAATAGTAAAACATGTAATTTTTAAGTCTTATCATTTAATTTAATGAGTCAAAGCCTAATAAATATTGAGTGTGATCAAATATTTAATATAGCAATTTTGGTCTTTAAATAAGTTCCATTTTTGAGCGATTCGAGTTATAAAACATTATACATAGAAATGGATTATCTAAAGTACTTTTGATAAAGTTATAAATTTAATAATGGATATTATCTCGATTTTTGAATTATCAAATGATATCATCATCTTTTTCCTTAAAATATCAACAATTAATTATGCATGTTTACATCTGGAAGAGATAACTTTTAATAGAATTTTAAAGGATCCAAATCCATTATACATATAGTGGGTTGATAATAGAATAAGCTGTGATTGGCTTATTAATATATAATTGATTTAGCACGAGATATTGTTATTTTCTTTCTTTTCTTTTCTTTTTCTTTTCTTCACTCCTCAGTTGAGGTTGATTTTGTTGGCCTCTTTTGAATTAATAGTTAGAGTCCTATCGAACTAATTTCAAGATGATTGCAAAATATGATTATGAAATAATTTGAGTTTAATTTTGTTATTTTATTATGGATGTTTGCATTACTTTTATATATAGAAAAATATGTTTGGAAAAAATACCGCTATATCTCTCACTTTCTTACTGTTGGTCAATTTTCTTAAATTTTAATATTAAAAAAAATCATATGTTATGTAAGAAATGTGATGGTAAAAACAAAGAAGTATTGCCTTCCTAAATAGATAGTTAAAAATAAGTAAAGTTAGAAGAATGATTTATCAAGTATCATAATTCGTATGTATTGGTAGGATATTTTGAACTTGGGTCCCTTAGATCTGCGTTGACCTGTTTGAATCTTGAGTTGACTTGATTAGGCCCATAGCTTGCCCTGATTTGTTAGTGCTAAGCCTAATCATCTTATCAATCGAACTCAGTATAGGCTTTCCAAATGGCCTACTCTACCTTAAAATTTCATAACAGCTATTAGATAAGGAGGTAAAACTTGAAAACTCAATCCATCGTCACGGCCCTATGAATCCAGAGCCCCTTGGACTCCATACTTCCACTACCTAAGTCATATGGATATGCCAAGATGCGCCTCATTCTCTCTTAATTCTCGGCGGTTCTCCTCTATAAATACTTATAAGTATCCTAACAGTACTTTACTTAGACTTTTTGTGTACTCATGCTATTTTTGTGAGCTTTTAGTATCTTCACTTTTTCTTTCACACATAATTTACTGTCTTAAGTATCCAAGTTATTATACTGGATAACATTTTGACACCTCTTATAGTGCTCTCTTTTATAGCTCATTACCTAATTTTAAGATGATTGTAAAATAAGATTATGAAAAACTTTAAGTCTAATTTCATGATTTTATTATGGATATTTTCTTTGCTTTTATATATCAGCTTCCTAAATAGATAATTAAAAATAAGTAAAGTTAGAAAAATGATTTATCAAATATTATAGTCCATATATACATATAGATGAGTAAAATCTAATAAAATTTTTATACATGCTATAAATAAATGAATAATTCAAAAAACAACCATCATGCATCATATACATACTGACTATGTTAAAAACTTCTTATTATTTAATTTGCTGAATTAGTTGGCCTTACAAAAAATTCATTGAAGATGTGAGTGGACATATAAGGTCCAATTAACACGGGCAATTAATTGCAAGATGTTCAAATTTCAAAACACAAGGGATATTTTCGACATTTCATATGTTGCGAAAGTGCTCCGAGAAGCGCGGCGAACGAAGAAACTCCCAAAAATAGGAAAATGTAGCGGTTGTTTAAACATTTACCAGGTGGAAAGAAAATATGGAGAGGGGGTCAGGACCCAAGGAAGAGGGAGAGGCAATGCGCGCGAGCAAGTTGGTTGTTCTACCGGAGCATGGCGTTTCTCGCAGTGGTGATTCCTTTTCCGGTGGGTCTGACCGGGGGTCCCACCATTAGATTCTGAAACAGTTTGTTCCTTCTCTTCCTCCTTTTTTCTTTTTCTTTCTTTCTTTTTTTTTTTCAAATTTCTACTTCAATAAAACAACGAACTTTAACGGAAATAACCATAGTAACAAACTGTATTTGTTATGTCAGTTATTACGAACTTTCAGCTGACGGCGTGTTTGTTTCCGTTAGCGTTTCACTTACGGATCCGTACCTATGTTTCGTTCGGTGTATTTGAGGTAAACTTGAAATATTATTTCAATGTTTTCTACATTTTGATCAAATTCAAATGTTGTTTTAATGTCGTTTGTCCTATTATGAATTCTAATTTAATTTTTTGTTAGTGAGTGATAATGGTTATTTATTTATTTATCGCGTTTTGGTTTACTGGAAGACTGCTTTGTAAATTAATTTAGCTAATTCTTGTGCTTTTGAGATATCTTGTTGGTAGAATTTTTATTTGGGGGTAAATGAGTAAATAAAAATCCAAGTTTTATCAAATTTTATTCAAAATGGCTTATTTGTTTGTATTGGATTTGTGCACAAGTATCCATTATCTCCTTAGATAATATTCGGAATTTTGGTTTGTGCACAGACGGAAAGTTTCTGTAGTTGGCTTTTGAAAGTGAACTATATTAATATGTTGGAGATTTTATTCTGTTTTATTTATTTATTTTTAAAGGAAGGAGAGCTGCTCATGCATGGAGAGTTAGAACTTTGGTCTCTACTTTGTGTACCGATACTTGCTGCTAAATAGTTAGAATTTTTACCTTTGCTATGAATGGTACGCGGAATTGAGAAAGAAATTTTTATGATTAGTGTTGAAATGATGATTTGAATGGCCATAACAATATTATTTCCCATTGGTGTTCTTTTTCTTTAATGGAAAACACGATGATCACATGTGGAAAATTTTTCAAATTTCAGTTCGCAGAAGTAGCCATGCCAACATTTATGGCTATTGCTTTGGATAGGCTTATAGATCCTGGAGCTGTTACATCGACGGATAAATTAGTAAAGAGTACTAAGCCTGTGCCTTTTCATAAGCCTCCTAATCCAACGCCCATTTCAAGTTCAAAGCTAGAGAAGCGAAACAGCGAGTCGAATGTGGAAAGGAAAGTTCAACCACCTCAAATAAAACCAGCACTTTATGCCACTCCCAAGGCCACTCCTCTTCCCGATTCACCTTCCTCTTTCTCTCCTTCCCCATATATCATCAACCACAAGAGGCGAGGCCCACGTCTTTTAAAGTGTTCCTCTAGGGGCAGTATTTTATCTCACAAGACAAATACAGATGGAGAAACCAATAGGGATATGAAAAATGATCAGGAGAATAATTTAAAAGAAGACGCAAGTGGTTCACATAAGATGGCTAGCCTGGATGAAATTGGATTCATGGATGATATCAGTGATGGTGAAAATAAAAGGAATTTGCCAGATACCACAAGCAGTGTCCAGATAGCTGGAAATGAAGACATGGGTAGTGGCTTTGTTTCAGAAAACAATTCTCCTGGACATGCCACAAGGATTCTTGAAGATGATGGTGTTGATGATCTTCGTAGTCTATCAGGACATAGGGGTTATTTATCTAATACTGATGGAGAGGACAATGATCTCATCACGCAACCAGGTCCAGGGGATTTTGAAGATGCTTTGGATGGTACTAACTGCAAAACATTTATTATAGTTCATTTTCTTGAAAATGTTTCTTTTTATTATTGATTGGTTAATCTTACTAATGAGATAGACAATTCTGTAATAATGTGTATTTATTGCAACTCTTCTCCGGACTTGATGGTTCCTTGTCCTTTTTAGATTTTCTTTCTGACAGTGGGTCAAGGTCTTCTTTCCATAATCTTAAAGTCCAGCTGCATGATATAGAAAGAAGTTGGCACATCGAGAGAGACAGGCGTGAGCAGGTGGAGTCATCTTTGACCAATCTGCAATTACATTGGGATAAAATTAGACAAGCATTACTTGTGTTAGGCATTTCTCTTCCCAGCTATGCAGATTTGGAACATGAGCGGTTGGTGGCTGATCCTGGTGAAATTTTACAAGAACAAGTTCTTGTGGCTTGTTCAGTCTCAACTGCGATTGAGAGGGGCTTTGCAAGGGCAGAAGTGGAGAAGGATATGGAAGCTAGGATTGACGCAAAGAACTTTGAAATCACAAGGTTGATGGATCGTCTTCACTTTTACGAAGCCATGAATAATGAGATGTCTCAGAGGAACCAAGAAGCTAAAGGTAAGGTGTAAAGCACTCTTATGGATAGCCCTTAGATAAGTCTTGCTTTTTGGTAATTATCTGCAGTAATTTATACATTCTGCAATACATTATATTGTTTGCAACTTTGAAATTGTTTGCAACTTTGAAATTATTAGAAAATTGTATAGTGTTTTGTGAAAGTATGTTTATGTTATGGCTAGAGCCACGAGGAATATTCGGAGACTTTAGCATACTGTAAAGAGACTTAAGCATACATAGCATAAAAGTATTAGCATGATAGTATACTTAATTATAACAGGAAAACCATATGACATGCATATATAGCTTGGTTAATATAGTTAACAGTTGTAAACTGTAGACTGGTAATAGTATAAGGAATAATATAAAAAAGAAACAACGGAAAGAAAAGGGTATTGAATACCCAGTTGTGAAGCTCTGAACTTGAACCTGAAGAGTTATCAAAACCCTAATTCATTTTACCTCGCAACAGCATGGAAAAACATATTGTTTGTACAAAAGATATATAGAATAATAGATCTGTTCTCGTTTGTAATTGTGCTCAATAGATTTGTTTGAAATAATACAAGAGATCGAAACCTTAGTTTTGGCCTATTTTTCATATTACAGAGATAGAGAGGAAAAGAATTGTATCTTAGAAGGGTTTAGAGAAGAGAGGAAAGAATATCGGACTTTTATTTGTTTTGTGTCTGATTGTAGGAATATTATCATTTAAGGATTGAAGGAAAATTGTGGGCTTTGTATTGGTTTGGGTTGTGAACCTTAAGATTTGGTGTTTTCATTAATTCATGATGACAAACAATTCTAAAGTAGTGTCTTGATTACAAGAACAAGAAGATGGTCATAAGTTTGAGTTGAAGAAATTAGTAGTTGAGATGTATGGCATTCGAGATGATCTTAATGATCCAACTCAAGAATGCAATCACTCAACTACATCATTGATAACTTCGGTCAACAAGAACAACCATGTTGAGGGAAAGTGGAATATTCAAGTGAGTCCTGCTTCATTATCTTTCCCTAGTGCCACACAAGATACTAGTAGTTCGTATGCTAGGCAAATTAAGTTGGAGTTGTCTAAGTTTAGTGGGGGTGATCCAACTAGTTGGTTTTTTAAGGTAAATTAATTTTTGTGATTTCATAACATGCTTTAGAATCACATGTTGCTAAGTGGTATTTGTGGATGCACAATGATAAAGATGATTCAAGATTAGTTACAGTTCATTGAGGCATTAAAATTGAGATTTGGATCATCACAATTTGAGGATTATCAGGGTAGATTGATGAAATTGGTGTAGAAAGGGTCTGTAGAGGAATGCATTAATGAATTTGAGGAACTTCGTAATTCTGTTACAAATATGTTTGACACATTATTGAAGAGTTGCTTTATTTCTAGTCTTCAACTACTATTGCAACAAGAGTTACAATCTTGACCAATTGTTTTTAGAATTCATTAAGAGAAATTTCACAACATGAAATACTTCTCATTTTCTAAAGAAAACCATTCTTTTTCTAAGCCTTTTTCTTCAAACAACATGAAATACTTCTCATTTTCTAAAGAAAACTGTTCTTTTTTTCTAAGCCTTTTTCTTCAAATTCCATTGCTTACACTTTTTCATTCAAAAAACCTAAACCAATACCAGAAACAATCAAACCTTCCCTTGTTACCTAATCCATTCAAATACTCAAATTCATTAAACACTTCTACTGCCTCTACTAGTAAACCACAAAACCTTTTACCTATTTGTAAAATGAAAAGTTTCATAAAGGACATTTTTGTAAAGCTGAATTTCTATTGATGGTCAATGTTGATACTAAGGAGGTTTTGGAGAAATAGAAGGGGATCGATGAGGAAGTTTTACCAAAGCAGCAATCTTTGATTGTGAAGGGGCTTAAAGAGGATCAGATTAGCTATCATGCTATGATAGGGATCTTAGCTCCTAAAACCTTTTGTTTGTAAAGACTTAGTGAAGGGAAATAGGTGAATCTGTTGATTGATTTGGGAGTACTCACAATTTCATTAAACTAGGTGGTGTTAAGCAGTCGAATTGGATTGTACATGCTACTCCAGGGTTTAAAGTCATGATGGGCAATGGAGAACATTTGACTTGCATGGGGGTTTGTAGGAATTTACCTATCACAATACAATAGCATACTTTTTCGTTGGGTTGGATTGTTTTGCCATTGTAAGGGGTTGATACAATGTTAGGGGTTCAACGGTTTAATACTTTGGGGCCTATAGTGGTTGATTATAAGACTTTAATCATGACTTTTACAGTATAAGGAGTGGCAATCAGTTTAATAGGAGAAATTGCCAATCCTAAACCGATTACATAAAATAATTGCTTTCGACAATCTTATGTATTTTTGTCACCTAGTGGCTTAGTTTGGAGAATTTTCCATTGATACTACCAACAATGAAGCTATTGAAATTTTGTTGAGTAGCTTTTTGGAAGTATTTGCAACTCTTTCATCTTGCTATTTTTATGTGATGTACAAGATCACATTCATTTGAGGGACGAAACGGACCCAATTAATGTTCGCATATTTAGATACCCTTATTTTCAAAAATTGGAGATTGAGAAGTTAGTAGTTGAAATGTTAGAATTTGGTATTATCTAACAAAGTACTAAGTCCATTTTTAATACCGGTACTTTTGGTGAAGAAAAAAATTGGAAGTTGGAGATTTTGCATTGATTATTGGGCTTTGAATCAAGCAACTATAATGGATAAATTTCAAATACTAATGATTGATGGGCTTTTGGATGAATTATATAAAGCTGCTGTATTTTCAAAACTTAATCTAAGGGTAGTTATTATCAGATAAGGATTAGCCCTAAGGATATTTACAAAACTACATTTTGAATCCATGAAGGTCATTATGACTTTTTCGTAATACCTTTTAGGTTGTCAAATGTATTGGCTACTTCCAGGCAATCATGAATAAAATTTTTCGCCCATTTTCACATAAATTTGTGATTTTAAATTTTTTTTTTTTATGATATATTGGTGTATGGTGAAACTTGGAATGATCATTTGACTCATCTTATAGATTTTGAAGGAGCAACAATCCTATGTCAAGAAGTTTAAATGCTCATTAAGTAAGACTTTTATTGGTTACTTGAGACATCTTGCATCACAAGACAGAGTTAGACTAGACATGGATAAAGTGGCCGCAATATAGGATTGGCCTGTTCTTATTTATGCCAAGCAACTAAGTAGATTTTTAGGATTGGCTAGGTACTGTCGCAAGTTTGTGAGAGCGTATGCTACAATTGTAGCACCATTAACCAATTTGTTGAAGGAGGATGCATTCCAATGGAATACTTAAGCTCAAATTGCTTTTAAGTAGTTGAATTAGCTCTAATGAATACTCTTATTTCGACTTTATCCAATTTTAATATTCTATTTATTATTGATAAAAATGCATTAGGAGTAAGGATTAGAGTAGTTCTGCATCAGTACTCTTAACCTATTGCATTTTTTAGCAAGAAATTAAGTCTAAAGTTGCAAGATATAGAGGCTTACGTGTGAGAGCTTGTAGCAGTAGTAGAAGTGGTTAAAAAATGGAGGCATTATTTGTTCGACTACTATTTTGTCATATGAACAGATCAAGAGTCTAAAAGATATTTTATCTTAGATAATAAAGATACTTGAAGAGCAACATTATCTAGTCAAACTTTTAGTTATGATTATAAGGTTCAATATAAGAAAATAGTGGTAGATGTTCTTTCAAGAAAATTTGAGGACTTAACTCAAGCTTTAGCGATATCTCATTCAGTTTGTTTTACTTACCAAATTTAAGCAAGAGTTTTAAAATGATTCAATTTGATAAGCTTTATATTAGAAAGTGCTTAGTAATAATGAGTCAACTGGAAGCTTAACAGCGAAGGGAGGATTATTATTCTATGGCCAAAGACTATATGTACATCATCATGTTGATATGAGAGAATCTTTGATTAAGGAATTTCATGATTCTTCGGGTGGGGGATACATGGGTGATTTAAAAACTTTGAAGAGGATGAGTGGATCATTTTGCTCAAAAGGGATATGTAAGGATATTGAATGATATGTAAAGAGTTGTCATGTTTGTCAACAAATTAAGTTTGTGACATCATCTCTAGGGAGGCTTCTTCACCCGCTAAATATACCTTAAGTTTTTGAGGAAGTGGCTATGGATTTTATTACAGGTTTACCATGTGTACGAGGATAGTTTGTGGTGCTAGTGGTTATTGATCACCTATTCAAATATTGTCATTTTGGAGCTTTGTCATCTCATTACATAGTAGTAAAAGTTGTTGAGCTTTTTATTCAGCTAGTTGTTAAGCTGCATGGCATACTCAAAGCTATTGTCTTGGACAGGGATAAAATATTTACTAGCAATTTTTGGAGAGTTATTTTGTTTGAGTGGGACTATTTTGAAGATGAGTTCTTCATATCACTCTCAAACAGATGAGCATTCGGAGGTTTTGAATAGATGTTTGGAGCATTATTTGTGTTCTTATGTTATGGATTATTGATATCAGGCAAGTGCATCTATTAGTTTTAATATAGCGGATGTGAGTCCGAATCGATCCCTTAAAGACTTCGAGTATTAATATTAACCTTAGCTCTATTATCTAATCGGAAAATTGTGATGAGTTGAATGAATTAAAAATACTGAAATTGACAAACTAAATTAATTATGGGACTTGCTTGAGCAATTTAGAAAGCAATAAAACTAAGAACGACTTCAAGTATGTAATAACGTATTTATGAATTATTTCTCCTAGTATTTAACATGTGACCGCTTAAAATATATTCAATTCAATTTCTATTATTCTTGATCGGAGGGATACACAATTAAAGTTAATACATTTCTTAAGGATATTAACCTTAATCGTAAATTATTTATCGGAATCTCTTCACTTAATAATATAATTTAGAATTACATTAATGTATAATGAATTCCCACACAAATAATTAACTTTTCGGAAGAAATATATATCTTATCTCTAAATATACATATAATTCTCTTCAATTATGTAAAGATTTAATTATACATGTAATTTCTCAATTAATATGCATAATATCATAAATTGATATTCTAGAAATATCAATTAACAAATAAACAACATAATTGACTTAAGCAAAGAGAGAAACTTTATTGAGAATTATAAATCAATCCAAGAGTCACATGAAATCCTAAGTTCCATAATCCTAAATACACGAATTTTAAGCTATTATAATGAAACTAAAAATGAGTTTCATCAAAAATATAAAATAAAACATGAAAAACCCCTTTGATTGATGAAAAATCTATCCAATCTTGAAGTTTGTGTTGCTTTCGCCTTTTTCTTTTACTTCTCATCAAGTTTCTTCTCTTCTCCAATGTCTCATATGTTTTGTGAAACCCTAATATGTCTTTTTATACTGTATTATAAGGTTTCTGTTTTCGTTACTAGACACGGCCTGGGACATGGCTATATCCTTAGGTCGTGTAACTTTCTGACTCTAGCAAATTTTCCCGTATGGACACAGCCTAGGGACATGGTTATGTCCCACACTGTGTAACTTTAAAACTTCATAACTCCTTCGTTTGAATTCCAAATTGAGTGAAACTTGATTCCTTTTCTTCGTTTTCAATCCTAGTTAGCATTTAAATCTTCAAATCAAAATTTTACTCGATTAAGTATCAATTTCTAAAAAAAAACAAAAAATGTAAGAGAAATACTATAAAATCATCATGTGAAATATGTTTAAAATTAGAGTTATCAATTATCACTTAGAATGGCCAAAATTATTGCCATAGATAGAATTTTGTTTTAATACTAGTTTTCATATGGCTTCTAAACTCATTCCTTTTGAGGTGCTATATGGTAACATATTTCTAGGTCCTTTTAAGGTATTGATTAGGGTAGGATCAATAACATATAGATTGGAGTTGTCTCAATCTTCTAAGATATACTTAGTATTTCGTATTTCCTTATTAAAGAGAGTTGAAGGGGAGTTACTAGATTCGATAGATTTATCATTAGACTCTTTTTAGAATTATTCGGTGGTTCAACCACTCTTAGTTTTAAACATACAATAGATTAAAAGAGGGAGTCAAATGGTAAGACAACTTTTGGTTCAGTGGGAGTCATTTCTTCTTGAGGATGCTACGTGGGTAGGTCTGAAAGATTTTTAGAAGACTTATCCATCTTTTCACCTTCGAGGACAAGGTGGATTTTCAAACAAGGGGGGGAAATGTTATAACTAGAGTCGTAAGGAATATTCGGAGACTAGAATATTTGATTGTGTAAAATTGCAAGAAGACTTAAGCATACTGTGAAGAGACTTAAGTAGACTTTTTTGGGAATCATTCGATGGTTTAATCACTCTTTAACTTTAAACACATGACAAATTAAAAGAGGGGGTTAAATGGTAAGACAACTTTTGGTGTAGTGGGAGTCATTACTTCCTAAAGATGCTATGTAAGTAGATCTGAAAGATTTTTAAAAGCTCTATTTATCTTTTCACCTTGTGAACAAGGTGGATTTTCAAGAAGGGGGGAAAATGTTATGACTAGAGTTGCAAGGAATATTTGGAGACCAGAATATTTGAAAGACTAAAATTGTAAGAAGACTTAAGTATACTATAAAGAGACTTAAGCATACATAGCATAGAAGTATTGGTACGAGAGTATAAATAATCATAACAGGAAAATAATCTGCACATATAGATTAGTTAACATACAATTGTAAACTGTAGAACAAACTGATAACAATCCAAAGAATAATATAAAAAGGAAACGATAGAAAGAAAAGGGTATCGAATACCCTGTTGTGAATCACTTCTCTTCCTTCCTTCTTTAGAGTTGCTCTGAACTCAAACTCAGAGTTATGAAAATCTTAATTTGTTTTATCTGGCAACAATATAAAAACACAAACTGTTAGCACAAAAGATATATAGAATAATAGATTTGTTCTTATAAATTTTAGATTTGTAATTATTTTCAACAGATTTGTTTGAAATAATGGAAGAGATCGAAACCCTAGTTTTGGCCTACTGTTCATATTATAGAGAGAGAGTGGAAAAGAATTGTACCTCAAAAGGGTCTGGAGAACAGAGAGAAGAATATAGGACTTTTATTTGTCCTGTGTTTGATTGTGGGAACGTTTAAGGATTGAAGGAAAATTGTGGGCTTTGTATTGGGATGGGCTCTGAATGCTAAAAGTTTACTTGCAGTGCTTTCCTTTTCTCTCTTGGTAATTACTTTTCTTTTGTACTTGTAGTGTTGTTTTCTACTGTGCTGTTCCCTTCTAAATTCATTAGCAGGGTGTTACTGTTTCTCTGTTATACTTAATACTAAATGCATGCAGATGCGGATCTCCTACTTGAGCTTAAGCTGCAATTTGGGACTGTTGTTGAAGTGAAAGGTGTTATATCATGTAATATTTGCAAGAGACGCTCACATGTGTATTAAAAATTACTCTCTCTGGTTGAGATGAATTTCTTCTAGTTTTTCAGGTTGGATTGAAAATGGTTTAGTTTCCTATGGTTATATTCCTGTAGCCTGGTACTAGGGAAATACTTTTAATTTGTGTTGGGATAGGAAAAATTTATGTTCTTGTGTGTATAAAATCAAATGTAGAAATGTTGGGTCAATGCTGTTGCTGCTGTGAGCATAAGAGTATTAGCATTTTTCGCATGCCATTCACTCTGTTGCTGGATGTTGTCATGATTTTCTTTGTCTCCTTTTCTTTTTTCGTTATCCATAAAATTTGTGTAGCTTGCAGGATCACCTGCTTTTTGGTAGTTTGCACAACCAATTTGACTTTTACTGCTACTTCACCAAGTTCATTATGACGCTGTGTGATCAAGTATGTCTGGAATGGCTACAAATTTGGAAAAGATCGTTATGTTCTTGGAAGAAAGTTGACTCAATTGTCACTTCAATTCAATACAAAATTCCTTTTGTATACAGCAATTATATGAATGGAAACCTGAGGGGCTTCAGACACAGGGCAACAGATTCTGATTAATATTTGTTCTTTGTTTAGAAATGGCACGACAACTCAGGCAAAGGAGGAAAAGGAGGCAGAGATGGATTTGGGGCTCAATAGCTGTTGTAGCATCCTGTGGAGCTGCAACATTATTGTGGTTGCATACCGCAGCAGGAGCAGGATCATTCTACACGAGTAATCTTCAGCCACAGGATCATAGTGATCAAGCCAAGTGATCTTCGTTGCAGTCAATATTTCGTCCTCGAATTTTCTTCTAACCTTGCTTTTGGAAGATATATGGCGTCTGACCAGATCATCTCATCAAATGATACAGATGGGCTGTTGGCAAGGCTATTGCATGCCGTCATTGGGGTGGATGGTGGATATTATACGTTACTCTTAGATCTAATGTTAATTGTTTAGCTTCTGATTGTAGGCTCTAAGGTTAAGGTGTACAGAATTTTTATTCCAGCTTGTTCATTAGTATATTATCCTAATCCAAAGGGATAGAAAGATTCTAAGTGGCGAAGAATTTCATACACATGGTTTTCATTCTCATGTTGATATTGATTATTATATCAAATCGTAATGCTGGCTGCCAGATCATATCATCAGTATTTATTTGTAGTCAACCAAGACAAGCATCCAAGATATTTCAATTAGAAAAAAGCTGGGCAGCTCAAATTCTTGCTCTGGGTGAAGTTTTAATATCTTGAAAATGGAAAAATATATCAAATTCGTTAGCTTATCTTTCTCAATATAAAGCATCAAACTGCACATGGCTTGGCTTGTGTATCTGCAATTAGCCTTTCGTTGCAGCCCATGAAACCCAATCACATTGTACATATATGTAGAACTTGTTGGTTCTGTATTTTAAAGTGTCAGGTCTAGTCGTGCCAAAATGGAACTGGTATAATGAACTGGATATGCAGAAGGAAAATTTCCCATAATTCGTCCTTCCTGTTCCTTCTAGAATTTTCATACGTCACATATAATTTGCTGTGGCATGTATGCTGTGATCCAAATGGGTTGGCTGACTTGTTCACCATTCGTCTCCGAGCCAATTGCGAATGACATATATAAGAAAGCCTATGCAGAATCCAACGCCACCAAGAATAACAACAATTCTGACCCATAAGAAGGATACGAATGCTTTCAACACGAATGCACGCCATGACCAATACCAAAAGATAGCAACAAGGGAACCCAATATCGCACCCACAAGCACTTGGCTGATTGTGTGTAGTTGCTGCAAGACCCGTAGCCATGACTGCAAAAAAAACGAAGCACAAAGATATAGATGGGAAAATATGTAGACTTTGTAAGAAACAGGACTCGTTTGAACAGACGGTTAATTAGTGCTAGATGGGGCAAGCAATTCATTCTGACATTTGAACAACAACAGGCTCTTTAGTGCGAGAGCACCTGCTGCTTAGTACAATCATCATGTATTTCCATTTAAATCGAGTATTTATGGACTTATTTTAACATCATGAGGAGCTATACTATACATGCTTCTATTACCAGGGAAAGGGGGAAGTTTCCGACAGTGGTATGTATGGCAAGGGAAATTGGAGAGTCCAGGTAACAGAAAGAGAGAGATGTACTGTAGCTTGCTAATTGTTTAGTAAGTTCATCCTTCTGCAGATATTACCCATTCTTGAACCAATAGAATTCCACCAAACACTATCAGTCTTTTACCACGCCCAGTTACAACTTTTCAGGACTGCAAGGTAAAAAAAACAGCCTAAAGCAAACTAAAAGTTCAGAGGGAGAACCAAGAAATTTGCATTTAAAATGTCGAATTGCTCAGACATTTTCTGCTTATGAGTACATGATTCCGCCAAGCACAGCAACATTGATGCGACCTAAATGACGATACCATGCTCCATACACAAGATTTAAACATCCCAAAGAAGAGGCATGTTGATGGATAAGCACACTAGATGAGTTTGGCATAGATGCTGAAGAGCATTAACATGCTCAAAAATATTTCATCAAACCGTGCAATGCTTGGTAACCCAATATAAAGCCGTGGAACCTTAATGAATAGCTGCACCTGGATTTACCATGAACAAGCATTGATTTTATGTATTTACTGATTTAGCTGTTGATGGTCCAAGAAATGATGGAATGAGCAAGGTTAATTTGGGAGATATAATTAAGAAAACCCAGTCAAAATACTTACAAAATAGGAACCTCCTGCCAAAGCAAGGCCACTGAGAAAAACTGAAAGCCCGTTAAGACCAAGCCATTCAACGACTGCCATGATATAGAAAAGAGGGAAAACAAATTACAAGTCTGGAATGGAACAATTGCATTTATTGAATTGATAAATTTCAAATAATATGAATAACCAAGCTGCTCCAGAGTATACAAATCCTACTCCAGCCATTTTAACAACTTGTAATTAAGAGGCATTCATATTAGCAGAGCACAAAGAAGACAAAACGTGTTCCTCCATATAAAGCCAAAAGATCTATACTTAGTAATCAATGAACAGTATGCATATGATTTCATGGTAGAGAAGCATTACTTGAGAAAATGATGAAGGCAGCAGTGAAGAAGATGGACTGTGCATGTGAAGATGGCATCCCAGGGTCAGATCTCAAAGTTGAGACTGGTCGTTCTTGATTCAATATACGCTTTAATACTACTGAAAGAATTGAGTTCACAACAGAGCCTGATGCTATCCACAAAGCTTCTGCATCATGCCTCCACAATATTATAGCACCGAATATGGCAGCAACCAGCCATTTGCTCTGTGTCCAAGAAAAACGAATGTATTAAAACACTTTTAAGAGAAACATCACATTCAAGAGCATCTTGTCCATAGGAAGATACAAAAGCATTCCATCGCCCAAAGTTGCAAGAAAAATTTTCTTTTGTACTGCCAAAACTATAATGGGTTTCTATAGATACGGCGTCTTTAATTTCCTTGCAAGAAACCTTAACGAAAGGAGAATTTTTTTTTTTTTTTTTTTTAAATTAGCAAGTTCTGAAACAACAAATTTCGGACAAGGAGTCCGGATCTCAATCACGAAGAAAAGACAAACAGCATAAAAATGGAAGACCAAGGATGCCTTTGTTACAAAAATGTTATCCGAATCCTCAAGATTAGAAACTGCATCCTCAAACAAAACCTATCAAAATGACAATAATTATTTGCTTTTAGGGAAAATGGAAGTATTGATCCCTCGCAATGATATTGACCACCGCTACTGGTCTCATGTGGCTGTAGGTTTCCGTTGTAGAGCACTCAGACACAAACTTCTTCACATTTCTAATTTCGGTAACAATTCACACATTTCATATGAGGCCAAAAAAAAAAACAAAAAAAAAAGTATCAAAACGAACAAAAGGTTTCTTTACTGACCTCTTAACAAATAACTTGAAGCATCAGCTAATATTTTGCTCCTAAAAGGTCACACAAGCTAATCTAACAAGTTGTAAACTTTAGAGATGATCATCAAGAAACATCCCAACTACTTCAACCATCATATCAAAGAAAGATACTAGAACACCATAATATGGTATATTTGTGCTAAAAAAATCAATGAATAATCCAGAAAGTGAACAATACACCAACTAAGAATCAGAAATTACAAAAAATTTCAAATACCAACCAGTTTATTCAAAGTTGATTCAAACCCACCACCAATTAACCCCCTAGAACCATCGATAAACCCTTCTTGTTCAAAAATCCCAACACTTTCATCACCATTACTTACATTACTCCTGAAAGAACCAGACCTACTACTATTATTGCTCCTCACTAACTCACTCATACTATTACCAAGAACCGATCTCTTCAGCTCCAGACCACTAAAACTAAGGACTTTCAAGCGCACGAATCCAAAAGTGGAGATGAGTGTCAAAGATTTTGACTTTAGCTCATGAGAATGGACAAAAAAACGACGTTTGAAACATGGGTTCTGGAAAAGTGATATTGAAGTGGACATTTTCTGAGGTTAATGGAAGAGAAAGTGGAGGAAGGGGGTGAAAGGGAGTTAGGTGGGAATGAAGGGCGGGATGTCATTTTGGAATGGTAAAGAAGAGCACAAAAATACAAATTGGGTTGTGTGTGCGTTAGATTCGAAAAGGTGGAGTTAAATCGGTAATCAGTGATTTGTTGGAATAGAAGGAATGGTTGAGAAAGGGTCCAAAGGGAGAATCCACTTTAGAGCCCTCAATTTGACATCGGGCATCGTTTGTCGTGTAATAGGGCAATGTGAATTGAAAAATTGGCTTCAACTTAGGATGGCCGACTTTGGAGCAAAAGGAGCTAGAAAAGTCCAAGTTGTAACTAACTTCCATGTACATTGCCTTTTCATTGGGATAAAAACTCTTTTTAGTTGAAAATTTGCTTACATGTTGCAATAAGAGGGAAACGAAAAAAAAATTTACAAAATTACTGATCCTATAAATATTCCTAACAAATAATTCAAATTCGCCTCTTTATTCAAAAATTAATCCAAAATTGCTTTTTAGTAAGGTCATTTTATGTTTTGAAATAATTTAGATTATTTATTCTTATGTCTCTAACAAGCGATTTTATTTTATAATAAGACGGTTTTGTACTCTAAACTATCCTCCATTAACTATTACATTACATATAACTCTCTATTCTTGACTTAACATAAAGTCATTTTTAAATCAATTAATATAATACAAATTGAATCCTATTTGGTTATATATTAATAGAATGTTCGATTTTGTCCTCTTTCTCTATCTGACAGATATATACTTTGAATCAATAGAGAATCTTTTTGTTTTATATCTATATGAATTGATATTATGATATCGATAAGTGCGATAAATTTGGATGATTTAAAATCATTAATTCTAATCTAAATTTGCATCCTCGAGATATGCTTTTAAACATGATAATACTTTGAAATTATGAAGTCATGAAAACGTTATGGAAGTTATAATTACACTTTCAAATAGTTACATAGTGTTTTGAAAACAAGGGAAAAAATCAAACTCGAAAGTGAAATATGTAAAGTTAGTGATGTCGGCACTATCATCGTGTAAGTGGACAAATGTCTTGGGGATTCGCATAGGCTTAAGGTTGAACCATCTGGTCTGCGTTTAATTAGGTGATTTGTGCCCCATCTTGATTGTTAGCATAAAGAAAATGATGCATGCATAAGGACTGGAGTAGGATGCATCTATGTGACTTTCTCGCCCATGTGGTCGTGAAGATCTTTAACTAGCCTTCTCAATGGTGTAGAGGGGAGTATGGATCTAACTACTGGAGGTCTCTCCTAAGATGAGGGTATGGTATATATGATCGTCGGAGCTCTCCCCAAAAAATGGTCTACAATACTCAAATCCTGGCAGTCTAAGGGATATTGACAGTGAGTAGTGTGGTGGAGATGTATTATTTCAAATTTGCATGCGAGCTTTTCTATGTTCTCAAACTCCCACTCGATGAAGACCACATCCCTAACGCCCCCTTTCTCGCAATGCTTCGTATGGTGGGGAGTCTTCTTCGTTTACATCATGATTGGATGTAGGTAGGTCACTTAGGTGGGCTTCGATAGACCCTTGGATGAGGTCATCAACCCTATACCCCTTAGATATAATGTCTTGGTATGACATACGCAGTAACCTACGTATGAAATCTGCTTACAATTCGAACATAAAAGTTTGACTAGCATATAACTAGAAAAAACAAATGAGTAATTAAAATAGCAAATGTATGTGTCATATATATTTAGGAGGTCCCTAATTGGTTGATATATCTACGAGTAACTTACTGGTATTAAGGGACATAGTCAGAATGTATACTAGGTGGTAGCTGGCCTTAGACTATCCAATTTCATCTATCTTCCTACTGGTGAGGTTCGATAGGAGATGGATGAACATAAAGTACACCACATTGTCGGACTTGTCCGAAAACAGCATACCCTTGATCAACTATACGATATGTGCTCTCTTATAGTATTGCATTGTAACATCGTCCGCATCAAAGGGCAAATAAGTGAAATTGTCGTTTAACTAGGACTATTTCAATTGTGCACTCTTAATGGTACTCTCTAGCAAACGAATTCCTAGTAGGCGATGACATAACTTGCCCCATCTAACAGATGTCGTCATGCTTGTAATTGCGTTGCCATTGGTAGGGAAACCAATGAGTAGAGATATATCCCATAATATCACCGTCATCTCGTTGGTATAGAAGTGAAAGGTATGCATCTCCTTTCTCCATCACTCAAGTGTTAATCTAACTATATGAAGGGAACCTACTGAGCATCGATAAAGCTTGATCGATCCACATATGGGATCATGCGTGGGTCTATTGGGATCTCTTCACCATTTCAATGCTTAAATATTGCCTCACATTTACGGCACTTAAGCTAGTAATTCTCCTATAATTGAGGAAAAATAACTAATTTTGGAGGGATTATACAAAATGAACAAATCATAAGTATGTTTTCAATTTTCTTTTTCTTACTTGACCACTCCGTACTAGCTTAGACCTATGGGATGGCTGTAAGTGAAGAAGAGGCCTATCAGCCGGTCTTGAATTCATCTACCCTTATAAGTCCACAAAGGGGAAAAAAAAAAGTAAGCTTACCATCACAATTATCAAGGAAAATCAAAACGTAAGCAAAATGAAAAATTTCTTAAATACATTTCCATATTTATTATCAATCAACATTATCTTAGTTTTTCACTTTAACTAAGTTAAGTATTGATGGATTTACTTGAAGTTGATTGTCTCCTTCATTGTGAACATTTTCTTTTATTATGTCTATCCCCACTCCATACGTATAAGTTAATAGCCCATTTTGAATGTCCATCTCATTTTGTAATCGTTTCTCTTATGGTCTGCCTAAGTTCTTAACCTTGTCTGAAGTTTGAACTGAATGCTACACAAAAATGTCAAGATAAGACTAATTGGCCTTATCAGCATATGGCATGAAGAAATGCACGTATATACGTAGCTGATTTTGTAATGTGTACTAATGCCCGATATGTACATCACAGTCTATGGTCATTTTTCCTATAACAACTATAGCGTGAGAGTACGAAATCTTGTATGCTTGCTACTTATTGCAAGTATATTGCCAAGTCTTAAGTGCAACCGTATGACTATTATCTCCTTTTTTCCTGTGTGACGTAAGTCATGGCATAGTGATGACCTTGAATACTCATTGTAGTTGAAAATCACGATACGGTAATTGTTAGCCACTTTGTGTTACCTGTTAAACTTTCTTTCTACAAATTTAGTAAGTATTTTGCCAATACCCATTAGTTCCGCTAACTCAATTCTTCGTTTGTTGAAATAGCCGTTACAGTTATAGCAAGTTTTCTTCAGTAGAGCCACAATAGGCAAGTTCCTATCATCTCACAAAGTACTGTTATAACTTTCGGCAATGTTGGTCATCCTATGACCAAATTGAGCTCTATCGTTGTATGCCAGTGTATAGGATGTAGACCTCTAAAGTAAACTCTAGTACGAAGGCTCATCATCTTGGCCTTGTTGTAGTAGGCATGAAACTTTCGAGATTGCAATTGGTAAGCAGCCTTCTTTTGTCAACTCTTTGTAGTCTTTATTCTTAGCTCAAGTGTTGAAGTTACTAGCAACGTGTCAGATACACTACCGCCACAGCGAACCACTTAGCTATACTACATTCTCACTCTTTATTGCAGACTGGATCCCAACATGATGGTTCAAAATCAAACATACATCGTGCGATCTCCTATAACGCGTATGAGCACACATATTAGGAACCGACTCTAGCTATCTCGACATTCCTCATCGACTAGGGCAAAACTTAATGAGATTATATGATTCTGATCGCCAACTTTGGTCTAAATTAGTAGTTTATGTTTATACTTCTCATAAAGGAATGTTCCATTGATTGTAATGATAGACCTACATTGTATGGAGGCCTTAATACAAGGTTCGAATGCATAGAAGACTTTGTAGAAGAATACATGCCTAACAATACCATTTCTACTCTACCATAGTACTGGGATTAGCCTCTTGGATGGCATTTAGTAGATGTGGGAACACTACATATGATTTCTCTCACCTTTCATAAACATGATTAATCACTTTACGCTTTGCTTCCTTAATTCTCTTTGTGTGCATAGTATAACTGTGCTGTTTGCAAATGGTTGCTTACAAGTATTTTATCTTAACGCTTGGTGACTCTTGTACATCCTTTATTAGAAAGTAGGACAAGGTGTTTCAATCCAATTTGAGTGGTCCTGGCTTATAGTAAGATTAAGACTCATGTGTGGAACCACAAACTTAGTTATCACAAAGCATCCAGCGTGTTACTTCTTATTAGCTTTGAGTCTCGACTTGCATCCCTTTTCCTAATCAATGCATATGATAAACCATAATGTAGGTTTGGACTCCTTTACGATGAAGTCGTGGTGGTTCATAACATGATGTAGCCTTACAGTTGTTTGTAGATGTTTTTATTTTCGAATCGAATGCCTACCTTCAATTCATCATAGAAGCTCTATTCACTATCATTTATATTATCCTTAGAGGGCACTAGTCCATCCTCAACTCTTACCGTATAGAAAGGTATAGGTTCCAATATCTCAACCGCGTCCATATATGTAGTTAATCCATGCCTCCAATCGTTTCGTCTACATGACCCTTATGCTTCTTTCACTTCTTGCAACCAGCATTCACTCGGATCAATGTTAGCATTATAATTTGTATCATCAGAATCTTCATTAATCTCATCACAATCTAATTTATTCTTTACATCAGTATCTCAATTAGATTCGCTAGTGATCATTACATTAGGTTCATAAGACATGCGATTGTTACTCGGTATATGACTTGGTGGGATCG
This sequence comes from Lumnitzera racemosa, assembly GCA_024138005.1. Lineage (NCBI taxonomy): Eukaryota > Viridiplantae > Streptophyta > Magnoliopsida > Myrtales > Combretaceae > Lumnitzera > Lumnitzera racemosa. The sequence goes on along the minus strand of JAMXBC010000012.1, from coordinate 51,243,456 downwards.
GTTAGGATTTGAACACCTTAGTTTCAACTTGTACTCCAACGTTGTCATTGTTCCCTCTAACATCATACTCAACTGTTTGGGGGGGGGGGGTTTGCTATCGGTGGTTTGACATTAGTTGTTTGACATCATAATCATCCTTAATGGGGACGGCATAGAACATGTCTCTAGTCTCGTCTACAAGGGGGCATCTGTGAATCAATTTGACTTGATGTGTTCACATATCAATCCAACAAACTTGTCATACGTAGCCTCAAATGGAACTCCAATTACTATTCTTAGGCACCTATCGTACTGTGCCCTATCCTCTTCTTTCATAATATTTCCATTGACATAACGAACTAATCTCATATTATGTATTTTACACTTGTTTACTACATCAACTTCACAAACTTCAGCATCCAAATGTAAAAATACTACCTTATACTAATAGACAGACTTTACTAGAGTTCATGAACACAACACCTGATTTCATTTCACTATCATAATCCCTTAACGGCACTACAATTAATACTTACTCCAACTAAAACAAATAAAGAAGTAACGTTACCTTGCAAGTTAGTTCATTCTTTCCATCTCTCAATAATAATTATTTGTATATATATCACCTAATACACATGTGTCCATAAAGTACAGTAATGAAGAAAAATTTACTCAAATAAAAACTAGATATATATACATATAAAATATACTAACTAACAAATACAACATTCTAAAAAAAAAAATATACAAGTATATATAAAATGTACTAATGAACACAAATTTATATAAAAAATTGTTAATTTTACAGACAATGGAGTATAGAAAAATATTCAATGCATGTATATGTTAGAGAAAATATGAACGCTTTGTCCAGTCTAAAAAATGCTAATAGACAATAATGTACCATAATGCGTCAAGTAAAAACACCAATTATTTGAATGATATGTTCTTAGAACGAATCAAAACGAGAAAAAATGATCCCTTTTCTATATAGATGTTTAGAGAGAGAAAGTGATGATATGGCACGGATTGTCTCTCGTTTCGAAAAATCTTCCCATAGTTGAGATGTACACTGCACTACTACTTTGAAATTGTGATTGATTTGCAAAAAAACAAAAAGGCTTAAAATGACGAATTTGGTTGAGCAAATCTCGGGAGGGTTTAGAGAGAGAGAATGATGAAAGAGAATTGTAAAATGTAGAATGAGGGAGGTAAAGGTCAAGGAAGAAGAAATCCCCGTGGAAATCTCTTGAAGAAGCGATTTTAACTTAAGTTGAAAGAGGCTATTTCTATCCCACTTGGAAATCGCCTCTTCAAGAGACAATTTCAGCTTAAGTTGACATCACCTCTTTAAAAGTCGATTTCATTTGCTATATTTTTAGGAATATTTTTCCATGAACGGTAATTTTGTAATTGTTTTTTGCATTTTTTTCCCTTGTCCTAGTATACAAGGATAAAATAACTATTTTATTATATTGTATTTATTGAAAAATAATAGTTAACTAAATAATTTTTCTTGAGATGTTATTTAATAAATAGTTACTATACCATTCATTTTAATTATATTCTCAATATAAATGTTTTGATTTTACTACATAAAGTCTTTGAAATTAATAATAATCATATCGATTTATATACTTCAATTATTATTATTTTTTTGTAATGAATGCTTTTATAGTGTTTTTTTTTTAATTTTTAATTTTATTTTTTTATAAAAAGTTGTGTTGTCAAATCTGATCAATTTGTGGTTCAACTCGGTTTGACTTTCGATCGAGCACAATATCTCCTTAATTTTTAACTCTATCATATATCGAAGTCCACCATTTAGTTAAGATCTCACAACACTTTATGAAAAGAACATTATAATTGCAATAACAAGCAAAATTCACTAACATTTTCTTTCATACTAATATTAAAATAGATGCCCACATGATAATATTGCTATTCACCTATTAAAATGTAACATATTTACTGAACTCACCTCCATCACGACGCTCAGATAAATGAGACAAGGCTCGAAAGGCCATAATTTTTTAGAATTATGTAATTTGACTTTTTATGGCTTGATATTGAAATATCCCATAGTCAAAAGACATTAAAATAACAAAATAAAATAAAATTTTTCATATTAAGAAAGGAATTCCTAAAAAGATATGGAAACACTGTAATCAATAAAGATATCCGAAAGTATATTAAAAGACAACATTTCTCCATTAAACGGGAGACAAATCGAGAAGGCATTCTTTACTAACGTTTATATATAAACTATAACCCTCTCGTCACAAGTCGCTCCAGCAAGAATTTATTTTTCGTGATAGGACACGGAGAAGACGAGAAACAAAAACCTTCTTCATTTCGGGTTTCAAAACTCAATTCATATTAGAAGTTACATTAAAATCTTGAAGAGTCCTAGCAGCAGTCAATAATAAGAACCCCAATGTTAATAAGTCATTCGTACATGAGCCTTCACTTGAGACAGATCTCCTTCATACATGAGCTAAGCCCAACAAGTCTAGATTGACTTGTTCAGGCCTTAACCAAGGTCTACAAGCTCCTCCGATTTGTCACTAAGGCTACTAGAGGCTGAAGAACTTCGCTTGTCGTCCGACCTCCCTAAGCAGCACCAACTTAATTCCCTTCTAATTCCTGCATTATTGGATCCCAAGTCATTAAGGCCATGGTATACAAGTCCGACCCATAGAATCAAAAGAGGATAATTTAGAAAAAAAGTTTCATCTAGTTAGAAAAATACATAACTGGCACTCATCTAACTAAGATTCTCCATAAAATCTAAAGTACATCTTTAAAATATGACCAAGTGTATCTAAAAAATATCATGCACTTTTCATGACTATTTCATTAAACACTCTGATAAATACTAGGTCATCCCACAAGTAAGGGGATAGAATCTCCATTCTCTCATCCATACTATTCTCCTTATATCCTGCGAACTCAAGCACCAGAGTAGTTGTGTTGGAATTACTTTAGGTGGGCCCTTTTACCTTACATTTGCTTATTTTTTTAAGGTTGTTTCCAACCTCAACAACCCTTGCAAAAAAAAAAAAACACTAATAACACCTAAGAATTTAGATAAAATTGAAATATGAAATCTAAATTTATAAAATCATGATGGTATAAAAAGCTTAAATAAAACTTTGATTTAGAAGAATTTGATATTATGACCCTCACTATATTGGAAAATATAATTATCAAAGACAAGAATGATGTATAATTGTAATTGACAAATAGTTACAAGAATATGATTTTGTTGCAAGGAAGTAAAGGGCTATTCTATTAGTTAAATTTTAGTTCAATTTAGTACCATGAATTGGTTGAATTGGCCAATAGTAGAACCTAGGAAGCTAGATCCAATATCAGATGTTTTAGAGAAATTTAACTTGGTAGACTCAAAATATAGATCACCAGATTAGGTTTTCTACTCTTAGCCTTGTTTGGTGGTTTCGTGCACAAAAAGTAGACTTTGAAGTTGTAATATGTTTACAAAACCATAAAAGTACATGGTTGAAGGAGATGATCTGATTGTTGACACAAAAAACAATATTAGAGATTACTAAAAAGTCTAAGACTTTCGCTTAATTGAATAGGTATTGTTTATGCTATTACCCAAGCATGCATTCCCCTATAAGAAGAGATCAATAGTGATATGCCACAACTTTGGAGGTCTACACTTGTAACAATATTGTGTAGTCACAAGGGGTAAGGTTGAGACCAGGCTATGGCTTGAAAGATAAATGAAAGTTGATAGTCAAGCAAACTTGCCACAAGTCCATAGATATGATGCACCATTGTAACCTCACATAAACTTAATAACAAGCTTGATATGATACATAACTTAGATATTCAGGTTGCTTGCCACTATTCTTTACCTAAGGGAATAGATTAGAGTTGGGTATTTGAACTTGGTAGCTAAAGCCTTTACAATAACAAATAGAGAATATAAAGTGAATACATAATTATCAGATGGTTGTGACCATTACGTTTTGTGGGTATTTGTAATGTCCTATTAAGGCTGAACTAGTGAGGCACAAAGACCAAAAAGAAAGGCATAAATGAAGAATGACAAAAAGAGGATTCTTTAGAACATAGTGTAATATAATAGTGTCAAGAATACATGGCCTCAAGCAATTTGATGATTTTCTAATGAAGGATAATGAATCCTATATGGATTAGGTACATATTGAGCTCACTCAAATAACTTGGATGGTTACTTGGGCAACTTAGAAATAGTTAGATGACTTGTTGGTGAGCTTAACTAAGCTATGTGGTGTTCATTGTAGTCAAGTACTTCATTTTGTGGTATAATATAACTTACAATAGCTTCTTGGGAAATTGAACAAGTTGGAAGAATGTAGTAAGGACATCTTTTTTGAAGTAGGTCGGGGGGTGATGATAAGTCATGCTAGTTTGATTCTTATTAGAGAGGGTATGAACCATACTAAATTACCTTAAAAGAGCTTTAATCGGAGGGTTAATGTTCAAATTGCACAAGACGAGGAGTTCCACTAAGGACAAAACTATAAGATTAAATTGCTTAATGGAAAGTACTCCTAAATTAGGTAATATCCTGGAAAGTAGTTACATGAAGGACTAAACCATGAGAATAACATGATAAAACAGACTAAGCCTTGATGTTCAAAGTTCTGTCATTAGTTCAAAGTATAGAGAAATCTTGTAGCTAGAAGTAGTATGGAAGATGAGTTTTGTGCAATATCACATATGCTATGTAAAGTTGTTTTGATCCAGCAATTGATGAAATATCATAAGATGAGTTGTAATGGTCTAATATGATTGTATATGATAGCAAATAAGTAATCATTATCGTGAAGAACCCTATCTAACATGATAGTATCAATCATGTGTAATGTGTTGATTTATTGAAATTTCATCATGTCTAAATTTGAATGTAGATATATCAACCTTATCAATATCTTTACTAGAGCTCATATGCTCACAAATGTTCCAAAGCTTTATTTTCAATTTATCATAGAAAAGCTAGAAATGATGAGCATCTATTCTTTAAAATAAAAGGGAGTATTAGAAAGTATAAATTTTTCAATGATCTAATGCTAAATCTAGGATATCTAGGAGCCTAATATCTAAAATAGTTAGTTTCTTATTTGGTTTTTAATTTCTTGATTTAGTGGGATATAGATGAATAGGTTCCTATTACATTCTTTATAATTCTTTTGTTTAACTTATAGTTAGTGGTGAAGAGAAGAAATGCTTTTAGAATTCAATTTAGCTGAAATACAAATGTCTTAATATCCTTAAAAATCTCAATAATAAAATCCCTAAATGATCATGAGACCACAAGATTCCCCTATTGATATGAATCGATGAGTAAACTATTATGTTTAATTGATTTATACGGAAGAAATGAAATTTCAAATCCTAACTCTATTTAGATTAGAGACCATGAGTTAAAGCTCACACATAAGCAAATGTTTACACTAACTAACCAACTTGACTTAACAAAATATTTGGATAACTTCTTCTATCTAAAATGCCCTATTTATACTAGTAGCTAACATCTGAGTAATAGTAGCTTCTAAGCTCTGCTGAGTGCTCACACATAGTACTTACTATTTACATACTACTTACAACTACAATATAGATAACTTTACACTAATATCATATTAATTCCATCCCCCATAAGTTTGCCCTTGTCCTCAAGGACAAAAGTGGTAATCAAAAGTCAAAACAACTAGCTAACTCTTCTACTTACAAACTGCAGTGCATGTGGTTAATTGGTAGCATCATTGTCTACTTTCCAAACATACCTAAACCATCCAAATTTTCCTCTAAAACAATTACTTGTAGAGATTTGTTGAGACATTTGTGATTAGATGAAGATGGCTAGCCATACTTGAAACACAACCTTTTCTTCCTTTTTCTCTCAAAACTTTGCATTGACATTTGTCTCTATTTATGCCACTTTTTCCATTGTTCTCATTACTAACCTTGATTCCCCATCAAATTAGAAGTAGTCATTGTTGATAGCTTTCCCTTCAACAACTGCTGATTTTGAGCACTTTATTGCATATAATAGCTCTCCTTAGGTTGGTAACCTCAATAGTAGACTAGTGAGTAAATGTGATTTGGCTAGAAAATTGTATGGAGAGAGGAAGCAAACTGAGATTTCACATTTTCAACCTTCATGCCATGAAATTCTCCTTGGTTAATACAGGAAGCAAGAAAGATTCCACAATTAAATTCTTGTTTGACTTTTCTCACGAAATTTAGAGCTTTGTCTAAGGAAATCGGAGATAAAGTATCTAGGAGAAGTTAAATTTCTTTACGTAATCTACCTAAGAATATCCTAACAGCTATAATTCTAACATATGAGAAACCAATGACACCACCATTTCAAAATCCGTAGTGTATTGATTGGCAATAGAATTGCTAGAGTTGAAAAAGACTATTGAATAGATTAGTTGTTGAAAACTACCAAAGTGATTTAATTATTCCTCTTTAATCATTGGCTAATTCATATTCATCACTTGATGCCTAAGTAACTTTAATTAATGAATCGATTGACTTTATATACATAGAACATCTAAGTCTACCTTCTAAGCATTAGGTGTTCCTTGTACATAAAAAATGCTTAGTCATGAAGATCCAATGAATTGGTTCAAATCCATCAAAGAAAGGAAGGACTAGTCGAGTTGCATTAAGTTAAGAATCCTATGTAACCATGTTTATGTCCTCTTTCGTGATCGATGGACATACAGGATGATTAATGACAATATAGCTAGTGATGCCTTGATTCTCTACTCTAATGTACTTATTTATATCGATGTCATGAAACTTGTCACCAGTCCTTTTTTTTTTTTCCATTTATAGTGGGAGTCAATGGTATGGTCACTTCATTAACATGTTTTTTCGAATTATTTTGAGTCACAATGTAATGATCTTTCAGCAATTTTTGCTTTTTTTTTTGTAGTAGCTTAAAGTATCGAGATATTTGCAGTCAACTCTTTATGATCTCAATCAAAAAATGCTAAATGTGTTGAATATTTGCTATATCTCTACAAATCACTGTCACATTTTCATAAAGCTCATCTACATGAGTCTTTATGTGCATCGTTCTTGAGAGAATTTGTTGAAAATTTAGAGAATATTCTCGTTAAGTAGGAGTAATCCAAGTCGAAGAAGATGAGAAAGTGTAATGAGATGGATCTTATTGCAAGGCGAGCACCAGCTAGTCATTCATATCTATTGAACTTAAGATTCACTATTTGATTTTGATGAGAATAAAACAAAAAGCATATGATGAACGAGTTATTGCTTGATTATATGAAGTTAATTGAGAAAGAAGTTATTATCTTGCATTATGATTATAAATATTAATTAACTTTACAAGAAATTTGGATTCAAAAGATGTGCAAGCATCCTTGAAGTTGAATTGTATAATGTAGATGTTCTTTGTTGTGTTTGAAAGTTGAAAACAGGTGAAAATGGCCTATCAGCTTTAGAAGTTTACTAGCTTGATGATGAAGTGCCTTGAATTAAACGTTGGGTTGCATTTTGTTCATTGAATCGGCATGACAATGGACTTATTAGTGTTCGTGCCAATAGTTGTCTGGCTTACTAGCACGCTAATAAGTATGTGATGACATCATAACAGTAAGCTTGTTTCAATTAGCTATTGAGGCATTTAATGTACCGTAACGTGAAGAATTGAATGAGTTGGTATAAATGCTCAACAACTCAACTAAGGACAAGTTAGAACTGATATTTTACTGAAATTAAAGGACATTCTCTTACATTCATTGGCTTTATTACTTACTATTAGTCTCTTATACTCTTCATTGCAATCAAATAAGTGAGACTTAGTGTGTAGTGCTTGAGAGTTCTTGTATTTGCAATCTTTAGAGAGAAAAACACTGCACTTGTATGATCATTGTGTGTAATTGCGATTGAGAAAACTTATGTAGCTTATTGAGTATTGTCTTATGAGATTAATAAAGTGGTGTAAGGTCTTTAATTAGAGGCGATTGTTAGTTTGTGGAGAGTAGGAGGTAGTTCGAACTCTATGTTCTATTCAGGCTTGATCTTCTTTATCTCTATCTTGTTATTTTTAGCATTCTTTATTATCTCATTTTTACTTTGATCGCATTTATTACTACATTTATTGTTCAAATCTTAAAAGAATCAAAATTTATCATTAAAACTCGATTAACCCCCTACCCCCTCAAGTCAAGTATGCCAACATGGCAAACAAAAAAAGTCATCATTTAAATCAAAAGATGTCATCTCGACTTCTAGGTAAATTCAACTATTACATATGGATTTATTTGGTCTTATCTAAACCTTAAGTTTAGGAGGAAAAAGATATACCTTAGTTATAGTTGATGATTTCACTAGATAACTTAGACCTTCTTCTTTGCAAACAAGGATGAAACATATCATGTATTTTTAAATTATAACAAGAAGGTCCAAAATAAAAAGTGTCTTTGTATTGTCTCAATAAGAAATTATCATGTAAGAGAGTTTGAAAATTAGTATATGGAAGTTTTTTGTAATAAAAATAGAATAGAACACACCTTCTTAGCACTTAGAACTTCATAACAAAATGGAGTCACCAAAAGGAAAAAAAAGGACTCTTATAGAAATGGCTAGGACTATGCTTTGTGAAAATAATCTATTTAAGTATTTTTGGGCCAAAGTCGTTGATATCATATATTATATATAAAAATGTGTTTTCACAAGGCCAATTCTTAAGAAAACCTTTTATGAGCTTTGGAGAGACAAAAGATTTAATATATCATATTTTCATCCTTTTGGTACAAAATGTTATATTCTTAATAATGGAAAGGAACAACTTAGAAAGTTTGATTTAAAATCGGATCAAGGCATCTTCCTTGGTTATTCACTCTCTAGCAAGGCATACAAAGTGTATAATAAGAGAACTTTAGTTGTAAAAGAGTCAATTTATGTTACATTTGATGATACATATGCATGTAGAGAGTTAAATGATAAAGTAGATAACATTGGTGTTAATTTGGATGGTTGTAGTCTTAATAAGGACCAATTCACTTCAAATGAAAAGGAAATCTCTAAGGAAGATGGAATCATTGATAATAGTAACATAAACTTACCTAAAGAATAAAAGTTTGTGAAAAACACCTTAAAGACCTAATAATAGGAGAACCATCTAATAGGGTGCAAATAAGAGCCTCTTTAAATAACTTAAGTAGTGTTCCTTTCTTAACTTAAACCCAAAAATGTAGATGAAGCTCTAAAAGACAAGCTTTGGATTTAAGCAATACAAGAAAAGTTAAATCAATTATCTAGAAATGAGGCATGGGACTTAGTGCCTAAACCAAATAATAGACTAGTAATTAGAATTAAATGGGTGTTTAGAAACAAGTTAGATGAAATTGGAACAGTGAACAGAAATAAGACATGCTTAGTTGCTAAAGGTTGCAACCAAGAAGAATGAATTGATTTTGATGAAACTTTTGCTCCGGTTGTTAGATTAGAGGCCATTGGGGTACTTTTACCATTAGCTTCATATAAAGATTTTAAATTATATCAAATGGATGTTAAGAGTGCTTTCCTAAATGGTCATATTAAAGAGGAAGTGTATGTAGAGTAAACACTGGGATTTGAGGATAGTAAATTCCCTAATGATATTTATAAGCTTAATAAGGATTTATATGCACTTAAACAAGCTCTTAGAGCTTGGTATAAAAGATTAAGCAGCTTCTTGATAAACAAAAATTTTACTGGAGGAAAACTTGATACGACATTATTTATCAAGCAACACAATGCTCATATGTTGAATGCTCAAATATACATGGATGACATTGTGTTTGGTGCTACTCACATAGACTTAGTTAATGAGTTTATACAATATATGAAAAATGAGTTTGAAATGAGTATAATGGGTGAACTTAACTATTTCTTAAGTCTTCAAATAAAAAAAAAATGAAAATGAACCTTTATCAATCAAGCTAAGTACACTAAGGAGCTCTTGAAAAAGTTTAAAAAGAATAATTGTACGATTAGGCGTACCCTAATGAGCACCATTTTAAAACTTGATAGAGACAAAAGTGGAAAGACAATCTGTGAAAAGTTATATAGGGACATGATAGAAAATCTTATATTTAACTACATTTAGGCACGACATAATGTTTACCATATGTCTATGTGCATGATATTAATCTTCTTCTAAAGAATCTCACTTGAGTGTAGTTAAATGCATTTTTAAGTATCTTATGGGAACCATTGAAATTCGCTTGTGGTATCCAAAGTATACCCCGTTTGATCTTGTTGGATACTTTGATGTTGACTTTGCAAAGTTGCACATGTTACTTTCTTGGCAACTTGTTAGTGTCATTGATAGGAACTAGACTATTAGGCCTTTGACCCACAACCGAGCTTGAGGACTAGAGGGATTGGTAAGGTGAATCCTCTTGCTTTAGCCGACTCTTACTGAAGCCGAGTATCTCTTTGCTGATCCACTCTGCATGCCGAGCTGAATGATTGCCCATCTTTGGTAGATTGTGTACCAAATAACAGAATGCAAAGACATTCGCTAAACCTTGCGCGCTTACTCATTCATGCCTTAGCTGACTACTTGTTTCGTATCACTCTTGCCGAGATGCCGAGAGAATGACACCAAATTAATCCTTAGTTACCCTTGCTTGGATAAGCAATTTGCTTGTACTTTTTGTTTACATCTTCTAATGACATTGCCAATGTATCTTTACCACATGTACATGACCACATGTAGAATCTACAACACTAATTATTACTTTTCTTGAATATTCATTTTTATGCTTTTATGTTCTTATACATTACTTCTTTAGGACAATATCCTTTTTGTCTTTTCCCTTTTAGACAAGTTACTCTAACTTATCGAGTATAAATACCTCTTGAACTTGTAGCTGTAATGAACAGATTATTATCAATACATTGCATATTCCTCTTCTCGTAAACATCGATTGTTTACTTTTATTTCGCTCTTATCCTAACCCTTAAGCAAGGCTAGGTGGCGAGTAACCTCATCGATCCATCTTGTATGTCATATCTAGTTGTGCCATGAGTCCTTGAAAGTTTCATTGGTGCATCATATCATTTGGAATTGTTCATGGATTTTGCTTTTTCTTCGTTCACTCTTTTGCGCATTTCCCCATCACTTACTTTTCAAGATTTTGGTAAGCTTGAAGTGATTCAGCAACTGAATTTGTTTGTTCTTAGTCATGGTTCACATCAGTTATAGTATTCAAAGAAACAAAACTTGGTAGCACTTTCAACTACCGAGGCCGAATATGTAGTTACCTGTAATTGCTGTGCTTAAATTCTATAGATGAAACAAACATTGTATAATTATGGTCTAAAATTCACTAGTGTCCCAATAAGAAGTAACAATACAAGTCTTATAAATCTAACAAAAAATCTAATCCAATACTTAAGGACTAAGTATATAGAAATTAGATATCACTTTATTCATGATAATTGGCAAAACAATAATATATGCTTAGAATTTATTGATACTAGCAACTACAGGATGAATGTGAGGTACATAAGAACTAAGATAGTTTTTTTGGGTAAAAATGGCATTCTAAGTTGTTTGACTGGCAAATAACATACTGTGGGGCCTAAGAAACATGATCATATAGGTTTCATACACATTACATGACATTTAACATGTTTTAGGCACATTGGAAGTCATTCATAAATATTTGAGTTTATATATGTACAATTTCATCATGTATCGGTTTCCATGCCCAAAACTGACATTGCATATTTAATTTCATCTTTAAATCATAGTTGAGTGGTTATTTTTGTCAAGTGTTGATCTTGTGCAAATTTGACCTATTAAGACCCTTATTAGGCTCTTTATGGTATAAGATAGGTTATTTGATCATTTTGACAATTTGAATGATACTTAACTTGATAATGCCTCTATCATGTGTATATGAACTATTAAAAGTGGTTTGAAGTGAAAACCTGATTTAATTTTGATTTGGTGCATTTTCTTGATTTCTAACTATACTAGTATCATATACTTGACCTTATAGAACTTAAGCAGTGATTTTACAATTTGTAGAGTATTAAAGCTATAATTTATCCCTATCATGCTTAAATATGTATTTAATACTTTTTTGAAGTGTTGGTGTGTAAAAAATCAATGTTAATGCAGATAATTTGCATATACATGCACACTTTCACTTTATCATAAACCACATAGCTTTATGGATTTGATTGGTTAAATCTTAGCTTTCTAACTAAAATTTAAGTTTTTCAAGCCTTAATGGACTAAATTAAATTTTCTTCAAGTGTTAGATAGCTTAGCATATTCATTAAAATAGGATTGAACTTGCAACTTTAACAAATGGGGTGAATATCCACAAATTCTATAGATTTGCAGAATATTGTCATGACTGTACCTTAGGCTTCTTTCTAACAAAAATTTTGATCAGTTTTGTTTGTTGAACAATCATGTTGGTAACCTTCCTTATTTTCATGATGGTATACTCCTCTCAACAAACACTTGGATTTAGTTCTGTTTGTGGTACTGGCATGATGGTACCCTCCCTTACCATTATGCTGGTACATCAAATTCTAGGTACACTCAACAAAAACCTTCAATCTTTCTATTTCACCTCCTTTCTCAAAATCCTCTTCTTTCTTTCTCTTCAAACCTTAGATCTACTCTACTACTTCGATCCACCATCACTTAACACGAAAAATCCTATCTTTCCTAAATTAATCACCTAAACTCTTACAATCACATAATCTTCTCTCTCTCTCTCTCTCTCTCTCCCTTTACAAAATCTCCATCTACTACACTTTACATCGTTATGCCACCTCTACCATCTTAATGCCATCACCTACTACTCCACTGTCATCCGTAATTCATACACATACAATCTCCATAACTGTCCTCTTATCCTCCTTCTCTCTAACATCTTCATACCCTTCAAAACACCATGCCACCAAGAATCGTACATAGTCTTGCACCACCCATGTACGACCACTATTGTTTTCCTACTCACCACCATGCTTAATGGTTTGAGAAATTTGCTAACTTGGAAGTAGACACCAGCATCTTTTATCCGTAAGAAGTGCTTGATGAATTTCGCATTCTGGCTATTCTTAGGGTCAGCACAAATCATGTCTTAGACATTCTTTAGCTTACAAATGAGATACATGATGACGCCCTTAAATACTTTTATTGTAATATGTTTGATTCCTTAGATAATCAAAACTGGCCAAAGTCGAAAATAAATCCTAGTGATGAGATAAGTTGAACTGTTCTCTACACCTATGTTTATGGCACTATGATCACTATCACTCTTGAGGAAATTTGTAGCCTTATAGGTGTTGGGATTGGTGGAATTGAGGATAACATTAATTATTATGGTGTTCGCTTTTATGAGAAAGTATTTTGGTAGTCGGGTATTGGTTGGAATTGGAGAAAACCTAAAAATTTGGTTGCAATAAGACTTGATCTTAGGACCAAGATTCTCTACCATATTGCGATCCACAATTATTGTCCTCATTGAAGGCAACAATCTAATGTTACATACTAAGATAAATGGATCATCTACTATCTTCTTATGAACAAGCAAATTGAATTTTTTAGTATTGTGGTTCAATGCTTTAAACATGTGACCAATAACTCTTTTCAAGCTTTCCTTCAGTTTGGTCGGTTAGTTTCCTACACCCCTACGGGTTGTTAGAGTTAAACACCTTGAACTAGTTGATATTTATTAGGGTGTTTGGAAAAAATAGTATGCAATAATTAGGTTAGAAAGAAACCACTTCCTCCCTTGACCTTGGCTTTAAACAAGAACTACTTAAATCTTTTGATGAAACGGGGAAGTAATAGTGATCCTGGTCCCTTTGATGAGGCCGCTTTGACTCTCTAAGGATAGCTTCCACCACCTTCTAATCACATTGTAGCTCCTCCTTCGGTAAGGTCCTTTCATCATCCTCCTGCTCATGACTTTAGCTTTCCTTCTTTTGATTCGACTTCTCCTTTGGCATTTTAGCATCCATTTTATCAATACTTAGAGATGCGTTTCAATCAACTCATGTAGGACATTCATGTATATATCCACAGCGGGTTTCAAGAACTTTATCACCATTTCCATAAGGATTATCACTGCTCCTCATGTCTTTACCTTCCTCTAGTTCAGGATGATGACCTTCCTGCTGCCTAAGTTGTTTACTCTAGCTTAAGTTTCTTATGTTACTTTTTCTTCTCTTGTATATGTACTTAACTTGGTTTTTGGCTACCCTTATGTTGTTTTTCAATTAATGTTTTGGCTATTGCTATGACTTTTGCTGATCATGATGAGTGTAATTGATCTTTTGAAGATGCATGGATATCTATATCTCGTTGTTTTTTCATGTCATCTATGGAACAATAGCAACTTTGAACTCATCTTATAACTTTGGCATATCATGATCTCAACTCATTGAAGGTTTGAAATATCTAATATATGAAGTAATTCATTAAAAAGTTGATACATCCTACATAAGAAGTAAGGATTGGTTCCCTAAAATATCAAAGCTTTCTATCTCAAACAATCTCGCTTGATTGCCATATGTCTTAAGATCGAATGTTTAATTTAGTGGGAGTATCATATTGAAGGGGAGCTTTCAAAATATAAGGGTTTTATCCTCATCAAAAAGGGGGAGATGTTGAACCTAAGGTTTACTATTTGATTTTGATGAGAACAAAACAAAAAGTGTATGATTAAACATGTTACCACTTGATTATATGAAGTTAATTGAAAAAAAAAAGTTACTATCTTGCATTGTGGTTATATATATCAATTAACTCTACAAGATATTTGGATTTGAAAGATGTGCAAGTATCCTTGAACTTGAATTGTATAGCGTGGGTGTTCTTTGTTGTGTTTGAAAGTTGAAAATGGGTGAAAATAGCCTATCGGCTCTAGAAGTTTACCAACTTGACGATGAAGTGGCTTGAATTAGAAGTTGGATTGCATTTTGTTCATCGAATCGTCATGACAATGGACTTATTGGTGTTCGTGTTAGTAACTATTTGTCTTACTAGCATGACGGTAAGTATGTGATACCGTTATAATGGTACGCTTGTTTTAACTAGCTGTTGGGGCATTTAATGTATCGTAACGTGAAGAATTGAATGCTTTGGTATGAATGCTCAACAACCCAATCAAGGACAAGTTAGAATTGATATTCTACTATAATCAAAAAGACATTCTCTTACATTCATTGGTTTTATTACTTATTATTTATCTCTTATACTCTTTATTGCAATCAAACAAGTGAGACTTAATGTATAGTGTTTGAGAGTTCTTATATTTGTAATCTTTAGAGAGAAAAGCATTACAATTGTATGTAATTGTGATTGAGAAAACTTGTGTAGCTCACTAAGCATTGTTTTATGCGATTAATAAAGTGGTATGTAATCCTCGATTAGAGGCGATTATTGGTTTGTGGAGAGTAGGAGATGGTTGGAACTCCATATTACATCTAGGCTTGATATTCTCTATTTTTATCTTTTTATTTCTAGTATTCTTTATTATCTCATTATTACTTTGATCACATTTATTGTTGCATTTATTATTTAAAATTTAAAAGAATTGAAATTTGTCTTTAAAACTTAATTCATCCCCCCCTCTTCAGTTTAGCTTAGTGTTCTTTAATATCTAGCAAGTCAAACCTATTGTTAGGAATCTACAAGTGATCAAAGTAAACTAATGTGTTTTATTAATTTATATGGAAGAAATGGAATTTCAAACCCTAATTCTATCCAGAAGAGAGACCATGAGCTAAAGCTCACACATAAGCACATGCTTACACTAACTAATCAGCCTGACTTAACAAAATATCTACTTAATTTCTTTTGTTTTTGAGGTTTCTTTGATTTTCTTAGTAACAATGAGTGATAGTATTCTACCTTAATAGTAAATACATGTAATAAATAAGAGAATGGTAAAGATTCAAGCCATAAAATTCTCAATTTTGCCATGAGGTACTTATTTGATCGATTAAGTACATTAGATCTAATAGAATTATTTTGTTGTATCAAGATTAATACCAATTCGACTTGTTTCATGAATAAAATGTGACAAATTAACCAACCAATAAAGTTACTTGTTACAAATAAGATCTTGCTATTGCATTGACTAATACTCTTTATTTATAGTAGTAGCTAACAACTAACTAATAACAGCTTCTAAACACAATGCGCATTAGAACACCTATTGGTTTACAAGCTGCTTCCACAACACAACATACACGACTCCATATTGGTATCATATTACCAATTATCTCATGCAATACTACCGGTAAATAACTTTTAAAGAGATCTAAGACTTCCATTTAACTTTGTTGTATCAAACTTAGAGAAGGATCTAACTTTGCATCAAAGAGTAATGCTAGCATTAATTGGAGGTACTGCAAAGAGACATCTCAATTTGACAATCAAGTCTCCTAAATTGTGGCAAATAGTTAAGCAGCACCTATTGGTATGAGTTTTGGAAAACAAAAGCCATGCTTTTCCTTGTTAAGTCTCTTAATTAAGTTTTGATGATAACAAAATATGGATTATGTGTTACTAATATTTTTATTAAATGTGCAAGTTATTCAAGTATTAAATTAAATATATTTGATTGAGTTAGTTTTAAAATGATTAAGGATTTAAGTTAGATAATTTTATGACATGATGGTTTAGTTCAACTTTATCAGGTATACGAGGAAACTATGCTCAATTCTGTTTTACATGAGTTGGTTCAATATTAATGGAGATTTTTAAGAAGAATAAACTATATTTTATTAAGGTGGAATAATTGGTTGGACAAATTTGTATTTATATTTATATCTATGGAGATTAAATGATGTGGGAATGGAATGAAGTTTGGATCCAAGCCATTTAAGATGCGGTGCTTAAGGAATGAGCCAGGAAGTGCTTCATAAGCTTAATTACATATAAAGGACGCCAAATGTTATTTTAACGTGGTAGTTGATTTGGAAATGCTGGTGAACGGTGATCATTTTGGAAGTCCATGAAAAACACATGTCATGGGAGCGAGTAATTGACTTAAGACTTCATTGTTTATACTAGGTGGTAATTTTTTCTAGCAAGTCTCAATCTTGACAGTGTCATCCAAGCTATAAAATATCTTGTCATTCAAATGCTCGTAATTCTGCCTGAATAGTACTGACATACGAGGAAAAAGAGAGTCACATAATAAGCTTTTATGTGGCAACATTTATGAAGTCACCACGAGTATATTGGCCAATAATATAGCAAGGACATTCGGCTCGTCTCCAAGCTAATTTCTGCAGGGTTAATTGGAATATATATCTTAAATATCTAGGAGCATTACAATATCCATCTCCTTAGATTTTAGCGGCAATAATACCTTTATAATCGGTTCAACACTTGACCATATTTTATATTTTATGGAGTATATTTCTATGAAATCTATTGGTTCCATATATAATATCAAGAAGAAAGGAGAGGATTAAATTGATATCTTTAACTTTTTGAAAACTTTTTTAATGTAAGAAAAATAAAGTTATCTCTCTTAATAACTTATATTGATGAATAGTGATATTTTAATATTTTAATACACAATAATTAATAAAACAAATTAAAAGAGTAAGAAAAAAAATATCAAGCTAATGATTTATAGAGCTTTGACTTTTTATTTATTGCTCTTTTGTCACTTCGCGATTGGGGATGTGTTCTACTTCATTGGTGCCATTCCACTTGATTCACTAAATCAAATCACAAGAAGATTATAGGCTTTCGTCACACATAGACTTCACAACACTTTGCTTTATCTGTCTGGCCTCTCCACAATCTAAACTAATTACAAATTTACAAAGTATAAATGTACTTGTCTCAATACTTAAATAACAAATAAAAGCTATAAATTACAAGTGATAATAAAAATATAAATCTTAATTAATTTCGCTCTAAAGAGAAATAACAATTTTTGCATAATTTGCTTTGGTGTAACTTTCTAAAGAAATATTTGAGAGACTTTCTGTGACTTTTTAGAAGATATAATCTAATTATGATTTTGTTGTGTAATGAAAACTTATTTATAGAGAAGTATCTGACGTTTTCAATCCTTTCTCTTTTTATATTGAAATCGTTCAATAACTAATTTGTTGAAGATTATCTTCACTTTCGTGTTTATCCAACCATTATTTGTTAAAGATAATCTTTAAATATTTTGAGAAGATCTCTTTATTCTTGAAATTCCAAAACAGCTCTTCTTATCTTGTTTTAATTAGATACACTTCAATCCTTAATCACCAGATAAGCTTTGGATTTGAATTTGATGAAGAGATATACTTTATCAGCAACTATATTAAATTTTTTTTTGAAATTCCACAAAATCTGAATCACCCTTATTTTTATCCGTATTTGTGTATATCTTAATTTATCAAAAATATATTTTCTCGAAAAAATAATCCCTATGGATCTTGGTTTCATCTTAAGTGAAATAGGAATAATTATATTTTCCTAATACACTCAATTTAGTGGAGCTAGGCCTTATTGAATTCAAATTTGATATGAGTTAAATTTCATTGTCATATATTTCCAGATTAACTTTTTGAATAACCTTTTGAAGAGTATCAATCTTCCTTTCTTTAAAGTCTCTAAACAAGTGCTATATCACTTTTAAAGCTTCTAAAACACTTAAACTATTCTCCTTTTTAATTAAATCAGACCTTTTGAATAAGTTTCTAAAGACAACTTAGTTTTACAAATTTAAACTTTTGAAAACTCTTCTAAATATTTACATTCTTAATGATTCATTAGCTTTTATCCCTTTTTTGTTATCATTAAAATTCATGAGACATGTTTAACATTCTCCTCTTTTTGATGATAACAAAAACACTATTATAAACTATATCACAAAAAAAAAAAAAATTCACAATTACTTTAACAACCACATAATCATCATGTCGTTATGTCAAGCAACATGTAGTCCACAACTGTTTTGGTTTTTCTAACAATCGTTTTTGGTTTTTCTCTCCCCTTTTTTGTTATCATGTTTGAATAACATGCTTGAAATCATAAATGAACTCCCCCTTAATATTTATAAATAGATAGAATGTGTAGAATGAAAAGACTGCATTGATTAAAAATATATATATATATATATAACTAAGTCTAGAAATAATAAAGAACAAGTCCATAGGAGGACTTTTCATTAGAAAACAAAAGATCCTAACAAAGTTGAAACTAAGATATTAGATAGAGATAATCATAAAGACAATCATTTCTTAGATCTCTTAGTTTTCTTCTTAGCACAAAGTTTGAATTTGCCAAAATAAGATGGAAGACCCTTACTAGGAAATGAATTGGCTTCAAAAGATGTTGCTACAAAGGAAGTTGGTTCTTTGTTAAATGTAGGTGTGATTTGAGCTGGAGTTAGTACAGAGTCTTCTTTAGTGGATGCAACAGAAAGGGTTTCTATGTTTCCTATTGGAGGTGTCTGTTCTTTAGGATTCAGAATAGGAGTAGCAACTTGAGGTGTTTTGTCAGGTGATTGTGGGGAGAAGACAAGAGTTTTATCCAAAGCTAGAACAAGAATAGAATCAATTTGATTAGTTGGTTGAGTAGAAATAGTAGGGAGCTTAGGTTCAGTTGGTGTAAGGGGAGCATCTAAAACAGGAATAGATGGTTCAATGGGTGTGAGGTGAGGATTAGAGATAAGAATAGATGGTTCAGTTGGTAGGGTCTATTTAAGGGGTTTAGAAGGGAAAACAGTAGGGTGAGCTTGGTTATTAGGATTTGATTCAATAACAGTTTCCTTGACCCAAGCTTTGAATAAGTCTTTCATTCCAGTAATTTGATCCTTGACTAGCTTGCCTACAACTTCCTTGATTCCTTCAGAAAGTTGTTCAACAAAAGCCAAGCTTTCCCTTTATTTGTAGTGAATAGATTGAATCTCTGTACTTTCTAAATCACTATTTGAAGGTGAACCAATTGCTTCCATGGATTCTATTCCACCTGATCTTCTAACCAATTTCCCTTTCCTTTTTGGTTCCTTTTCAGTAGGTTCTTTTCTTCACTTCCTTTTCTTTTCATTGTTTTTTTCTTTGATTATAATAACCCTTCTTTCAAGATTTGAGGGATGTACAAAAATACCTCCATTATGTGAATGCTAAAGCTTGTTATTCACATAAATACTCCATTATGTGAATGCCAAAGCTTGTTATTCACATAAATCCTCATTTGTTTAAAGATTCCTTCTCCTAGTTTAATAGGGAAAAAAATGACAACTTGCTTCTCCTAGAATTTTCAATTTCTTGAAATTAAAAAGAGTCATCAACAAATTTCCATATGGCCAAACATCTAAATGTTGCCATATGTTTCTCATAATTAATTTCACATTCTCTTTCTTAGCAATGCCAAAATAACCAATGCATCCTCTCTTGTTACAGAGGTTGCACTACCCCGTTTAGGTAACATAAATGAGTTGACAAATTTGTGTAAGACTCTAAATAACAGCTCAAATTTAGCACTGAAGATATCTCTTCCTGTTCCCAACTTTACTCCATCATTTAATTCTATGAATAAATTCTCTTTAGTCATCTATACTAAGCTCTTACCCTAATGTTGAAGCATTTTAGAATGTTCTTCTTTGTGATTTCTATCTTTTAGCCTAATACAACTGACTTCCGAACTTCCTGATTCTTGTTATCAAGCTTCCAATAGAACTCATCTACCAATTCCCCATATATCATTCCTCTCATATCAACCAGACCATTTAAACCCAACACATCCAAGTAGTCTTTCTAGTAAAAATCATTCTTGTCAAAGAATTTTAAGTCTAAATAAAAAGAATCTTTGATGCAGAGATTTTTACCTTCCATTGTGTATCTCTTTTTAGGTTTGTCTTTTGATTTGAAGGAGGGAATTAGAGTCTTCACTTCCGAAGGCATTTGCACATTCTTAGAAGCTTTCGACATCTTTTTTATTGGAGTAGCAATCATAGACTTTTGTAGAGTCTTCTTTGGTTTAGGTACACGAGGTCGTTCGGAAGGATTTCTCTTAGACTTTTCTTCAGATGTTTGCCTAAGGGATTAGGGCTTTTTGATTCAGTAACTTCTTCGGATAGGCTGGATTCTTGAAGATCCTGATCAACCTTTTGATAACTTCCTGAATTTGTTTTAAATGTACTTTAGAGCTGTTCTTTTGATTCACTTCTTGAGTAGCTTCTTTTGATGGTTCATCATGAAGTTCTAGGGTTAGGGTTTTTTAAGATGAATCTTGGTGTGTTTCGGAAGTGGATTAGGTTAGGGGATTGTAGGGATGGTGGTGTTTGTCTCTTGTTCATTACGAATATTGGGATTTTTGGAATCATTTCAAATTTTGGATTTAATCCCCTTTGTAGCAATTTGGGTAGATTTTCTAGGTGCTATGGAAATTGAGTGAAAGAAAAGCACGAGAGAAAAATATTAAAAGTTTGATGAAATGAGAAGAAGAGGAACAATTTGAGGCTTTTATAAGATGAAGAATTAAACTGCTAGAGTTTATGGTCTTTAACCTTAAGAGAGTAGGCTAGATTAATGGACCCATTAAAGAGGATTTTGAGGACCGACTAAAGTCATGTTTAGGCCCTACTTCTTTTCTTGTCTAGCAAATGAAAAAAAAAAAAAAAAAACTTTGCATGTGTTCAAATAATATATAAATAAGGAAAATTAATAAAAATGATCTCTAATCTAACAAAAAGGATCACATACACTAATTTCATTACGAATAAATTCAAACCTTAATTTATTCAGAGGCTTAGTAAAAATATTAATAAATTGATATCCAGTTGCAACAAAATCAACACTTATATCATTATTTGCTATATGATCACAAATCAAATGGTGCATTATTTTTGTATGTTTTGATCTTGAGTGATGAATTGGATTTTTTGTCAGATTAATAGCACTAGTATTATCACATTTTATGGGTATATTTTTATAACTTATTCCATAGTTATCCAATTATTATTTTAACCAAAGTATCTGTGCACAACAATTTCTAATAGATATATATTCAGCTTTTGTAGTTGAAAGACTAATAAACTAATTTATCGACTAAGAACTAACAAGTTCCTGAAGTATTCTTCTTATCTACTTTGCAGCCTGCATAATTAGTATCTAAATATTCTATGATATCAAAATTTTTACTCTTAAGATACCAAATTCCCAATTTTGCAATGCTTTTTATACATTTAAAGATCTTTTTAATTATAGTTAAGTGTGTTTTAGTTGGTGAACTCTAAAATCTAGCACACACATAAGTACTAAGCAAAATATCAAGGAGTGAAGTAGTTAGATATAATAAAGATCCAATTAAGTTTCGATGGAGTTTTTTATTTACCTTTTTTCCATTACTTGTAATGTCAAGCTTTGTTGAGGTACTCATAGGTATTGAAGAATCCTTGGTATTCTCAAAACCAAATTTCTTCAATATTAGTCTGGTGTACTTCTCTTGGTGAATAAATATTCCATTCTCTAATTGTTTGATTTGTAATCTTAAGAAGTTTAATTTACCCATGAGTGACATCTCAAATTCTACTTACATCAATCTTGAAAATTCTTGGCAATATATTTCATTAGTTGCACCAAAAACAATATCATCAACATTGATTTGTACAACTAGCATATCTTTTCTATGATGTGTCATGAAAAGCGTGGTGTCTACTTTTCCTCTTTGAAAGTCATTTTTAATCAAGAATTGACTTAATCTATCATACCAAGCATGAGGAGTTTATTTAAGTCCATATAAAGCCTTTTTTAACTTATACACATAATCTGATTTGAAAGATTTGAAAGGATTTTCAAATCCAGGGGGCTGATTAACATATAATTCTTTTATGAAGCCATTTAAGAAAACACTTTTCACATCCATCTGATACAGCTTAAAATTTTTCAAATAAGCAAAAGAAGTAACAATCTTATAGCTTCTAATCTAGTAACAGGAGGATAGGTTTCATCATAGTCTATTCCTTCTTCTTGAGAGTAACCTTTAGTTACTAAACATGCTTTGTTTCTAATTATTTTCCATGTTCATCTACTTTGTTCTTAAATACCTATTTAGTTCTAATGGTTGACTTATTTTTAAGTCATGGAATTAAACTCCAAACCTGGGTTTTTTGAAATTGATCGAGTTATTCTTACATGGCTAAGATCCAGTTATTATCATTTAAAACTTTATCAACTGAATGAAGTACAATTTTAGTTATTAAAGAAAAATAATTTTCAATGTTTTGTAAGCTTAATCTTGCTTTTATTCTAGATCTAACATTATCAATTATAAGCTCAAGAGGATGATCGGTTTTAAATTTTAGAGATGATGGTGGAGTGTGAAAATGTTTAGAACCTTATGACTTGCCTTCTGGATGTGTTTCAACAAACCTTGTATTAGTTTTTGAAGTACCTTCTGATTCAAGTTTTGTTTTGGATATGTCAAGCATCTTTGAAGCTTCTGAAGTTCCTTTTGAAGGAGATTTTGTCTTTCCCTCTTTTGAATCAAGAATCGTATTCTTTTTGTTTGAAACAAATGGAGTTTCATTGTCTGATTCTTCATGGCTTGTTTCTTCAATAAATTTGACATTTATTAATTCTTCCACAACTTTTGTTTCTTTATTGTATACTTAGTATGCTTTTAAGTTCAGAAGTAGTAGAATAATTTTAAGTTCAGAGAGTAGCCTAAAAAGATGGCTTCATCTGCTCTCTCCTCAAAATTTCCTAAGACTTTTCCTGTTTTCTTGACAAAACACTTGCAACCAAATGTGCGAAAATATGAAATAGTAAGTTTCCTTCCTTTATAAATTTCATAAGCTATTTTATTTCTCAATGGTCTGACATATACCTGATTTGTGATGTAATAAGCTGTTGAAGCAACTTTTGCTAAGAAATAATATGTTATATTACTTTCATTAAGGAGAGTTCTCATCATAGATAGTCCAATTTTTGCGTTTAACTACTCCATTTTATTATGGAGTATATAAGGTGTAGGGAAATTATGAGTGATGCCTTTTTTTTTTTCACAAAACGAGATAAAATTTGAGTTGTCAAATTCTTTGTCATGATCAGTTTGTAGACTAATGATGGAGAGGCCTTTTTTTTATTTTCAACTCTTTTTGAAAGGATTTCAAAACTTTTACAACCATCGCTTTTATGACGCAAAAATAAGATCTAAGTAAATATAGAGAAATCATCTACTATGATAAGTCTATACTTATTTTTTCCTAACCTTAGAGTGCGAGTTATACCAAATAAATCTAAATGCAATAATTCTAAAGATCTTTGAGTAGAAATAATCTTTTTACTTTTATGAGAAGATGAACTCATTTTATTCTTAAGATAAGTAGCACAACGAATATTCTCATGAGTATGTAGTTTTGGTAACCCTTGAATTGAGTTCTTTTTAAACAAGTTTTCCAATTGTTGAAAGTTTAGATGTTCTAGTCTTTTATGCCAAAGCATAGTGTTGTCATTTATTGAGATAAAACAGCTTTCAGATGATACTTCAAATGGTTTAATTAGATAAACATTCTTCTTTTTGAAACCTTCAAACAGCTTAAATCCATCCTTGTTAAAGCCAACACATTTATCATGTTAAAAAATTATTCTATATCCTTTATCACACAACTGACTTATGCTTAACAAGTTATGTTTCAATCCTTTAACTAACAATACGTTTTCAATTGAATGAGGTATCAAACCAATTGATCCTATCGCAATTATTGTACCTCTATCATTGTCACCAAATTTCATGTAACCATTTACCTTCCATTCTAGATTTGTGAACAACGAAGCATCACCGGTCATATGTCTTGAACATCTGCTGTCAAGATATTATGTTCCTCTTATCTTAACTTTGTAATCTTGCACATATCACAGCATAATTAAGTTTGTTTATGAAACTAGTGAAGCTTGAGTCCATGAAAATTTAAGCTTGTCTTTTGAATTGAACCTTGATTATTGCTGAGATTATATATATATATATATTATAAAAACAATGTTTCTCTATATGACCTATTTTATTAGATAGAAAACAAGCATAAGATTTCTGCTCAATAGACCTGTTACATATTACTTTCTTTTGATTTGGATTCTTTCTGAAATACCTTCTGTTCAGCTTTCTATTGTACCCTCTAGAGGAATACTTATCGTTGTTTTGAGAGCTTTTTGTTATGCTTTCTGATAGGTTCAAATGCTTTGTTATTTTCCCTTCCTTTGATCATTTCTTGATTTTCATCTTTTAATTTAACGAAAACTATATTTTTCTTTGTTTTAGATGTATCTCAAAATTTGAGACCTAGCCCAAATTTTGAATTATCCATTTTTTGACTAGAAATCAATATTTGTAATTTCTTGTCATTTTCATCAAACTTGCGGAACATATTCTTAATAGATTTAGATAAATCCTCCACATGATTTTTCTATTTCTTAATTTCTTCTTTTAGAATAAGAATTTCATTAACTAAGGCTTCACAAGCAATGTACAATCCTACAAAATCATTTTTTAGAAAATCATTTTCATCTACTAGTAATTTAATAGCTTGACTAAGTGTATGCTTTTCTTCTTTTTTTTTTTAACATTTTTACTTCATATTCAAGCTTAGATATCTTGTTACTCAACTTAGAAAGAGCTTTGAGGAGTTTGTTAATTTCAACACATATATTGTCAGGTACTTCTAAATTAGAATCAAAATCAGTTTTAGAATCTACCTTAAAAAGTGTCATAAGACATATTTGCTTCCTCGCATTCTTCTAAACTTTCTGAGTCAATTTCTGAATCTTCTAGGTTACTCCATGTAGCCATCAGTGATTTGCATTTCCTCTTAAATTTCTCCATTTTCTTAATTAACATAGGACATTCATATTTTTTATGCATTCATAGCAAAAAATCTCCTTTTTGAACTTTTTCTTCTCTTTTTCTTTAATTACCTTTTCTGCATCGATAGACTGATTCTTATTAATAGTAAATTTTTTAGTAAACATTTTCTTATCCTTTTTCTTGAGCCATTTGTTGAGCTTTCCAACTAGGAGTGTCACATCCTCATCTTCTTCTTCAGATGAATCTTCTTCTATTAGTATCTGTTTCTTTGGTTTTGAAGGCTATGGTCCTTTTCCTTGTATCTTTTGAAGTATTTTTTGATTTGAGAAAATCAATTTCATATGCCATAAGCTTGCTGTATAGTTGACTTAAAGTTAATATTTTTAGATCACAAGTTTCTTCTATGGTAGTTTCTTTGCATTCCAAATTTTGGGAAGAATCCTTAGCATCTTGTGTACCATATCCGCATCACTAATAGTTTTGCCAAGAGAAGACAGTTCATTAGTTATAGCAATAAATCTACTAAAGAAGTCTTTGATTTCTTCACTAAGAAGGATTTGAAATGTTTCATATTGTTGAACCAGTAAATTGATTCTTATATCCTTAATTGTTTCCATCCCTTCATAAGTTTTCCCTAAGGTATCCTAAACATCTTTAGTTGTAGCAAAAGAAGCAATTAGATAAAACTCTGATTGTGCAATAGTACTCAAAAGTAAATACTTAACCTTTGAATTGAGTTTAGCTTTGGTGATATCATTACTTGACGTAATGATGGTTGGAATTTTGAAATATAATATAGAAATAATTTGTCAAGCCTAATAGTATGATGCCTTTACGTAAGTCTCCATCCTAAATTTCTAATAGGAAAAGTTAGTTCTATTAAGAAATGGTGTCTTACTAGGTTGAACTATTAAACTACTACTTGGTCTATTACTGAGGATCCGGTCTACTTAACCAGTTGAATTTCCAATAAGGAAAGTTAGTTCCATAAAAAAATGGTGTCTTGCTAGGTTGAACTGTTAAACTATCACTTGGTCCATTGCTGAAGACCTGGTTTACTTTACCGATACCGTTCTAGTTGATCAATTAAATCATCATACATGGACTTCATAATACTTTGCTCTGTCTATTTAGCCTCTCTACAATTTAGGTTAATTACAGATCTACAGAGTATAAATATATTTGTCTCAATACTTAAACAACAAATAAAAGTTATAAATTACAAGTGAGAATAAAAATATAAATCTCAATTAATTTTGCTCTAAAGAGAAATAATGATTTTTGTATAATTTGCTTTGGTGTAATTTTCTGAAAAAGTACTTAAAAGGCTTTTTGTGACTTTTTAGAACATAGAATCTAATCACGGATTTTTGTGTAACGAAAACTTATTTCTAAAGAAATATTTGATGTTTTGAATCATTTTTTCTTTTTATACTGGAATTTTCTAATGGCTAATTTGTTGAAGATTATCTTCACTTTCGTGTTTATCCAAGCATTATTTGTTAAAGATAATCTTTAGATATTTTGAGAAGATCTCGCTATTCTTGAAATTCAAAAACAGCTTTTCATATCTTGTTTCGATCGGATACATTTTGATTCTCAACTACCAGATAAGCTTCAGATTTGAATTCGACAAAAAGATGTTTTATCAGCAACTTGTAGATAAGTCTCATATTAAAAGAAAAATTTGAAATTCCATAAAATCTGAATCACCCCTATCCTTATCTGTATTTGTATATATCTTAATTTATCAAAAATATATTTGCTAAAAAAAAATCCTCATAGATCTTGGTTTCATTTTAAGTGAAACAGGATTAAGTGTATTTACTCAATATAGTGGATATAAGCCTTATTGAATTCGAATTTGGTATGAGTTAAATTTCATTATCATATATTTCCCAACCAATTTTCTGAATAACCATATAAAGAGTATCGATATTTCTTTCTTCAAAGTCTTTGAATAAGCTTTTGAAGTATTAAATCGCTTTTAAAAAATTTTAGAATATTCTCTTTTAAAGCTTTTAAAACACTTTCTGAATAATTTAGTTTTGCGAATTTAAACTTTATGAGAACTCTTCTAAATACCTATATTCTTAATAATTTATTAGCATTTATCTCTTTTCATTATCATCAAAATCTATGAGAGATATCTAATAATATCAAGTCAAGAGATAAAATGGATTAAGTTGGGAAAAATATCCAGAATCTAAGTTTAAATTTAAAAAAGATGGAGGAGATTTCAATTTCAAAATAAGTAGAGAATATGTATATATCATAAGATAAGTTCGAAGAAAATTTTACGGGGTGTTCAGTGAAACACATCAAGTGTAAAACAAGGGGCAGTTTAGGCGAAACTTTAGAATGAAATTTGAAATATTTCCAAGAGATTCAACTTAATCTTAATCAAAGTCTTGCTTGGCTTTTGTGGTGTTCAAACTCCAATGTATGGCAACAAGACTCTCAGATTTTTTCAGATAAAGATCAACTCTCATTTCAAATTCAAAATAGAAGATTGTTCGAAAAAGGAAGGACGCAATGTTTAATCCTTGAAGATAAGAATTGAGGCAAGGAAAAAAAAAAAAAGAAAAGAAGCAGCCGTTATATCATCTCAGTATATAAAGGGAGCTCGTTCAAATCAGAAAAACACCGATGGAGAATGAATAGAAAGAATTATTTCGTGCAAAAGTTTTTATCAGACACAATCAGAGACTTCGTTGAAGTTTGATATTCATCTTTTCTTTGTAAATTCCTGTCCGAAACTTGTTGAGAATGTCATTGTAATTCTCTGGTGATTTAATTCATGCTTCAATAGTGAACTTGTTTGAATAATTGAGCAAAGTCCACCTCCACCCCACCACCACCCCCGTTCCTTCTTGATATCTCGCATAGGACCTACATTAGATACCATGATAAAGCATCAAATTATGCAAGCTCAAACAACATTCTTTACACAAAATTAACTGATATCATGCTTTGAAAACAAAGTAGAAAGTTGAGAACATTTTTGTCATAAGGAATAAACGAAGCACCTATTACTCAGCACACCCGAGTCTCCTCCAAGCCAAATTTATGTGCTTCAAATGCCATCATCATCACCATATTAATATAGAATAATCCACTTAAAAAGTCAATCTGTCCTACTAGGTCACATTTTCCCCTAAAGCCTCTACCATATAGGAAGAAAGGCTTTCGTATATGTTCCAAACTAAACGTGTGAAATGGAAGAAATGGCACACCGTCTTCTATTTTATTTGAATAAGGAAACTATTCTCCAAAACAATGTTGCTGCCTTACTATGTTCAATGTCTAATTGTCAAGGCTGTAATGATACTATTTTGTAGCTAAATTGGTGGCTTACTTATTCTTAGTAATGGGGAAGAGGACCAAATTATACCTCTAAAAGAATCGACTAAGATTGAGAAAATGCCGTGAAGAACTTATAAAGAAGTCAGATTGCCAGTCGATAAATGTACATGGATGGTAGATGCAGCCGACAACTTTCTAACATTCTCACATCTGGGATCCCTTGGGAAGAGGATCAAGGGACCCTTGTGAACAGCTAGATGCAATAGCTCTCTTCAATCCTTTGAATAAGATGCAGTAAGAGGAAACAAAATCCATGGACAACATCATTTTGTCTATGTTCCCTAGATTACTTTACAACTCACATTCACTTGGGTCATACAGTGGCATTTTCAATTCAAATTTACTTTTAACTTTACGTTTGAGTTAAAGAAAAAGTATAGGGAGAAAAGATATTGAGAGGAAATAATTATCAAGGAAAAAACAAACGAAATATCTTGTTTGGATAGTATAGAAATGATAAGGAATGATTGTGCAGGAAAGTTAATTAAATATTTTTTTGAACTAGCTGAAGCACCCCAAAAGTCCTTAAATTTTAAAAAGCTGTTATTGAAATGATAATTAAGTCATTTTATGATTTCCTCCCAAAAGTTCTCTCCATATTTCCAAAGAATGATATTTAAACCTTCCTTTACCAATCCATTCCCTCCCTTTCCCCCCCAGTCTTCTAAACAAGGAAAACTTATCTTCTCCTCTAATCACTTTCCCCGCTTTTCCTTCCTACGCTCAAATCCAAACATAGTGCAAGTTCATGAGGATGACATCCAATAAAAGTAGACTCAATAACCATAATACTCGGATGAACAAACTCTTTTTCATGAAGTTTCTGAAAAAACACTTCTAGTTCAAGCTATCATGACATTTAAGAGACCCGAGTTGAATCTGGAAGATACATAACTAAATCTGTTGTATGCTGGATTAGGAAAGCTCAGAACTACACTTGTGGCATTGTCATATCAAGATAAAGTGTAAATTCAACACATATCATCACAATGAGCATGTTAGTGTACCCCAGAAGATTTCCTATATGCAGAGAAGATGAGAATGTGAACTATTACTGAGAGTGGAAATAGGGAGGAAAATAGGGAGGAAAACAGAAAACAATTCATCTTAAGCTTTGGACGACCAACTTACCCAAAAAAGGAACAAGCCCTGGGAGATTAGATATCCAACCCACGTATGCTAAACCACAATAACAGTAACTGTTCATAACATTTACAGTAGATTTTCATATGAATAATAAGAAAAATAGCAGCTAGCAGGAACCTCCAGATAAAATCTGAAAATTTTTCACCTTGTGCCATCTCTTTTCAAGCTGCACAGTATGGCGACTAATTGCAAGTCAGTTACTCCAGTATGCAGCTCGCTTTGGCACACACAGCAGTCTAATAAACTGGGCTATAGTGGAATTGAATTGTATGGAAATCAAAAGAACAAGGTTCCATCCCTGATGTTTCTCCTTCTATATGCCAAGCTAGAGTAATGACAGGATAGACCCCTCTAATTAGAGCTACTGAAATTTTTTCAAGGACACGGTCACATGAGAAAATGGACAGCAATTAGATATTGACATCCTTGAGAAACCTGAGTCTCATTTTAGAGATTTGGTATGCCTCATCTTGAAGTCCTGCTTTGTTGCATATGTCGATTACAAGGTTGAAAGTGTAATCATTCGGAGAAAAGCCATTAGATATCATACGATAGAAAAGATCAATTGCATCCTGATTCATGTTACTATTTCCGTTTGCCTCTATGATGGCTGTCCAAGTAATTAAACCCTTCACAGGAAGGGAATCGAATACCTCCTTTGCAGACCAAATATCTTGACTGCTCCCATACATTTTCATAATTTCTGAACAAACTAGTGGAACAGATTCAAAGTTTTTCTTCAGTACGTATCCATGAATTTCCCTCCCAAGCTTCAAAGCCTTAAGTTTAGCACAAACATTCAAAATCCTTGCCACTGCCACAGAATCGGGCCTGTGCTTTGACAACTGCATGGTCCTAAACACACCAATGGCTTCGCAAAGATGTCCATTTTCTGTATAAGAATCGATCATTGCTGTCCAAGCAATCACATTTCTGTATGACATACACTCAAAAAGTTTTGAAGAGTAATCGAGGATTCCACATTTGGAATACATCACCATGAGGCAAGTAATTATAGAAATATTAGGAAGCATGTCATTTTTAAGAGCATAAGCATGAATCTCCTTCCCATGCTTCAAAGCCCTCAACTCCTTACAAACTGGTAGAACAGTAGCAATGGTCACAGCATCAGGCCTGCAACCTTCTTGCTGCATCCAGACTGTACATCTCAGAGCTTGCTCAAGTCTCCCATTCACGATGTAACCCGACATCAATGCTGTCCAAGAAATAGCATTCCTCTCAAGCGAACTGTAAAACACCTGTCTTCCAGAAGCCAAGTTACCACATTTGCAGTACATATCGATCAAGGCAGACTGTATGGTAAGCTGCTTCATGTAGCTCTTAGTCTTCATCACATAAGCATGAACCTCTTGGCCTAGTTTTTCCGCCCGAATATCCCCAATCACAGGAAGAATGGTAGTCAAAATAACCGAATTTGGACAAACACCTTCCTCTATCATCCACCTCAAGTAATCCAAGGCTTCTCTCTGCAACCTATTATGAGCGAAACCTGCAAGCATCGCACCCCAAACCACAACATCCCTCTCACCCATCTCTTCAAAAACCTTGCATGCAAGCACGATCTTTCCACCCTTGAAGTACATATCAATCAAACTCGTCATCAACATGCAACTATCAATAAAACCATTCTTTATCAAAAGGGCATGAACCTTCAAACCCTGGCGTAAAGCTGATGCACCAGCGAAGCTCTTAATTAAACAAGAGAAACTATACTCATTACACTCAATCCCCGACTCCCTCATCTCCATAAAAGTATCCATAACATCTCCATACCGCCGCCTACCCGAAACAACGCTCCCTCTCAAAAGAGCATTATAAGGGTACACACTCTTCACGGGAAAAGTATCAAACAATTGATGTGCATCTTCTAAGGAAGCACAACAAGCGTACATATGAACAAGTTTAGTCTTCAGAAACTCATTGTTTTCGAGCCCGTTAATTCGGATGTGGGTATGAATCTGCTTCCCTTCAGATAATGACTTTATTCGAATACAAGCGGCAATTAGGGCAGAGAAAGTCGTTATATTTACAGGAATGCCCTTGTGGTCCGTGTAATCCAGGATGGTGAGTGCTTCTTTAAGCTTGTCTTGTCTTGCGAATCTTTGGATGGTTTCGCATACCGCGTGTGGGTTTTTGGTGTGGAGTGGCAAAGAAGAGGGAAATACATCTTCTTCTAAGAATGGCTTGGGGATGCTCTTCAATTTGGAACGACGACGGCTTGTTTGGGAAGCAAATGGAGATAGTTTTCTTGAAGGCTTACGTTTTGAGAAGGTTTTGGTGGAGTTCTGAATAGTATAGTGGAGTTGCAAGGTACAAGGCAATGAAGCTGAATTGAGTTGCATCAATGTCGTCCGGGAATATACTGCCGGTCTTCCTAGAGCGACTGAAGAAGACGACCAAATTGATCAAGTAAGTAGCAGAGGTTTTCTCGGCACAATGTTTCGATCTATGCGAATGTGTTAGAGTCAAGCTATGCAATATGTCAAATGATAGCAAATTTTTAGGCCATTGCCATCTCATCCTCGAAATAAAGAAATAAATAAATAAAAAGGCACTACCCGAAATTATTACTTTTTGAAGTGCTGAGAAAACACACAGCGGATGCGTGGCTTGATGATTGAGAACACATCCAATATTCATCTTTAATTTTTTTTTTTTCACTTGCATACACCCAGAGGGCAAGGATAATTTCAAACCGTGAATCAGGTTTAGTATAGAGTAGACTTACGGTTTAGTATAGAGTAGACTTGAACCACCCACCAAAACATAGGCTTAAAGGGTCTTAGTGATTCGGTCTTCAAACCACTGATTCAAGGTGAGCCATCAAAATTAAAAAAAAAAAAAACAAATAACACATCTATTAGCTTTATGTAAAGTATCACATGTATACATGTAGACATTAATGTATTGGAATTTGGAATTGAAATGAAGGAGAAGACAAAGCATGCCATTACATTTACACATACATGTCATATATACTTTCAAGTGATTGAGGAAAACATAGAAGGAGAGAAGGTGGAAAGTTATTAACGGGAATGCGAGAAAAAATGTAATGGGATTAAAATTAAAAAGAAAAATTGAAATGGTTCACGAGTTGACAAATTGGCTTCAACTGGTGGCCTCAAGGGCAGACTTGGTTTAGCCTTGAGTCGACCCATGAACTAGCGGTTTCGAACTAATTTGGTCTAATGACTAGATTTACATACAAGCGCATTTTCATTATGTTTCTTTCTTGGTCCAAAACAAAATAATAAAAAAAAGAAGAAGCACGAAATGCATAAATAGAATGTAATCTATTCTTATTCAAACATAAAACTCCCTCTCTCAAACTCTCATCCTATTTGGATCACCTATTATATAGAAGAGGACTAGATGAAAAAAATGTGAATCATAGATCAAGCCTTAAACTAAACTAAAAAATCAATTTTTTTGTAAACCATTCAGTTCACGGTTTGGTTCAAAGAATCGAATTGAACTTAATTGTTTTGAATAAAGGCAAACTGTTTGGTTAAACAAAAAAAAAAAAAATTCACGCGATTGTTTTGTACTTTTTTTTTTAATTTTTATTAACTTTCATGGATTTCATTAATTTTTCATATCACGTTCTTCTTAATCTCATTTCTAGATCAATTATTAAGATTAAGTTGAGTGAATTCCATATGAATTTCACATTTAAAAATTTTGCTTTTCTAATATGTTTTCAAATTAAAGGTCTGACTTTGGTGCTCTTTATGTATCTTTCATCTCTTTTTTAGTATTTGGTGTATCTCTTTTGTCTTCTTCACATCGCTTTTAGATGGGCAACTCTACTTCTATCTCTTCTTTGTTGTTCGTAGGAGTAAAGTCTCTTATCCTCATCTAATTAAGTTGCTAAGATCTTGTATAAGTCTTTGCTATATAAGAAATTAATTAGAAACACGCGAAAGTTTAATAAAAAGGAAAATATGTTATTAGCGATAAAAAAGTCTATTGAAAATTTGATTAAATAGTTGAACTATTGATCGATTTGGACTAAGTCGGTTTTAATTAAGTTTGGAAAATTTACAAATTGAATGGTATGTTTAGGTTCGACTTAAGAAAAAAATTGAATCGTTATATTAGGTTTGATTCAATAAGGGGTCAAACTGTACTGAACGGAATCACTTTTGCCCTTAGTATGAATGTCTAATCCTTCAACTTTTCTTGACGAATCTCCACCAAAAATCAAGGAAAGCTCTCTTTTTACACTTATTTTATCTAGATCTTCATATATTTTTAAAAATTTGATGGAATTAGAGGAACCCTATTATTGAAATGTAGTGGTCCATTTTGATATATTTTGTACATAAAATTGATGATTTTGTGTTTGTAAGTTAGTGTAATAACTTGTAACAACTTTTCTATGAAGTAAGATGTACAACGTGATATGTGGTAGTAATAAAAATTGTGTTTTCAAGCAAAATGTGCAATGCACACCATATGCTTGATAAAATGGGCATGAAGAGTTTGTTTGCCTTAGAGAATAAGTAGTATCATGTGGTTGAAATACACGATATGTAACATATAGTAAGCTAATTGGTATATTGATTATGTTGTGGATAGGTTGAAAATGGTGGGTTTAGTTAAATTCTTGGTCAATGTTTATGGAAAAATTTTGAGAGGAAATTTTGGGTGTAGAGTATGACAACGACTAGTGAAGATGTTGAAATTGAGAATAAATGCAAAATTTTCTTAAATTTTGGAAAAGGTTTGCCATAGTATTAGAATTGAACCTGGTGTGTTTAGTATTGAGATACTATATAGGTATCCTAATGTGTATTTGAGAGTTATTACCTACTCTTTAATAACTATAAAGGATGACGATGATGTGGAGAACCCATTTGAAATGGTGGAAGTTTTTAACTTGACTTATTTTCATCACTTATATGTTAGAACTTATGAGGAAAAAAAAGGTTAATATTCTTAGGTAGCAAGCATTCTACATAGATTACTCTCCCCTTATAACACCATCCATGCAATTGATGATGGTCAACACATATGGTTGAGAAGTTTGATCCATTGTTTATGTTTACACCTATATGTAATGATAAAATGTTATTGATGAAGTGATTAGGTCAACCTTACGAGAGAAGGCATCATATGATCCTATTGCTGAACGTATGGTAATGTGTGATGATGAAGATGGTGAAGATGATGATTATATTGATGATGACACTTAGGATGAGGTTGACGATGATTATAAGGGTGAGTATGGGAACACCTTAAATAAGGGCACTGTAATTGATAAGATTGTAGCACTTCCTTGAAGCTAGAACTTAAGCTTAATGGAATTAACTTAAGTTCATGTGCATCTAACAAAGGTCTGTATGACTCATATACATCCGCTAAAGATTTATATGACTAGTTATTGGTTAGGGATCTTATCCCTTTCTTCAATGTTCGTGAAGACGATGGTTACATAAACTTTGAGCAAACTATGAATGTTGAGTGCAATAATGTGTTAACTAGTGATGATCTCAGTAAAGGTACGAGATTTAACATTAAGGAGGATCTTGTAAGAGTTGTCAAGATATACTACATCAAGCATTATGCAAAATTTACTATCTATGAATCCAAAAGGGGTAAGTACTTAGTTTTCTTTTCTAAGAAGGAAGACTGATGTAAGTGGAGGTTGAAGGCCTGCAAGAAGAAGTTAGAGGGCTTATTTATTATAACTAGACTAGAGGTCTCTACACATGTATAAATTGAATCAAGATCACCTACAGTTGGATTGTAATACAATGGCTAGTGTTTTCTTGTAATTAATCAAAGATGACCTTGATACAAAGATTTCTCAACTACATTATACCGTTAGTCAAGAATTGGGTATATGATAAACAATAAAAGGGTATGGTTGAGTAAGATGAAGGCCACTAAGACTTTGTTTGGTAATTGGGGAAAATTATATGATGATCTCTCGAGATGGCTTACTAGGAGTTAATACTAATATTGGTGGTGGTACAAGGAGATCACGCGTCAATATCTGAGTCATATTGGGCCTTCTCTTGGATAATTGGTAAGTACATTTTTTATAACTGTTATTAGTTGGATGAGTGACCTTATAATGATACGTATGGCTTTCTTTCTTCTTGCAGGCCGATGAGCCTTTCCATTGACCATTTAAACTATGTTATAGTAGATGTTTAGGCTCCTTAGAGTTTATAATTATTACACGACCATGTGCCAACGATTTTGTATTCTCCGCATTTTGATAGGAACCAAGAGGAGGTAAAGGAAGGTTAAGATAAGGATAAGTTCAATGCTCCAAATCCTTCCAAGTGAGGTGAGTGCACTAGGGTAGGAGAACTTCTACGATAGTAGCAACAAGGTCAGCATGATGAGGACACTATAAAGCCATATCATGCCATAAGCTCGTTTGGGCATCCAAATGTTGCTAGCATGTGATTCCAATAGTTAGGAGTTGGGTATATCATCCATTTAAAACACTAAATCCTCATGAAAGGAGGTCTAGGAGTACATGGGGCAAAGGTCCTTCTCAAATATGAGCAATAAATTCATTAAACTTCAATAAGCCATCACAATAATATGTCTTGACATAGGAGTCATAGACTCCTCCGATTGCTAAAGAAAGAATGTTTAAGGAGGGAATAGTATTGCGAATATCATGTATCTTCATTAGAATTAGGAGCAAGGGGAAATAGATTTATGGTCATATAGAATTATATGAATATATTGACTGATGATCTTGGACCAGATATACTTTATTTGATGTTAATTTATCTTTCTTTCATAGTCTTGACT
Source organism: Lumnitzera racemosa (assembly GCA_024138005.1). Taxonomy (NCBI): domain Eukaryota; kingdom Viridiplantae; phylum Streptophyta; class Magnoliopsida; order Myrtales; family Combretaceae; genus Lumnitzera; species Lumnitzera racemosa. The sequence continues at coordinate 51,206,318 of JAMXBC010000012.1, read as the reverse complement.
TTGTAATTATAGTAGTATTTACTGCATTGAGATCTTCCCTGCTTGTTGTTTGGAGTTGAGAGTATGGACAATTGTTGGGAATGTAACTTGGTTTTCAATATTTGAATATGCATTTTCAATTTGGAGTTAGGTAAATGAGGTAGAGTATGTAGTTAGGGATATGGGATAAGATACAAAGTTTTTTAGGGGGATAGGGGTAGTTTGGTCGTTCATTGGTTTAATTGCTTTAACTATTATTTTAAAAGATATTTTCATTTCATAGGTTCAATGGTCACTTTTTAGGGGGATTGTAATGCTTTCTTTGAGTTAGGAATTACTGATAGTAAAGGTACACTTCCATAATGCACCTTCAAGATTTCTAAAACTTAAGTTACATAGCTAAAGTGCACCTTTATTATTATTATTATTTAAATTTTAAGGTACACAATCTAAGTGCGCGTTCCTCTTTAGATTTTTGTAATCATATGATGCACACCTTTACAACCCCCAACCATAATAAGTTTTTGGAAACATTTTTTTAAGATTATTTTTGGAAACTCACCCTTTGCTATATCGATTATGGAGTGATGTATGTGAACCTCACAAATATAGCATTTTAGAGCTAGAGCCGAACTTAAACACTGATAGCTATTTCATTGGGCTTGACAAGACTAAGGAAATTAAAATTTATAAAAATTTCAAATTGAAGAAAAAAAAACTTTAAATTTGTGCAACTACAAATTGAAATCATGAACCTATTAAGAAACCTATTAAAAAAAATACTAAGTAATGATGTGAAAATAATAAATCTTGCAAGTATTTGTGCTATATAATCTATATTAAGTTCACTCATAAAATCTCATCAAAAACGGTTGTAAAAAATTAATTTTTACATGCATATAAACTAAAGTCAAGTGATGTGAAAAAAAATACAAAATTAACATGACAACTTAGATAGAAGGATAAGATTATCCAATCTTAATCCCATAAAAGAGATCCAACCTTATTGTTCAATCTGGATCATCCACTTGTTAAGATTACATTGGCTTGTGTTGTACAATCATATATATGAAAGATGATTGTGTGCTTTTTAGGCCATGTGGTATAACAACTTCTTTATCTTCATTTTGTCAATAAAACCAAGCTTGAAACCCTTATTTTCTCTTTAGTTTTCTTCAAAACTACATACTCACTCTCCAAATAAAACACATCTTGATACTACCCCAAACCTACTATCATAAAACAACCATTTCACAGCAGAGCTATCACCTAATCACCAGAGAAACATCACCAAATTAGGCTAGTTAAGTTGCTTCTAAGATTTAGTAAAAAATTTCTAGATTTTGGTGCATCTTAACTCAAACACTTTAGACTTTAATAGCTCCCACCGCTGGCCATTGCTTGGCAAGCCATCATCACCACCATATCATAGACATGGAGGACTATTAGATCTACCAATGACATGACCTAAATCTAATCATGTAGTAAGAAATTGGATTCAAAATCTCAATATTTCTCCTTTACATTTCTACACTTACATATGTAAAGATACAAAATTTTCTTCATCAAAGATTCAATTTTTACAGAAAAATCTTCAAATTGCATGTAATGAAAGTTAATACATACTAAGATGTATTTCAAACAACTTTATTGAAAGAAAACGCTTGAAGATGTTTGAAATAATGGATCAAAATCAAGGATAAACATGGATATAAGTCGTGTTTTTCAACTTGGGAAGGCTACTTTGATGAGTGATCCTACCATAGTTTATACTCATTTTTGTAAAATTTTTTGCATAGCTAGATAGATCTCGTAGAGTAGGATAGATATTAAGTATTTTTTTCCTTTAATTTGAAGATGAAAGTGAGCCTGAAAAATCAAGTTGCAAAATTGAGGGGAATGCGTATGTATGTACTGGCTATTCTTGGTAATTCACCTATCCAACATGGAAAAATATGGTTGTCTTGGTCTTTTATATATAAAGAAATTGTATCCATAGACTTTACGTGAATTGGATAGGCGGGAGGAGTGAAAGGTGACCGAGGGTAGATTTTCGTAGGATTGGTTTTGTTGAATTTGATTATTTATTACTATTGTTTTCTTTGTCTTTTTCCTTTTGGATTATCTACTTTCTCAAACAATGATATGTATGTACGTGTTGTGTATATCAAGCAAACACTTGTGTAGTAATTTTCGAAACAAATACATGCATGTATGTGGGTATATATATATTAAAATATGAATCATAAAATCTCTCAAAGGAAACTACGTATTTATGTACATGTGTATAGATATATATGGAAGGAAAATATGATGTATGTGAAAATATATATATATATATATATATATAAGCATATATGTATATTATATGTATACACAAAATAATAATAAAGATAACGTGCGTTCTTGAAGAGATGTAACATAATTACATATTTATATATGTATTGAAGCATCAAATAATAAGAATAAGGATCATAATAATAATGATAATAATAACGAGGATAATAATATAGGGATTATACACTTCTAAGAATTAAAAATGACTATATCTGTGAATGCATACGCGTACGATATGCTCTAATAATAACAATAACACTATAATATGGATAAGCTAGATTTTTAATAATCCGATTATTGAATTAACAATATTATTTTAATATTTTTTACCTAACTCTATTACTTGATCTAACTTATACTAACATACTATTATTTATCTCACAACACATAGGTATTACAATTAAATTGTAATATAACGAAGTATTAATGTAAAATTTACAAAAAGTGAGAAAATTTGAACGCATATAACATTTACTAAATTGTACATTCTATATGATAAAATAGTCTTTTCTATTTATCACAATAAATAAATTAAGCAATGTGAAATGTCATTAAAAATTTTAAATAAAGTAAATCATTAAAGAAGTACAGCCAAACTTGATAAGGATCTATAATAATAATAATAATAATAATAATAATAATAATAATAATAATAATAATAATAATAATAATAATAATAATAATAATAATAATAATAATAATAATAATAATATAATATGAAGATGAAAGGTAAAACAAAAAATTACATGTGATTCAAAATCTAAGTGGAAATGGGAATTATAAGATAGATAGTTAGATAATTAGGTAGTTTAGCACTACGATTAGGTACTCATTAGGTTTTATTGTTATTTATCAAGAGACACCGATCAAAAGGGCGAGTTGCACATTGATTATTATGATCTATAGTAGCTTCGATAAGGTGAGTACTCTTGATGACTCTGTACTTGTTTTGTGCTTGTAAATTAGTGCACCTAAATTTTATATATTAATAAATTGATGCTTAGGGTTTGGGAATATGCATGTGATTGGATATTGTTTGCTTGTTGTGCAAAATGTAGTTAAATATGGTAACTGAAGAATTGATTGTATGATTTGAATGGTTTGTTGATATTAGTTGATTACCTAATAAATTGGTTTAATCACATTTGACTTAACTTAAATTAAATAGATCATGCATAACAACGAACATTGCATATAATGTTTCGACTGTCACCTTATGTGAATGGTAATGAAGGGCCTTATAGGAATGTGATTCCTACATGATTTGATTAGTACAGTATAGGAGTACTGGTATAATAAGACCTTACCCTTGGTTTATGTGTTTACTTGGTGTTGGAGATGTTAACTGTAGGTGGCTGAGGGTCAAGTTTAGATACTACTGCTGTTAGGCGTGAGCATGGATTGTAGAGAACATTTTACCGCTACACTTGGGATTTTTGTATACTATTGGATTTCTTTCAATTGAAAATATATTTTGTGAAATATAGAATTTAAATTTATGGTTAAAAACCTAGATGCTAGAACCTAGTTGTAATTGGTGCTGATGAATCTCCAACCCCTACTTTGGAGGGCATTAAATTTGATGTTAAATGTAGCATTGGTCAATTGCATATATTGTTTAGCATACTGCTTTTTTATGCATTAATATGTCTGTTAATTAATTGTTTGATAACTTGTTTGCCAATGTAGTATAAGGGATATCTCATTAAGTTCGTGTAACTTATTACCCAATAGTTTTCTTTTGTAGGTTGATAGATAATCGAGTATAGGTTAGTATAAGTATTAAGATGTTTTAGAGGTTAGAACTAGAGATAGACCATATAGCTTGTTTGAAATATTAAATGTAAATACTACCCTTAAATTTAGATTACGTAATTTTGGTAAGTATAAATATTAGGTCTTTACTACCTGATCTTATCGTTTAGTAGGGGATATCGATTATCTACGGTTATAAGGAATTATGGAATATTGGATATATATATAGTTATTTATATTTTATAATAAGTTAATAAATTTAAAATTACAAACTCAATTGATTGATTATTTAGAGTCTTGTAATCTTTGATTTACAAGGCAGTTTTCATATCATGAGTATACATGTAATATGAAAATTTTAAGTAATTCTACTAAGTCGCCTATAGGGTCCTAACAGATGTGCGTCTTCATAACTTCCTAAACGTAATAGGTTAGAGGGAGTGCCTTTTTAAGATTATTTTTCGAGAAACATACCCTCTATTACTATATCAATTATGGACTTCCACTCCATTACTCCTTTAGGCCAATGACTAATTGTTGCATGTATCTTTTTGGTAAGAAGCCACTTTAGCAAACTAAATCCAATTAAACACCTGTTTATAAAGTATGCCGTTTAATGTAATAAGGATCTAACTTGAAATAAACTAGCTAAATTAAGACATAAATTTTTTATCATGTAAATCATTCCAGCTAAAGTTGCAACATAGTTTCATTGGTTTAGTTAGACATTTTGGGAGAGTTTGAAGTTTTTAGTAACAATCTAATAAAAGTACCCCTAGAGATTAGTGAATTGAAAAAGTTAAGGGTTATAGGAGTGAGCAAGTGTTTTCTCTTGGTCTTGATACATATTGGAGTTTTTGAATGCACAAATTTGTATCTTTTAGGATTTTTGCAAAATAGTCTAGAATTTTCTTCCTAGGAGTTTTAAAACTTCCAAATCTTAACCTTACTAATCTTGTGTTTGGTGAGATCTCCCTAAAATTAAGATTATGAAAGATTTGGAATTCTTTGCCATGATAAGAGTTCTATTACCAAGCGTATCTCTAGAGAACTAGAGAGTTGGTCACGATTAAATAAATTATATATATACACTTATAAGTTGAATAAAATTGCATTGGTGCAATAAGATCATATTTTGTCATCTTTGAAGGTGGGTTGGTTGAATCGTGACAATCACTATGTATGCTAAGGATACATAAGGCATCTAAAACATAACACTTCCTATATTTTATACCAAATTAATGAGTATATCTACATATATTTTACAGTACACCTACTAAGTCTCAAACATAACTTGTTGATTTCAAAAACATTAAGAAGAAAAATCTAAAAACTACAAAGAAACTCCATTACTATATGATCATTCTACTAAGACCTATTTTCATTTAATAAAATGCCTTATATTTTGCCTTGCCTCCTTGGTCCCATCATTGCTTATCCTTACCCCTATCTTACACGTGTAAACCATAAGCCAATGAGTCTTAATAACCTATAAGATTTATCCCTCCTTATTATTATAAACTACTAAAACAAGTCACAATAGGGTTTTCAATCATTAGTATGTTATGCATGAACAACCAGTATGAATGCAAACATTGCACATTAGTCTACTAGTAATTGATGTGAAGTTAAGGATATAAGCCCCTCCTTAACCTAGGTTGGAGATAGCCATCTAAGCTCAAGTGTCCACTCTTGATGAAAACCATACTTATCTTTACCTACTGTTTGGATCCTTTATCTTTCTTGTAATTTATCTTGATAGCTACTAGCTTATCGGATTGTTACCTAGCTTAAACCCTAGATCTTTTTAAGGGCCAAAAAAGGGGCAAGTGTAGGCTCCACTTACTGCCTGCTATGACTACTAGAGACAGTTGAGTAGGCCTTAATATATGTAATTGTGCCATCCGCGACCAATTATGATTTTAAGTTGACTTAGCAAGTTAACTAGTTACAAGTGATCAAACAATTTCTTTAAAATAAAAAAGAAACAACAATAACACAATGATGCAGCAAATCAACACAACAAGAAAACAAATAATAATAAGTCTTTGGATACTCACTGGTCCGTAGCTTAGTTATCAAAATATCCTTACGGTAACTCATCAAAATCTAGATAGTTACTTATCAAAATAAATCACTTAGTATAGCTACTCAAAAATCCTATTTTCACATTGAAAATAAATAGTTTATCTTAATGGCAAATTTATTGATATTTGGATTTGAGTTTTGTTGACTTATTGAAAACTTGTTTGGAAATGGTTTTTCATTGGTTTTCTTAAATACGCAAAAAATTGATGACCAATATGAAAAAATGACTATGGAAATATAAAATTAGGAATGAAATATATTAACCTATGAAGTTTGGTGAATTTCCGATATTTCTAGATATTTTTAGAATAATAAGAATTGTTTATAGAACAAAATAACAATAAGAAAATATATATCTAAATTTTTCCCTTAGCCAACGTTTGGGCTTCCAAAATTTTCCTCCATCTTTCGTTGACTAAGTTTGGCTTATATATTAGATGATGGTGGTGGAATTAGGTTTCAGATCAAGTGATAATCTTCATGGAGAAGTATATATATTGTGGCTTTAAATTGATAATTATCCTAATTTGGTCCGATTTTATGTGACTCTTTGAATATGCTTTTATCTAGATTTCTAATTCATAAAAGTCTATAATATATGTAAAAAATAACAGAACATCATATTATACATCAAATCTCAATACTTTACTTATGGAGTAATTAAGATTTAACTCGATAAACTCTAGTTAATGAGGAAAATATTGACAAATTCAACTTATCTTAAAGATGTAATTTCATATAGGTGTTTCCTCTAACTTTTGGGACATTATATTGGAATTTGGTATTAATTGGGAGAAATTCTTGGTAACGCTATATTTTAAGGGAAGAGTTTTTTATACGGTTTAGGTTTATCCAGTTTTTTGGGGAAGAACTTGTATAGAAGTTGAGGTTTAAAAGTTTGACATTTGATGTTGGTTTAATTCACTCCTGCCTAAATAACGGGGTGTTACATGTTTGATCCAATCGGTTATATTTGTATAATAGTAAATCTTGTAAAGGATAGGTCATAATGATATTGGATGAAAAAGTTGAAAGGAAGCATAGTAAAATTATTTACTAATTATACATAATTATCAAAGGTTTGAATTCTAAAATTAGACCATCCCTTCTCCCTTACACTATAAGAGATTCAAGGAATGGTTCATTAGGAATTAAGATATAATGGTGATGAGTTGATGATCTTTATCAAATAATTGATCTAAATATATAAGTCATCAATTCATTTTATATTTATGTTCCTATCTAAGTTTATAAATTTATTTATATGTATGATACATTAAATCGTGTCTTGTTTCTATTTGAATTAGAGTATATTTGATCAAATTTTAATTTAAGTAAATGATTTAGCTACATTTTACATTTGACACACATATAAAAAGTATAAATGGTATTTATAAAATTAATGACCTAATTTAAGGAGATTTAACCTTAATTCAACCCTTAAACCTTAACTTTATTCGAGTAAAAATCCCATTTTTTTTAACAAATTCCAATGTGTGTTTAACTATACTAAATTACATACTATGTTATGGTCACAAATTAGTTCTCGTTGAAAGATAAAATATGTTTTCCTTAAATTCTTATGTTATTTATGTAATGAGCTCCCAAATTCTTATATATACAGTATGAATTTCAATCTAAAATTGGCATGAGGCTTTCAATTTACTCCTAAAATGTTATAATTTTGTAAGGAAGGTTAAAGTTACTAGTCAATAACACATAATATTATAGGGATCAAGGACAAATTACATGCTCCCGAGCCTAAGGGCTCTCTCAGGTGATCTGTTGAGCTGTCTAAGATGAGTTAAGTGTCGAGGAGTAGTGCTTGCCCTAGTCTAATTTGTTGAGCTACTTTGCTCTCTATGCTATCTAAGGCGTTGCTAAGGTGACCAATCAACTTGTTAAACTTCAACTAAGGTGACCCTCTGATATGCACTAGTCCAAGTGCCAAACCTAAATACAGCCATCTCCACGGTACCGAGGCCGAACCGATAATTGTTAGGAGCTAACCATTCTAGGCCAACCCTACTATGAGCCATCCCTGAGCCAACCCCAGTCCAATCCTAGTAGTCAGGGTACTAAACTTCTAATGCTGAATAGACCTGAATAGAGGCCCACCCCTACTCGGGTCATACTATTTTTAGAATCGTAGAGTAAAAAATGCGCATATACTGTCCTTTCTAACAACTGTATTATCCTTTCTAACAAATGATGTTCGCTGTACATGATTTTGTGTTTTCCCTTTAAATAATTTTCATTTTATTTAGTAAATAGGGATTCATTTTTGTAATTATTTGTAACGTAGAACTTGCCCTAACAGGATATTATAAATAATCACATAATGTAACAATCGCTAGAATATATAGAAGAATACACTGAACTTTTACCCTCTTTTAAGCTAAGTATCATCCTGCTTACTCTTGAGTTACTCTTATCTAGTCTATTCGAGTGTAGACTAGTGGTGAGTGATCTCCAATTATACTTGTGCATTATATCAAGTGTGGCTTGAGCTCATGTGAGGCATTGGTGTATTATATCCATTGTCGGTATATGGGAACCCCCTACTCACCCTCGACTATCATTTACTTTTCAAGTCATCTTGTGGCTTAGACCCATTCCTTTGGTTAAGTGTGATATTGGGTTCGTGTGTTCATTGACGAGTTCGTATCATCTTGGTATCAAAGCCTGGCTACATTCTAAGTTGGATTCTGCTACTATGTTCTTTTAATAGTTTGTCATTGCTCTCGTGTGACAGTGGTTCAATTGTTAGCTTTGAAGTTTAGTAGTTGAGAAGTGTTTTATACTTTGTTTTCCCCTATTTTTGATATGCCAAAATAGAGTGTGATTGATTGTGTACTTGTTGTGAAATTATCATTGTGAAGTAACCATCAATGTCGGATTCAAGTGTGTAAGGAACTTAAAGAAACCAAGAAAGTGGTACTCGACACCAAGGGCAAGAAGGAAGATTCTCACCTCAATCAGTAGGTGACCACTTGGATAGGCTTACCGACTTGGTAGCTAGTCTGGTGATTGTTATCTAAGAAGATGGGCAATGAACTAGAAATAGCCCTACTAAGGAACGCAAATAGCAACAGTAAGGCAATGGATAGTTTATCCGAGTTAATGACCCAGTTCGACTACCCCGAATTGAAGGAGATGGTAGGGATGCTAAACAAAGGTTAGCGTTAAGAGATTGAGGAGGAAGCAGAAGGAGATGATGAGGCAAAGGAGTACTAAGAGCCTGAGGAAAGAAATACATGAGCCCCTAGAGTTAAAGGATTTAAGATGCATATTCTGAGTTTCGTTGGTAGTGGTGATGTCGAGGACTACTTAGATTGGGTAGATAAGATTGAAAAGCAGTTTGAATGCTATGAAGTGCCCGATAATGTGAAAGTTAGACTTACTGTGTTGGAGTTCATTGGTTATGTTGCCTTATGGTGGAAGAACTTGCAAGCTACCAGAAGAGGGGAAGGAGAACGAGAGATTAGGAGTTGGGATGATATGAAGAGAGTTATGTTAAGAGGGTTTCTGCTAAGCTATTATTTGTAGGATGCCTTTAAGAGACTACAAGAACTGAGACAAGGAGGATCGAGTATGGTTGCTTTACATTAAAGAATTTCAATTGCTAATGATCCAATGTAAAGTCACAAAGCCCAAAGATTGAACTGTGTCTCGATTCATTAACGAGTTGAAGTATGAGATTAGAGATATCCTAGAAACCTTGGATGTTAGAACAATTGATGACATAATTTGAGCTGCCTAGAGGATAGAAAGGTACTGAATGGGAAGATTTCGACCCTTTGTTGGTCGATGAGGAAGTAGCCAAACTGTTCCCAGCAGATTAGTACAAATGGAACCGAGTAAGGTTGTCGAGACTTGACTCGTTCTAACTACCCGAGTCGAGGATAAGGAACCCTTAAGGAAGTTTAAGAAAGGTTAAGGTTTAGAGAGGAAGATGAGTAAGATCAAGTGTTTCAAATGTCAAGGATTTGGACATATAGCCGCTTAGTGTCTGTACAGGCGAACGATGGTAATCCTAGGCAAGGTGCCGATTGTTGAGGTTGACAGTATTGATGACGAAGTAAAAGAATTGAAAGAGGACAAATAGGTTAAGGTGTCTAATGAGGAAGTCATCTACAGCGAGGATGGCAACTTCATGCCAACCACTTTAGTGTTAAGGAAGACAATGATTGTCAATCCTGTACCCGAAGACGAATAGAGAGAAAATATCTTCCATATTGGATGTAAGGTGAATGAGTCACCATGTGCGCTGATTGTAGACAGTGAGAGTTACATTAATGTAGCCTTTGCTTTTATGGTCTAGCAATTGAAATTGCTGACCATGCCCTACCTGAGACCTTGCAAGCTTCATTAGCTTAGTGATAAGGGAGCTCTACAAGTGAGTAAACAGGTATTTGTGTTGATCTTCATTGGCAAGTATAGAAATGAAGTGCTCTGTGATGTGCTGCTTATGAGTGTATCTTACATTCTACTTGGATGACCATGGATGTTTGATTGAGCAGTTATGTATGATGGCAAGGGGAACACATGTTCTATGGAGTATGAAGGTAGAAGGTTGAAATTGAGTCCTATGACTACAGAGCAGGTGAAAGTGATGCAGTCCCAGCTTAGTCGAAACTTGAGGAAAGAGGCTTTGGTATTGACCTGAGCTAAACTGAAAAGAGAAGTGAAGCTAGAGGGATTGACCTATTTGCTTGTTAGGAGGCTTCTGGAGATGAGACCAGGTGAGGAAGAGCTGCTGACCAAAGAAAAAATCCTATTGGATGAATTTGTTGATCTGTTTCCAAAATAGTTACTGAATGATTTGCCTCCAAACCGAGGCATTGAGCATGCGATTGACCTATAGCTAGAAGCCGCTTTGCTAATCAAGGCTACTTACAAGTTGAATCCTGAACAAGCCGTTGAAATATAGGGGCAAGTGGATGAGTTGATGAAGAAGGGGTATGTGCATAAGTTCTTAAGCCCCTACGCTGTATCAGCCTTATTAGTGCCCAAGAAGGATGGTTCTTGGAGAATATATACGGATAGTCGAGCGATCAATCGAATCACCATCAAGTACAGGTATCCTATACCCAGGCTTGATGACATGCTAGACAAATTAAGTAGAGCAAGAGTGTTCTCCAAGATCGACTTTAAAGCTGGGTACCATTAGATTCGAATGTGTGAAGGTGATGAGTGGAAGACCGCATTCAAGACATGACATGGTTTATATAAATGGCTCGTAATACCATTTGGATTGTCCAATGTGTTAAGCACTGATAACTATTATTTTAAATACATTTCACATGGTGATTTTATAGTATTTCCCTTATATCTTTGGTTTTCTTTAAAGAAATTGATACTTAATTGAGTAAAATTTTGATTTCAAGGTTTGAATGCATTCTTGAATTGAAAACGAAGAAAAGGAATCAAGTTTCACTCAATTTAGAGTTCAAATGAATGAGTTATGAAGTTTTAAAGTTACGTAAACAATATGAATTTTGGTTAGAAAGTTACACAGTATGGGACACAACTATATCCCCAGGCTGTGTCCATTCAGGAAGATATGCCAAGGTCAGAAAGTTACACAACCTAGGGATATGACTGTGTCTGGTGATGAAAACGGAAACCTTACAATACATTATAAAAGGAATTATTAGGGTTTCGCACATAACATTGGATATTGAAAAAGAGAAGTGACTTGAAGAGAAGGAGAAGAAAAAGGCGAAAGCAACACTCAACTTCAAGATTGAAGAGATTTATCATCAACAAAAGGAGTTTTTCATGTTTTATTTATTGATTTTGTTGCAATTCATTTTTAGTTTCATTATAATAGCTTAAAATTCTTGTATTTAGGATTTGGAACCTAGGGTTTCATGTGACTATTAGATTGATTGATAATTTTCAATAAAGTTTCTATCTTTTCTTGATTCAATTGTGTTATTTAATTGTTAATTGATATTTCTAGAGTATCAATATATAATATTATGCATGATGGTTAATAAATCACATGAATAATGAGATCTTGACATAATTAGAGAGAATTACATGTATACTTAGAGATAAGATACATGTGTCTTTTGGAAAGTTGTTCTTTTTTGTGGGAATTCATTATACATTAATGCGATTCTAAATTATATTACTAAGTGAAGAGATTCCGGTAAATAATTTAGGATTAGGGTTAATATGCTTGAGAAATGTGTTAAATTTAATTGTGAATCCCTCTAGTCAAGAATAATAGAGCTTGGATTGGATATATTTTAAGCTATCACATGTTAAATACTAGGGGGAATAATTCTTAAATACGTTATTACCTTCTTGAAGTCGTTCTTAGTTTATCGCTTTCTAAATTGCTTAATTAAGTCTCATAATTAGGTTAGTTTGTTAATTTTAGTATTTTTAATTCGTTTAACTCATCACAATTTTCCAGTTAGATTATAAAGCTAAGGTTAATATTAGTACTCGAAATCTCTGAGGGATCGACTCGGACTCACATCCGCTATATTAAAACTGATAAGTGCACTTGCCTTGTATCAAGCACATTCATGCGACTTATGAATCATGTGCTCTGAGAATTACCGGGAAGGTTTATCATAGTTTATTTTGATGACATTCTATTGAACAGTCCTAACTTGGAGACTCACCGAGAGCATCTTCAACAAGTGTTTACAAAACTATAAGTTGAATAACTTTATGCCAATCTGAAGAAAAGCAACTTTTGCCGTTCCGAGGTGATCTTTTTAGGTTTTATTGTGAGAAAAGTTGGCATCCGAGTTGATGAGGAGAAGATAAGAGTGATCATAAAGTGGCTCGAGCTAACCTATTTTGCCAATGTGAGAAGTTTCCACGGCTTGGCATCATTCTATCATCGATTCATAAAGAATTTTAGTACGATTGTGGCCCTACTTATTGAATTCTCAAAGAAGAATGTTGAAGTTAGATGAGGTGAGAAAGAAAGGAGGAGTTTTGAGGATGTGAAGGAGAAGCTAACTACAACCCTTGTCTTAGCTCTATCGAGCTTCGATAAGGTCTTTGAAGTAGAGTGTGATGCGTCTGAACTAGGCATAGGTGTTGTGCTAATGCAAGAAGGTCGACTTATTGCTTACTTCAGCAAAAAACTTTAAGGAGCCACACTCAACTATTTTGTCTACAATAAAGAGTTTTACTCCTTAATCCGAGCTCTAACGGTATGGTAACACTATCTACTGCTCAAGGAATTTGTGATCTACACTAATTATGAATCCTTGAGATATCTAAAGAGCCAACTGAAGTTGTCCTGGAGATAAGCCAAGTAGGTTAAGTTCATGGAGGGGTTTTCTTACATCGTAAAATACAAGAACGGAAAGAACAATGTAGTGGCCGATGTCCTATCGAGACAACATACCCTCCTGACTAAGCTATAGACGAGGTTACTTGGTTTTTCAACTATCAAGAATTTGTATGCTAAGGATCCACACTTTAGTCCTATCTACGCCCATTATGAGGAAGGATAGACATTGGATGACTATCAGAGAGAGGATGGATACTTATTCAGGAAGAGAAGGCTATGTATCCCGACTTGTTCCAAGCGAAAACTGCTATTGTGCGAGGCGCATGGAGGGGGATTGACAGGATACTTTAGCCAGCGTTGAACTAATGAGGTACTAGATTCTTTTGGCTAAGGATAAAGAGAGATGTCCAATCCATGCTAGAAAAGTTTGTGACTTGCCAAAAAGCGAAGAGTCGAGCCGAGCAAGGATACTATCAACTCTTGTTAATCTCGACCCAACTATGGTCTAAGCTAAGTATGGACTTCATGTTAGGATTGCCGAAGATGTCCCGAGGGAAGGACTTCATCATAGTAGTTGTGGATTGATTTAATAAGATGGCACATTTTGTGTCCCGTTCCAAAACTAACGATACTTTGGCTATCTCTTTTCTTTTCTTGCAGGAAGTAATCAAGTTGCACGGAATTCCTAGGACCATTGTTTTAGATCGAGACCTTAAGTTCATGAGCTACTTTTGGAGGATGTTGTAGAGGTGAATGGGAACCAAGCTACTGTATAGCAAGTCCTACCACCCATAGACCGATGGATAGACTGAAGTTGTCAACAAAATTATAGGAACTTTACTGTGAGTTGCTCTCAGATGAAACATGGTCGATTGGGATCTATGCTTACTAGTCATTGAGTTTGCCTACAATAGGATTGCCCACAGTGTAACAAATATGTCTCCATTCAAGGTTGCCTATAGGTTCAACCCCGAACTACCATTGGACCAAGCACTTCAGTTGATGCTTGATGAGGATAGGCTAGCCGTCGAGAGAGTTGAGGCCATCAAAGCCATGTACTAGAATGTTATAGAGCAACTGGGTTAAGCTAATAATAAGCTTGAGAGGCTAAGCTAAAGGCTGAGGAAGAGAGAATTTCAACCAAGCGATTTGGTTTGGATATACCTTAGTAAGGAACGATTCCCAAACTTAAGGAAGAGCAAGTTGTCTCCTATAGTTGACGGACCTTTTAAAGTGCTTGAAAAGATCAATCCTAACACCTATAGGATTGAATTATCTAAAGGATATGGAGTCTCAAACTCTTTCAATATTGTTGACCTCCAACCTTATACTCCTGAAGACGAGCAACCTGGACCCAAACCAGATTTGACCCCAAATCTCAAACAACCCGGAGGGGATGATAGGGATCATGGATTGATTACATGCTCTCGAGCTCGAGGGCTCTCTCAGGTGGTCCGCCAAGTTGTCTGAGGTGAGTTAAGTGCCAAGGAGCAATGCTTGCCCCAGTTCGATCTATCAATTTACTTCGCTCTCTATGCTATCTAAGGTGTTACCGAGGTGACCAATTGACGTGCCGAACTGACCCTCCATTGTGCACTAGTCCAAGCGCCAAATTTGAATATGGTAATCTCTATGGTACTGAGGCAGAGTTGATAATTGTCAGGAGCTAACCATCCGAAGTTGACCTCATTGTGAGTCGTCCTTGAGCCAACCTTAGTTTAGCTCTAATAGTCAGGGTGCCAAACTTTTGACATCGAATAGACTTGAACAGAGGCCCACCCCTGCTCGGATCACACTAACACGCATGCACTATCCTTTCTGACAACCGTATTGTCCTTTTTGATAAATAATGTTCGCTGCATATGATTTTGTGTATTCCTTGTAAATCATTTTCCTTTTATTTAACAAATAGGGATTCATTTTTGTAATTATCTGTAATGTAGAACTTGCCCTAATAGGATACTATAAATAATCACATCATGTAACAACCGCTAGAATATACAGAAGAATACATTGAACTTTTACCCTCTCTTGAGCTAAGTGTTATCCTGCTTACTCTTGAGATACTCTTATCTAGCTCATTTGAGCGTGGACTAGTGGCGAGTGACCTTAGGTCATACTTGTGCGTTATATCAAGTGTGATCTGAGCTCGTATGAGGCATTAGTGTATCATATCTATCGTCGATGCACGAGAACCCCCTATTCACCTTCGACTATCATTTACTTTTCAAGCTATCTTGTGGCTTGGACTCATTCCTTTGGTTACGCGTAATATTGGGTTTGTGTATTCATCTACGAGTCCATATCACAATAGCTACACTAGTTGGCTTTAAAGAAGTCTTGATCTAATTACACATGAAGGAATGATCTTAGAATGGGGCATGAGATGAGGAATGAGCAAATTTGATATCTCATGTGCACATATCCAATAAGAGATTGAATTATGTGTACTCGAGTGTTATTGATTTGTTTTCTATAAAATAGTTAATTTGATACTCTATGGAGATATTTTGGTAGAGTTTTTGCATTGCTCTCAAGCTTAACAATATGAATAATGTTTCTAAATGAGAAGATAAAGCTACTACTTCTAGATTTCAAAGGTTGATCTTGACCATTGGATAGCTCTAAGATGGATAACTAAGATAAAGCATTATTGATGATTGATGGATTACTTCTAATGATCTGATGGATGAGACAAATCACTTAGTTTCTTCTTATCATGGAATGGGCTTTGATATAGAAATATCTTGGCTAAGTTCAACTCCATTTTAAGCTAGCCTATCTTTTTTATAAATTAAGCCCATCTCTTTAACAAATAATTTCATGGCTTATGTATACTATGCTTGGAATGAGGGGAGAAATTAGAAAGCAATGAATGTGGAGGGAAAAGATTAGGCATTTGATTCCTTCATACTTGTTTGTCAAGAGGAGAGAAAGAAAAGGAAGGAAAATTAATTATTAACAAGAAGAAAAAGTGAAGTAGTATCAAAGTACTAAAATACCCATGATATTCATTATCTAATTAATTGTAAAGGGTAAAATGGAAAACTAGATAGTTTTTTTTTCTTTTTTTTCATTTCTTCCACTTTATCTCCATTTTGGGAGGGAACACAATTTGGAGGAACCTATGAAATTGTTTTCACTCTAAATCTATTCCATCCCAATTTTCCTTCTAACTAAACAATTGAATAAGAATTAAATCCTTTCTAATCCCATCCCCTTCAATTCTTTGCTTCCCCTTTCCTCTATTTCAAACATAGTGATAAGGTTTCTTAAGACATACTAAGACCAAAAGAAACCTAAATGAGCTCAAAAAGACTTCCATCGAGTCTATTTTTTGCACATAAGACAACTAAGGAAAGTCAAAAGTGGAAAACCAATGGAGTAATCCTTATTCCAAGCCTAATAGATCAAATCTCCCCAAAATATTTCTAAATTGAGTCTGGTTCCTTAGGCTTTACCATTGGCTCACTAGCTCAAGAAACTTATTTAAGGTATTCAATTGGGTTAAAAATGCAATTATCAAAGTAGCTCTCTACGACTTATTAGGAAAATAAATGTTAATATATATGTATATATTTATAGAGAGAGAGAAAGAAATTGAAAAAGTGGTTTTCTTTTTAGAAGAAACTAAAAAATATTAGCAATTGTTTGTCATGACTTCCCTTCCTCTCTCTCTCCCTCATTAAACATAAAAACACACAAGTTTAGTTATTCTTTCCTCCTTCTCTCTCACTTTTTCTCGAAATCGGTGTCAATGATGAACAAAACAAAGAATTGTTCTTTCTTTCTCAGTTTCTTTATATGACCCTTTTGGATATAAAGTCCTTCTCATCTATTTTTAATGAAGATTGAAGTGTTCAAGCTTTGCTCTTAATCCATCATCTTTACACAACAAACTGAGGAGCAATTTTTTCCATTTTCCATTATGTTATGTGATGATAATTTTCTCTTATCTAGTTTTTTTTTCATTATTGTTTATGTGCTATGTTTTACTTCAAAATGAGGAAAAAAGGAAATTATTATCTAGGTAAAATAGATGAAGATGTTTATATTGTCTCCTCTATCATTGTTAGTGGTTATGCCATAGATTGCATTTGGAGGTAAAAGATGAAGATAAGATTTGGGTGTTTGATTGGGCTAGTTTTGGTTACAGGATTTTTTTTTTCTTTCAATGCATGTGGCAATTGGTGATTGGCTAAAACAAATACTTAGACAATGTCTCATTGTAAACCTTGCTATTTAAAGGACATGTGAATCAACCAAGAGTGCTTCTGGATCATTCCTAAGAATCAACTAAATTAAGAACTAAAAAAAAAATTTCATTTAGAAAATGAACCTAACTAAAGTTCATTGTTGATAAAAAAAACTTGAACACTAGAATAATAGGCCTTAAGTCACCCATAACCCAATACCCTAGTATAATTAAGGACTTGTGACCCTAAATAAACAACTATAGATATAATTTGAATAATTTTATTCAATTCTAGAAACTTGTAAATTCCATAAGAAGTAAATCATAATTTATAAGTTAATTTGAAAATCGAACCCTAAAGGAATTACATATAAAACAATTCTTTCATCTTTACTTATAAGCTATGTTACATATGGATAAGTAAACCAACCAATCAATTATATAACTTATTAATTGAGAGTTAGAATTAATTATCCATTGATAACCTATCAAAAGTTAGTGATAAGACAAATTCCATATATTACCATAACTTATACTACATAAGGATAAGCTATCTCATCACCTTATCAACCCAATTTTAAAAATGTGAGATGACAAGGACCATGCCCCTATTTGACCCCTACATGGATGGTTGTAAGAAGAGGGCATGAGGGGGCATACTTTATCAATCACACATTAAACCAATTGTTTTTTACATCTACTATTCACTCCTTATTACTTATATCATTCAATCATGTCAAAGTATGGCTTATGTACTTGACAAAAGTTAACAAAAAGGAGCTTGTTGGATACATGATACATACATATCCAACCGGAACTCTCTCTCTTGTTTTCTCTCCTATTTGATTTCCTTTTAAACACACAAACCAAAAGAGGAAACCAAACCCCACAAACTTATACTTGCCACCACATATTCATACACCCACACTTACGGCACAAAGTTGTTTTCATGACCTTCCTTTTATCTACTTCAAAAGTTATTTTAGGAAACCTTAAAACATCAACCCACCTCAAACATCAAGACTTTAGTTACTAAAAGAGTTTGTGAAAAAGGGAAGAAAAACAAGGAGTTAAAGAGGACTCTTAGTGCACAATCACTTATTTTTAAGCATCTAGTATGAGTAAGTTTGTTTTCTTGTTAAGTACTCTAGTATGTCATGTTAAGGACTACATATCCATAAAGATATTAGCATGAACATAAGGTGATAAAATAGATAGGCTACCTTAAGTAGTAAGCTTATGAATATTTTACATAAAAGATGGACTATGAGCATACTAAGTTGGTATTATGAAGAATACATAGATAACACTTAGGATAGAAGTTTGTAAGTTGAGAAAATCATGGAATACATACATGTACAAAGGAGTAACATGTTAGACATGTAGTGTATGTAGGGTATTTAGATGTTATTTTTAATTTTATGTAGTTACATATGCTCAAATCTAGCTTTAAGTAAAGGAAAATACATTATATGATATTTTTATAAGGAAATCAACTTTTTGAGATTAAAACTAAGGGATAAAACTTATGATAAGTACGTGATTCATAACTTTTACTTTGTACTTAAGCTAAATAATCATTTCATGGAAGAACAGTTAAATTGGAGTTGGAATATAAGTAGCTTAAGTTCTTGTTTTATCACTTAAACTTAAAGAAATGATAAAATAAGTTGAAAAGTCAAGTAGAAGGCCTTGAACTGAACCAACCAGATCTGGAACCCTAAGAAAACTCACCTAAAAATATGATAAAACCAAATAAACAAAGCGAAAAGACCAATTAAAGTAAGTATAGTAAGAGTATAAAGTTTAAAACTCAAAACTGGGCCTAAGATATTCAAAACAAGTTTAGAACTCCAAGTTGGACTCTCACTATATTGCTAACTAGTACCTAAATCACTCAAGAAAAGTTTTTTTAAGACCCATAAGAAGCCTACATAAAACTTCTTAAGTCTAACAAAGTCACCAACTTTAGTTTAGACAAAAAATAAGCCCATTTGATCACATAAGCTCACATAAGAGTCCAAGAAAATATTGTTAGCACTAAGGCCATAGGATAAGGATAGAAATCTAACTCTAAAGAGTGTTTTAAGCCTAAAATAAAGTCTTAAGACTAAGCTTAAAAGATTTTTTAAGATAACAAAAAGCTCAACAACTAAACTAAGCCTAAAAAAGCACCAAACCATGAGGACCGCTACTATTTTGATTAGTAGGTAGATTTTCATGCCTTATCTCGAAAATATAACCACACCACATTGAAATACACTTGAAAACGATGAAAATCGACAATAAGATCATAAAAGTTGGATTTAAAACAGGAAAGTTATATGCGATTGAATTTTTAAGTAAAACCGGGGAAAAAATATGAAGCTAAGTTAAACGTATAACTTAAAGAGTTTTAGGTTAGCCTTTCAATTTTATCTCTAACTCTTAACATTATCATATTTACGATGTTCAGGGGACCCGACTGTTGGAGATGACCTACCCCCAGATTATTACAACCGATCTGCTATAGTTAAGTAATTGATTCTTGATGACTTCATGTTTAGTTTTACTTGTAGTGTAGAATCACTTAAATTTATATAATGAACTTGAATGTTTGTGAGATAAGAGAAATGCATGTGTATGATATTATGATTGAATGCCATGACTTGCTAATAAGATAATAATAAGAATTGTTGTGATGATAGTTATACATAGTTGTATGGAATGAAATTAATTGATCACAAATGGAAATTTAATTAATTAAGTACCCGACTAAAAAATTTAATAAGTCATGCATTTCTCATATTTACATTATAACTATACCGACTGCTACCTCACATGAAAGATGGGAAGGGGCTTACAGGAGAGGGGTGGGGGGCTTCCTGTAAGGATTAGGTAGTGGTATGCTATTTATATATTATTGAATCTCTGTCTTGAGC
Source organism: Lumnitzera racemosa (assembly GCA_024138005.1). Lineage (NCBI taxonomy): Eukaryota > Viridiplantae > Streptophyta > Magnoliopsida > Myrtales > Combretaceae > Lumnitzera > Lumnitzera racemosa. The sequence goes on along the minus strand of JAMXBC010000012.1, from coordinate 51,185,773 downwards.
TTTCAAGCTTACTAGCGCCAAAGGATACTACCTGTTAGTGAAGGACCATGTCTTGTGACTTTACTTAGGGCATGTGTTGTGGATTGCAAGGGCCACCACACCATTAGACTTGGGATTTTGGCATAAATTTAATTTTAAAAAAGAAAGTATATTTTCCGTATGAAAAGTAAAGTTTGTATATATTATATATTTATTTGAGTTGATTTGAACAAGATCGGTGCAAGTGGAATAAAAACCCAGGTGTTAGGACCCGGTTGATGGTTTGTCAGTTAATTATCTCTAACCTCAACTATAGAGGGTATAATTATGAGTTTCATGCAGTTCTTAGGTCGCTGCATGTATTGATTGGCATTCTGGAAGTTCATGTATTCATATGTTGTATATTTAAATTATATTGTTTGTATGGCATAGTAGAGGGATTAACTCACTAAACGTAAGTTTACACCCGATAGATTTCTTTTTTTACTGGATCACCTCTTTGTTCATTCGGGTTGAGGAATGCCCAAGGTGAGTCTTGTGCCAAGACAAGACTATGAGCTTCAAGAAGCGAAGAGGGAATTTTGTAATAATGACTTGTGGATATTTATTTACTTTGTTTAGCTTAATTCCATAGTTAGATTTTCATAATGCAGACTCTTATAGGATTTTAGTTGCTTTGTAATATTTTGTTGTGAAATTCTACGAATCCACATTTTAACTTTAATATTTTGTATTTAAATAATAAATTTTAATTAATATGCTTGATATTGCATATCTATGAGCTTGATGGTAATATATAATAGAAGGAGTCTTGTGTGTTGTATAGAAGATTTATGATCAATAAAGAGGTTGATTATACATTTTTATGTAGTACATAACAATTTATCACGACAATAATACTGCTTAGATCGTGATACTCGTAATGGATATGGCTAGAATATTAATGATATAAAGGAATATTTCAAATGGGTATACAATAAGATAAGTGGAAGATGTGAAATTGAAACAAGAAGTAAAGTTTTGATGATGAATATAGCATTTTAAATCTTTTTTAAAATGGGTATTTTACAACATTTCTATTTGGAGTATTCACCTTTTGAACAATCTGTTTGACTTCTACTGATTTGTTTCTCGCGATCATGTTTATTAATAATTCTGTCAAAATTTTCTTAAGTGGATTTTTCAATTCAAAAATAAGCATTTTCAAATAAATATCAGTATAAAGACACATAGAAACATTATATTTACCTTTCTCGAACTTATAGTCTAAGTTGATTTCCTAAGTCCAAAATGAATGTCCCAATATATATGTAATGGCTCGATACGCGTGATGTTATTAGCCTTCCACATAATTCTACCACGAAGAAACATGCAACGTTCATATCCTGCTATTAAAAATCAATAAATTTATAAATGATCTTGAAGTTATGATATTATATCACCTTGTAAAGTAAAATAATCTCCAAATATAACTGAAAAACTATAGAAATTTATTGTCCTTATCCTATTTGAATTTACCTATAGTTACCAGTCTATTATCGCTACTCTTATTCTGATCTAGAAATTCAAGCCAAACGGGTATCTAAAATTTGAAAAATCCCAAAATGGATGAGTTGTGAAATCCAATACAAGTTGTTGCACAAATACACACAGGTGCAACACTCATACTTAGGCTTATAATTCCTAAATGAACCATATAACAATTGAATTATCTTCATGTTATTATTCTGCCAAATCAACACAATTCAAACCACTAGTAATCTAAGTAAATCAAATTCCATTGTTGACTAAACATCGTGGAATGATAGATCAATATCTATAATCAACATTATCAAGGGTAGACCATAGCCTAATATCTGCTAGGCATATTATAGCCTGAACCACAATCCGTGAGAGTTGTTCAATCATTGATACAAGTTAAGGCATTCGGTATGATTTATGACTCTTGAAAAATTTTATCCAAATTGTCAAACTTCAATAGAAGGTCACAAAAATTAGACAAAGAGTCCTAGTTAGGCTATTTTCCAAAATAAAATGGATATAATATTTAATTTCAATATAATGTATTTTTATTGAGATCATTCGATAATTTACCAGAAACTTAAAATTTGAGTCTCAAAATGCGACAAGCCCTTATTGATAAAATATTTGACTTATAAAAATAATATTTAGAAGTCAAATATCATATAGTGTGTTTATATAATCATTTGTATACACATTATATACCCAATGTGTATATGTATATTAATAAATATGTTAAATAATTGATAAAAATTGTATTAAATAATTAAAAGATTATTAAAAATAATGAAACACACCCACGAATCTTTGGAATCAGGCGTGCCATCAGTAAGGTGAATATTTTATGAGCTGTCAAGTAGAAACAAAGCCAAACATTAGTATTATGGTTGATTAACATAGCATGTGATACATAAAAAATGCTTTTCTCCCTTTTCCACCGATCCATTGTCTTTAAATTTACATTTGAGAGAAAATTTGGTCATTTAACAATGTTAGGAACACTGGAAATCGTCTAAAAAATTTTAGATTGAGCGAGAAACAAAAATTTAGAAAATTAGTGTAAAAAATTGGATTGAAGGCAAAGCATTAGGGTTCCTATATCAAACCAAAACCTGACAAGGCATGGCTTAAAACTTATGCCTTTGGGGTTGAGAGAGGAGCTACGGACAAACCTAGATGGTCAAAAGGTAGCTGGATGACTATGCACTGTTAAGGACACATTTTGCATTCGATTTTCATTTAATTTCTAAAAATAGAAAATTACATAAAAAAAATTATGAAAATTTGTTTCCTATAGTTATTTTGCATGTACTTTCATTATTTTGTTGAAGTAACAATGACTTATAGTACTTGCTGAATAAAGTGCCTTGTTTCAATGAATTTTGTAGTAATTTTTCAAAATACTAAATGATATTGTTTTGAGTTGAAAACTTTTGTATTACATGCTTATATTATGTAATAAATTATGGTAATAAGAATTTTTAAAAATCTCTATGTCTATTATTTATTGTAATTTATTTGGAGATTACTAGCAATTTTTCTAATTATAAAGAATAATTAGATTTTGAAGCAATTTATGAATAAAATCAACATGTGATGATTTATATAGGTTATATTTTGATTATAAGGCTAAGTATATCTATTCACCCATTTTTAGCTAATTTTTTGATAAAATCGAGATAAAATAAGCATTTTGGAAAATATTTTATATTATGCTATTATAGTACTTTTCATGACTTGAGTTTAACAAATATGATTTTCTGAGCAAAATAAATTTTTTTGGTTGATTTAATAGAGTATGGATAATAATTATTAAGCATTTCCTTATTATTCATGTATATATTGTTAATATAAATAATAGGGTAATTTGTACAATTAACATCTCAAATGAGAGGAGTTGTAGTTAATGTTACATATGATGTGTTTCTTACTGATCTTAATTGGGCTAGACTGAAAAGTAGGAATATTATAAGTAAATGTAATGTTTTGGTTGAGTCACAAGTTAAATTAGAGAAGGATTCAAAGGATATACATAGGGGTTTTGTGTAAGTTAAGTTTGGAGACTGAGTCCACTAAAATACTTGAGGTTCTTAATTGATAGAGCTAAGGATATAAGCTAGATAGTATTTGTTTAGAAATTTTGAAGTTTACTTGAATTAGAAGATAGTTTACAAGATAGTTCCAAGGCTAAATCAGAGACTAAGTTAGTAGCAATTTGGGATGAATATTCTTTTAATAGAACAAACATAAAGTATCAGTAAGTTAATATCAAATTAGAACACATACATGCACATACACATACACACACACATACATATTATCTGTAGTTGACTTTGGTAATATTTATTATATTAGGTGCAATAACCAAAGAGGAGTACTGTGCTAATGAGTAAGTTTGGGAACAAACAACAGGTAGGTAAGTAGATATATGTATAGAGAGTAGATTTATATCTACTTAATAGGGAATAAGTTTTCTTATTTGTGGTTGTCGTGATTGTTTTGCAATGATTGAACTTGTTGTGTGATAATGCTCTACAATGTTTGAATTTGTGTGCCTAGTATTAGTTGAAATGTAACTGGATGATGCGTTGTGCTAACTTAGATAAATGCTAGGTATTAACCTTACCTCTTAAGGTGTTCACTTAAGTGAACTTAACATCGAGGTATTAGGAATAAAGAAGGAAAAGAAAATAAAGCAAAGTTTTAGCTAGAAGGTTAAATGAATAAGCTTGTTTGCTTAGCTTAGTATTCATCTCGGATTTGGTTGATGCATTCATCATATGGAATGACAGGACATATGGGTTAGATTTCCAAAACTTATGATTCTACTGGTATAAGTTTTCAAAGCTGGGGACCAATGATTTTGACCATGTTTTGTAATGATTGTAAGGCTGAATTATTGCTAGGTTCTTGGATATATTATCCAAATATCCCGATTGAAGCTGACTAACTAGATGGGTTGTTAGGCTGAGTTAAGGTATCAGCATCAATGCACATCACATGTATTAGCATGGCATACACTAATTACATTTTCTATTTGTTGGCTGGATGATAAATTTAATGTAATTACTATATGTCTTTGCTATGTGTTTTGTTGTATTGCTGCTTATTTATTCACTCTCATACATCTTACAATAAGCTGAGGGGATAAAGTGTTCTATCCTCAGGTTAAGGAGCGGGTATTAAGGCACCATCACTAGTAAGGATAGATCTTTTTGAGAGTGCTAGTAGAGTAAGCTATTTTGGAAAAGTTGAAGTTTTGTAGATTAAGTATAGTAGGTGAAACCTCGCAAATTTAATATTTTAAATATAGAGTTGAACTCGAGTACTGTAGATAATTTCCCTAAGTTGATAAAATCAATAAATTTAAAACTGATTAAAACTTTAATTTCAAAACCTAAAATGAATAAAAAACCTTAAAATACTGTTTGAAATCCTAATTGCGTATAAAGACCCTAAACTCTATGTACATGTATATATAAGAGATTGAATTCAAACTTGACAATAACTCTAAAACTAAAACCTTAAGCTTATAAAATATATAAATTTATCTTAAAAGTAATAAAATGCTAATTGGATATGATTATCGATTAACACGCGTAATCGTATAAAATTGCTAACGAACTAATAGAGATAATTCCTAAATATTTATAATTGTAAAGAGTAATAACTTAATTAACGAAATTAATAAAATTATGAAAATTATTGTATGATTAATTGTGATTTTATATTTGTATATATATATATATATATATATATGATAATTTTGTGTTGATTTAATTATTTTGAGTTAATTTTATTACATATCTCATATTTATGTACTAAATGGTATACATTAATTTTATATTGCATATTTCTTTTCATAATTACATTATAAATTATTCCAAAGACCATTTAAAAGTTGAAACCACATTTAGAAAAATCAAACTGATAATTTTATAATTTTCTTTTCCTTCTTTTTCTTTTCTTCTTCTCTTCTTTTTCATGGCAAATTTTCGATTGCCCTGTGTTGTGTACCAATTATTACATGTGAAAATTCTTTTGGATAAAATCAACTTGAGATTATCCTTTCATTTTCCTTTCTTTCATTTTTTTCTATCTTTCCCCCTTTCCTTTGGCCTTTAACCATCGGCCTAGTGTCCTAAGAAAACTCTACACTTTTTTTTTTCTTTTTCTTTACAACTTTAACACACGTTAAGACTTCCACTTTCATCTTCCTTTATGCCGACAAATCTCTCCTCTTTATTCTACCTTCTTGCTTTTTTTTTTCTTCCAAATATTCCAACTACCATTCTACTATAATATACACTATCTATTCCTATTTCACCAACATTAAGGGAGGAATAAAAAGGGGATTTCTTCTTCAATCCTTCTCAAGAACAAGTAACTATACAATCTTTACAGTATATTAGTTTTATTTTCTTATGTGATTTAGGTTTTTTTGTATTTTCTTTTATAATAGTATGTATTACCATACTTGATGTATTAGAAGTATGTAATAGGTATTATATGTACATAGTTACTATGTATTTATATATGTATATGTCTAACTATATATAACTTTATGTACATATGTTCTATTTATTTAGTTATATATATGTATGGTGTATATATATATACATGTACATATAAGAAGTATATAGATATGACTATAGTATAAAAGAGTATAAATACATGTACATGAACAAATAGGAAAGCATAAGCATATATGTGTCTATGTATAAGTATAAGCATATGTACAATATTAGTATATTATAAGTATAAGTATATGTACATATCTAAAGGATACAAATATATATATACTAACATCTTAATCCCTTAAATAAATAAATATATATATATATATACATGTACGTACGTGGATGTGATGACCAAGGGAAAATTTGTAGTTAGTTTACAATATTTAATAAATAATAATAATATATATGTATAAATACTAATTAATACTTCAAAATTGAAACAAAATGTAAAAGATTAAGAGAATTTGGAAAATTGCTACGTGGACCAATGACAAAGTGCCATATTAGCACTTTCCCTAAATTTTCAATTGAATCACAAATTAGGAAAGTAATTAGAAAATAATAATAATAATTAATTAGGAAATTATAATAATTAAAACTTAGCATAATTAGTAAATTAAGCTTAAAATAAGAAAGTAGTGAAATTAATATAAAATGGACTCAAAAATAAAATATGTTAAAAATATAAAAATTAGAAATTAATTAAATTATAAAATAATGAAGAAAAATCTTAAAATTGATAAACAAAGTTTTTTTGGACCAAAATAGCTAAATTTGTAACATTTTGGGTCATAATGAAAAATGCGGGTTTTAATTTTCAAAACAGACCCCGTTACGTGAAAGTATGTTCGAAAATGTTAAAAATCGATTCTAAGATCATAAAAATTGGAGTTAGAATAAAAAAGTTATATATGATTAAAGATTTAAGATAAACCAAGAAGAATAAGTATGTTAATTAAGTTAATTGATCCTACAAGTTAATACTGAGGTGAAATAAATAACTAAATATATAAAATATTATAATTTACAAATATACAAATATATTTCCTATTTACCCCCAATAAGTAAGTTAAACCATATTTATGTCATACTCGGATTATAATGAGAAATTAGGCAAACTATAATAGATATTTAGTTAACTTAGGAGCTGAGTTTTTCCGAATACTTATAAGTCTCATTATCTTTTAGATACTCAATTATCAAGTTTTGGAAATTCCAAAGGCCTAAAGAATGAGCATTAATTCAGGTGAGGGAGTTTTAATGATTTGTTATCTGCTTATGCGTGATATTTGCTTGATGTTTTGCTAGCTGCTATTGTTTGTGTGTTTGAATGATTGTTTTGCTTGTGTATTACCATTCATGTAATCACCTCCTTAAATCGGTAAATATAAATATTTGACCACAATAACCGATTATATTTGTCACATATTTATGGCTCAGTTGGTATACTGATGGAGAGTACTAGCTTTGCAAATTTTTGAGAAAAGTATTTTTGGAAACATCTTTTCAATCTTAAATAGATTCTTGTATGATTTCTGTAAGGGCTTGCAACGCTTGTTGATGTTGATGATATTTTTTATCATTGAGGCAAAGCTAGTATGGTATCTCTAATTGATAGCGAAAGAACCCCTTTGATTGTACCGGTAGGGCCTTGAATATATTTTGCTTAGTTGTGCTTAAGGTGTCATGGATATGATTTATTGATAGTGGATGGTCTTAGTTGGGGTTCACCTATTTAGGTTAAGTGTTGTTTAGAGGGATAGTACTCCCTAGGTAGCCTCATGCAGTTGAAGTGAAGTGCCCTGTGTGGGGAAGTACAGAGGAAAATCAATGTGTAGACAATGTAAATCTATACCTTTCATAGTTTCGCATTCTTATGGATGTGTTGCTTACATTTACTATGTATGTATTGATTTCGTGAGTTGTATGTGTGCTAATACTGTTTGATAACTTACTAGAACGATACTGGTGAGGAACAGACTTATTACACTGTGTTTACTTATTCTCTTATAGTTTCTTTTATAGGTTTATTTAAGCTGGGGCTGGGATAAATCTCGAATGATGAGTGCAACTGAAGATATATGTGATAATGTTAGAGTTAGTTGAGAACTGTATAGCTGGTATGGAAACATTCTTTGTAGAAGTATTTATACGTTAAGGTTCCATATAATTTAGTATTTTTTGTAATTTATAAAGTTGTCTTACCTTGTCTTATTATTTGGTAGGGGATACTAATTTTTTATAGTTCTAATGGACTGTAGAATATTGGATATTTATAGTTAATTATATTTTATAATAGGCTAATAAATTAAGAATCTAAAACCTTACGGATTAATTATTTAGAGTTTGACAATCTCTAACTTGCAAAGTGGTTTTCAAATCATAGGTGCACATGTGATATGAAAATTTTAGACGAGCCTACTAAGCCTCCGTTAGGGTCATGATAGTAAGAACATGTGTTGAGTTCTCTCTTAAATAATTTTGATGATAAAGAAAAATTTAAAATGCATCTAATAAGTATAATGAGTGTAGAGGAAAATTTAGAGTAAGGTGAAGTTAAGAAAGAAAATAAGGTTTGAAAACTAAACTGTCAGAATGTATGTTAGATTGTAAGTCAGAAAGTATATCAACAAAATAATAAGGTCATGTTAATAGTATTCAGAATTTGGATCCGAAAGTTGTTCGGTGCTAATCTTCAAATTACCTCAACAAATTGATAATGAAGACCTAGCTCTACTTTATTGGGCATATTTGGAAAATATGCTTAATTTCATTATACTAAGATGGTTTAAGTCCATGGAGATTTTAAGATAAATTTACATTTGATTGGATGTTTCTAAGAGGATAATAGTAACAAGATTCATGAAGAAATTTGAACAACTATGAAACCTATTCAAGCTGATGTCAAGGCAAAGTTGAGAGTGACTACACAATTATAGTAGCAAGTTCAATTTTTTCGAAGCTCAAGAAGGTTAAAGTATAAGCTAATGACATTGTGGATTTGCTAACATGGAAGTTTAAAGATCTTGTTCATTTTTTAAGCTGAGATGTTTCGGGGATTTAAATAAGGAAGATTCATTTTTAGAAATAGATTAAGTTGTAACTTTAAGGTAAGGCTCATCAAATAAAAAAAATTGTAGCTTGAATGGATAAGGATGAATCAAGTTTCAAATAAAATCCGACATGTTCTAAGGATTTAGTCTTAGATATATTTGATAAACATAAGCAAAAGTTACAAAAGATTTTTAAACATACGAGGAAAGAAGTCAGCAAGTTTTGAATATTTGAAGAAGTGTTGCACAAGATCCATCAAGCTCAATTTTAGAAATATCTTATTTGTGCTTATCAAAACAAAAGAAAATTGGATTTCAAATTTTAAATAGTATTGAGGAGCTCATGGATCAAATAAATCAATTGCAACATTCAAAAAGGAAGATCAAGCTCAGTTGAAGACATATCAAGAGATAACGGATTTTAAATTTCAATTTCAAATGTTCAAGCTCCCATTTTCTAGGAATTTTTCTTCAACAGCAAAACAACATTTGTTTGGATCAAGATCTTTTGAAGAAAAATTAGCAACTAGCCATTTTCTAGCTATTACTTAAAGGATCATTCAATATAAGTCGAAGTTACAGAAGAAACAAGACATAATACTCAAAATAGAGATGAACATTTCAAAACTCTCTCATGAAGACTATCAAAAACTTTGTCCGAAACTTAGTTAGAAATCATGCTAAATAGAGATTTTACTCTATTGTTTTTTGTGTTTTGTACAAAAGTCTTAGAGATATTTCTTTTATTATGTTATCTCCTTTATTGTAATAATTATTGAGAAGTTGTATTTGAGTGAGTGAGAGGTTAGGGAATTCTTTGTAGGGCAAGTGACTTGATATCCTTGTGACCTTAAGATTCCCTTTTGATTATTGAAACTATTAAACTAGTGGAACAATACCGGTGAAGAAGACTAGGTTCCCAGTAGTAGAGCTGGAAAAGAGCAGTAGGCAAAAAGTCGAAACTCTTTAAATCGATTACTTGATCTCCTTTCTCTTTTCTTATTGACTTTTTTGCACTTTATTATTTGAGTTATTCTTTCGTGCCTAAGTTATCAATCAATAACCAACTACTTATATGCCATTTAAGTTATTAAGAGAGGTTTTGTTTAAAAAACCGAAAGTTTTTACTTTTACAAAAGATATCAGTTCATCACCCCTTTTGATATCTTACATGGGACCTACAACATGGATGTTTAGTATTAACGAATAAAGTTTACAACTTTTGGGTCTTTTAAAATCTATAAGTATTGTATATGTTTATAACTTAAAAGGCTAAAGTTAAACTCTCTATAAGTACTGAATGTATAAAGTATGGTCTTTTATCAGACTTATATTTAGTTATAACAGGTATTTCTGTATGATGGTACCTCCTATACTATGCTAGGATGTGACATAATTAGTATCTATTAATGAAATCAATCATATGACCTTAGTCCCAATAGAGATTCATGAACGTAGTTTAATACTAATCACTAACATATCATCGGTGAACGTGGACTCTAGTTTAATATCATATAATAATCTGACCCATAGCTCAATATCCGTCAATTGTCTCATAACAAGAATCATCTCATGTTGAGTTTATCACCTGTTAAGTGAATATTAGTTGTCAAGCTTTAGTTTTTGGTTTTTCATTCATTTATCTTAACTTGATTTAAAGTAAATCCTATACTTATTTAGTTTAAACCCTCGATTAAAATTAAGAAAAACTCAACTTCTTTATTTTTGAAAAATTTGGAGTCGCCACTCATTGAGACTAGGAAAGGTGACCAAATTAGAATTAATTAGGTAGATTGATTCTAATTTGGCCACTAACTTACGATTTTGAAAACTTTTTTGAAAAGGTTTCAAGAAACTAAGTATCTGAGTTCAAGGGCTATCCTATTAAACCCTAATTGGGTACCACCTTAACCTTTTGAATTTAATATTTGTCTTTCAAAATACCATTCTAATTTGTATTTACAAGTGAACCAATAAATAAAAGCATATCTACTTACAGAAAATGGAAAAATGTGAAAATCATTTACAAAAGGGATTTTTTTTTTTATATATTTTAAGTCACCTCGTAACTGAGTACAAGCATCTATGTATCCATTATTTGGGATGAGGCTTTCATAGTTAATTCTTTATAAAACTTTAATTTGTTTTTATTTTGGAAAACGATGAGCTTACATTTTTTATCTATTTTCTTTTTGTTTAAAAAAAAGTTTCTAAAAGGGTCCTAATTGACTTTTTTTTTTGTGAAAAATTCTAGAGAAATCCAAATTTTGAAAAGGATTCTTTTATTTTCATTCATTTGAACCATTTTTTATTTTTTATGTTTTATTTTTTTCTCTTATTATTTTTATTTTATTTATGACTGAAATAAGCTAAACTAATAAAATGAAACTTTCCTTTCTATTCTCTCTTCCTTCTTTTTCTTGTTTTTTCTTCTTCTTCTTATTTTTTTTTTCTTTCTATTGTTTTTTTATTTTTATAATAGGGAAAAAAAAAGAAGGAAAGTAAGAGGAAAAGAAAAGATAAATAAACAAAATACAATGGAATGAAAATAACATACAATACAAAAGGGAAAGGAGATCGGACCCAAGGACTTGCATGTGGGTTGGGGAGGCGAACTGGGTCAATTTGGGTTTAGGTCAAATGACCCAATCATGTGCAAGGCACGTATGAAGCCAACAGAGAGAGAGAGAGTTTTAAGGCAACAGATCAAGGGACCTTCTAGGGTACGTTTCAATGGCTAAGTTGAGCGGGAAAGGATGATTTCATGTATTTCTTATTGGCTAAAGTGGGTTTGGCACAAGTGTCGTAATATTTGGTAGTGGTTTAGGTGGTTGTTAGAGCTTGGCTAAGAAGGGTAGTGATGCTTATTGCATGGAGAGGTTGCTGGGGGCTTGAAAAAGCATAGGGTCTTGGGTTTTGGGGGGGTGGTGAGCAACATGGTATTGGTGTTTTCGCTCGGAGAGTGGTAGAGTTAGCGGATTATATTTTTGGTGGTCGAGGGTTAAGGTTTAGTAGAGGAGCTCTAGTTGTGGTGGCTAGAGAGTGTGATAGAATATGAAATGAGTTAGATTTGAAAGCTTAAAATGTAAGGAAGCTAGCAAGGCCATCGTATAGATTTAAAACTCATTATAGATTGTCAAACTTAGAGAGAGAATGAAGACCTTGCTAGTGAGAGAAAATTTTGAAAATTAGTGGGGGAGGGAATGAAATTAAGAATTGATGCTTAAAATGAATTCCTTGACCCCTTTTTATACTAATCCCCTATCAAAATAGCTTGGAAACTCCTCTAATCGCATGAATTTGAAAATCGCAAAAATGGGTTTCAAATCATGTTGATTTTTGACTTGAATGAAATAATCGTAATTTAATGGAAAGTAATGATCCGTGAATGTAGATTCTTACTCTAAATAGCCAATAGAAACCTCAAAAGTTGATTTACAAGCTTAGATCATGCGATACGAGTTGGACCAAAATTCACATACAAAGGTTTTTTTTTTTCAAATATTTAATCTTCATTTTGAAACCTCAAACATATGAATCTAGACACAAAGATGGTTAGATTCAAAACTAGGTCATGTGTACTGCATGATTCCACCAATATTTGGGGTGAAATTGTATGGAAATCATACGAGAGGGGCGCTCGAACATGAGACCTTACATTTGTTTAACAAAGGAAAGAACTGAAGATGGCAATAGAATTTCGAGGGGGAGAAGATGTTGTATGTGACCATATGCCCCAGCCCACACGTCCATAACCTATAGGCACCCTATTTTTGCTCTCATTTTAATTTTTAGAATTTTCTAAGATAGGGTAAAGTGTCCTAATTTAAAAAAATAAAAAAAAAAGCAATTTAGAAAAAATACAAAAGATGGAAAGTTCGGGAAAAATTAAAAAAATACAAAAAAGGTAGAAAATTTAGAAAGTTACAAAAAATAAGAAAGTTTATAAACTACAAAAAAAAAAATAGAAAAACTTATAAATATCAGAAAATTTAGGAATTTCAAATAAGTTTAGTGTTTCAATAATAAGTTTATTTATTTTATAGGTAGAGGGTATTGGCTTGGGTTTAGATTTAAATTTGGCTCAAGTTATTCTTATTGTACTTATGGATAAAGCATAGGCTAATGGCTTAATAGATAAGCACTTGAACATTGACGCTAGGTTGGCTTGAGATCCTGGGTTCGAACCTTACCAAAGACATATAAATGCCTTTTGCGTTCTTTTTTAGACAAACAGATACCACATTGTACGTAGCATCAAGCAATCAAACTGCAGCTGATGTGGTACCATAGGAGCACCACATTAACATGGATCTATGTGGCATACATGTAGCATGATGTATCACCTGACACACCACGATAAGTTACCACGTGTCACGATAGGACATGTGGCATTCTCCTATTGGATGATAGGTCGACGTGGTACCATGTCAGCTCCTTTTTCTCTCCCTTTCTCGCATTTTCCTAAGATTTTCCTTTCCAGTCAATCAACTTCAACTTGATTTTTAAACCTTTTATTGCTGCAATTTCTTAAAATTGATGATGGAGTTGCAAGATAGACATGACTTGCTATGAATTGGAATAAAATAATTGACTAAATTCATCCTTTTATGCAACCAAATTTAAGCTCAAAGTTTGAAAAAACTTGATTTCGAGTTAGTTGTTCTTCAATGCAATTTAAGTGATTTTTGAAATTTCTAAAACTTGCTAAACAGATTTTGACTCTCATTAATATAAGTAGGGCACTGAGGAAGCTTCATGAGGTAATTAGAAATCTCTCTTTCTTTCTCACGATCTCTCTCTCTTCGCACCTGTAGCAATTCTCTCTCCCTAGCCTCCATTGAAGCGTACTACTACCATAACTAGACTCACTTGGCCACCAGTAATTGAGCCTAACCCATCTCACCTACCGCCGTATCTCTTAGATACCTAAATATACCTGCCACCACGAAACCTTAGATTACCAAAATCCCCAACTTGAAACTACTATGGCCAGCAGCTATCAAGTGAAATTGACATCACCTCAAGCCTCACTATACTCTGAAACCTTGACCCCAACCAATCGTTTGACTCCAATAGCCATCACCTAAACATACCTTCAATTGCTATCGACCACCATACTAAAAAACCACAAAAAAGCCTTCCTAGGTCATTGCTTTCGTCCTATCCCCTAATCTTAATCCAAAACACACAAAGATCCTCTTACCCTCTCAATTCGACTTTTAGATTGCCTTGAATCACCCCCTACGAAGTCACTACCGTCTCCATGCTTACAACCCGCTTCAGACTCGAGTTCGGCCCAATAACCTAACCCTAGATCCGTGCTCGTGACTTAGGTCCAACTCGTGTGTCTAACTTATCCAAGCTTGGCCCTTTTTCTTTTGTTAATTGTTTTGTTTTATTTATTTATTTATTTTATGTAATATGTAAATGCAATTGTAAAAGAAAAAAAAGTGAAAAAAAAGAAAAAAAGGGAAAAAGTAAGAAAAAGAGAAGAAAAAAATAGTTTATTTTTATTTTTTTATTAATTTGTAATAGAAATAGATAAAATTAAATAAATAATAATATATAAATTAAGTAATATTAAGAAAAAAAATAAAAACAACAAAATAATAATGAATAAATAGGTTAGTGAATGAAAATAGTTTTAACACTTAGAAAAAGTTAGTTTTCTAAAATAAAAGTAAATGATCATTTCAAATCATGACCTTTTTTAAAACTTTCTACCAATAAAAACCCGATTTAAGACTCTTTAGATCTTTCTTAATAAAATTGAATCTATTTAAAAACGCAAACTTGATGTGTTTTCAAAATTAAAACGAATCTAATATAGTAAAGTTTTACAAAAAAAAAGAACTAAGTACGTTTAATCCTAAATAGGGATACATTAATACTTATGGGGCAACAGTAAAAAATGAATTTTTTATTATTTAGTTTAAGTCATTCGATTTAGCCTAATTTACTAATCATTGATTGAATGTCAATAATCTTTGAAAGATGATTTTAAGAGATTAAGTCTAAAATTGGAAAGTAGATAGTACCCGTAACGGTTTAAAGAATCTAACCCCTAAGCTTGTTTCTCTGGCTCCCTTTCTAAAACCTTTTGGTTTTGAACTAAAACATTTCTTGACCTCAGTCAAGTGACAACTCCAAAATGTTTTCAAAAAATAAAAAGAACCGATTTTCTTTAAACTTTAGTTGAAGGTTAGTATTAAACAGATATGATTTAATATTATTCAGTTTAAAAAGGACTAATTTATAAAAACTAAGAGAAAAACTGAGCTCAACACAATCGAAAAAAGCAAAGTAGGCCCTTTTGCACCTGCATGCTTGCATGAGCTGGGCTCATAATCAGGGCCTTTAGCCTTTTAACACTTCACAATTGAACCAAATCTTGCACTTGGCCTAGCCCCCTTCCCTTTTTATTTTTTATTTTTGTATATAAACGAAATATGTAACTAAATCCACTAAATCTAGTCCTCACCTAAGAATTAAACCCTCATTAACTGACCCTACAATTAAATCGTGTGCCTACATGCTAAAAAAACAAAAACAAATAAATAACAAAAATAATTACAACAACCAAATAAATAAATAAAATAATTTTGAAATTGTGCCTAATTTAGTGGTTATGTACACATAAAACTTATCTAACGTAAAAAAAGAGATAATCTATTCCAATGACTGCAAAAATGACCTAAGACTCCATTATCTTAAAAAATTATGTATTTGTAAACTATTTTCCTAAAATTAAATTTTTTTCATTTTTTTCTTTTCAATTTTCCAATATATATATATTTTTGTAATTTTTAATTTTTTTTATATTTTTGAATTAGGTTCCTTTTTTAAAAAATTCCTAAAACTACAAAAGGGGCAAAAATGTGGTGTTTATATCTAATCCTCTTTGTGGTAATGTTTGAGTAAAACTTTATCGTAAAAATAAAGGAGACACCATTTTTATCTTGGGATGAATTTGCCTTGAGAAGAACTATAATTAGCTAACTATCTTAAGCTTAATCCACTAGGATTTGGTGAAGATATTTTGAAAAGAAGGGTGGTGCTGTAAGAACATGCCAAAACATAAGAGTAGTTTTTTTTTTTTTTTTTGAAGAAAGGAATAGCCCTAAAATAGTGCTAAGGAGAAGGTAATGCCCTATAAGCTGGTTAACCTAATAGGGGCATCCTTAAATGAGAATCAATTTGAAAACATATTAGTGCTCCTCTGAGTTGACTAATCTAAGCTAATGGGCAAAGTACTCATTAAGCTGGTTAAAACACTAAATGACAAATTGAAAGTTGTTAGTTCTCCTCTAAGCTGATTAACTTAAGTGAATGGGTAAAGCGCTTCTTGAGCTAGTTAAGACCTTAAATGAGAATTGAAGCCTGATTGTACTCCTCTGAGTTGACTAACCTAAGTAAATGGGCAAAGTGCTCCTTGAGTTGGCTAAAACCTTAAAGGGAAAATTGAAACCTTATCGTATCCCTCTAAGTTGATTATCTTAAGTGAATAGGTAAAGTGCTCTTTAAGCTAGCTAAAACCCTAAATAGAAAACTGAAACCTGCAACTGCTCTTCTAAGTTAACTAACCTAGGCAAAAACGTCACTAAAAGACTAGCAACCCTAAATGAGAATTGATTTGAAAACCTAGTAATGCTCCTTTGCACTGACTAATCTAGGTGAATGGGTAAAGCGCTCCTTGAGTTAACTAACACCGTAGATGGCAAATTGAAACCTGGTTGTGCTCCTCTGAGTTGACTAACCTAGTGAGAATGTCACTGAAAGAAGAGCAATCCTAAAGGAGAGTCGATTTGAAAACCTAGTAGTTCTCTTTTGAGTTAACTGATTTAGGTGAGTGGGTAAAGTGCTCCTTAAGCTGACTAAAACCTTAAATGGAAAATTGAAACTTGATCGTACTCTTTTTAGTTGACTAACCTAGGCGAGAGCGTCATTAAAAGACTAGCAACCTTAAATGAGAATCGATTTGAAACCTAGTCGTACTCCATTAAGCTAACTAATCTAGGTAAGAGCATCATTGAAAGACTAATGACCCTAAATGATAATTGATTTAGAAAGCCCGGCTGTACTCCTTTGAGTTAACTAACCTATATAGGAGCATCTTTAATGGACTAACAACCTTAAATGATAATCGATTTAGAAAACTTAACCATGTTCCTTTAAGTTGAATAACCTAAGTGAGAGCGTCTCTAGGGGACTAGCAACTCTAAATGATAAATTGATAGAACCTATTATTGCTTTTCTGAGTTGACTAAACTAGGTGGGAGTGTCTTTAGGAGACTAACAACCCTAAATGGTAAACTGATGAAAACTTAGGAGTGCTCTTATGAGTTGACTAAACTAGGTCAGAGCATTTTTAGGAGACTAACAACCTTAGTTAAGAAAATGATGTGAAACCTAGTAGTGCTTTTCTAGACTAACTAATTTAGATGAGAAAAAAGTGCTCCTTAAGCTTGCTAAATCTTGATAGTTGGTTGGAAATGGGGAACATAGCTTATGGGTTAGCAAAGACTTAAGAAATATTCTTGAAAGGGAAAGTGCCTTAGGCTGGATAAGACTTTAAAAGAGGTTGACAAAGGGAAAGCACCTTATGGGTTGGCTAAGACCCTAAGAAAAACTGATGAAGGGAAGTACCCTATAAGCTTGCTAAACCCTAAGAGAAGTTGGTGACATGAAGTGCCCTATAGGTTAGCTAAAAACCCTAATATGAATTGGGATAGTGCCTTATGAGTTAGCTAAAACCTCAAGGGGGATGTAAGATGAGATAGCGCTCCTTGAGCTAGCTAAAACTTTAAAGAGAAAGTGAGATGGGACACAACTCCTTGAGTTGGCTAAAACCTTAGATGGGACCACATTCCTTGAGTTAGCTAGAACCTTAGGGAGAACGTGGGATGTGACAACGTTTCTTAAGTTGGCTAGAACTCTAGAGAGAATGTGGGATGGGATAACACTCCTTGAGTTGGCTAAAACCCTAAAGAGATGGACAAAGGGTAAGCTTTCTTTGAGTTGGCTAAAGTTCCTAAGAAGCAAAACTAGGAGATGTGACCTATTTGAAAAACTTCTTGACTTGAAAAATTTATAAATGAGGAATTTGGTGAAAACCATCTATGATGAAAAAGGCATTAGAGATAGGGTCCCTTGATTTGAAAAAGAGTTAATAGACATCAAAAACTACATCAAGGAGAATGACTTAGACTATTATGGCTAACTTAAAAGGTTATGATCACATTGAAAAGGAAGTAGGTGATATGAATTGAAAGCTTAGTCATTCAGGCCAACATGGTCTTAAAAATAGATAGAAAAAACTTGTAACAAACCTTTACTTTCTCTCTCTTTTTTTATTTCTTCTATTCTCTCTTTTTTTTTTCTTTTTTGTCCTTTTTTTTTATTTATTTTTCCCTCAAAAGCTTGCTAATGGGTACAAATTCTTATTTAAGAAGCTAATGCTATAACTATCTCCTTCTTGGTAACCATGTAAGGCATCTCATACTCTTTTTAGTCTATGAAAATATCTCCTAACCTTAATATTGTTATGGCTAAACTGGTAACATGCTGAGATTCTTGGTGAAGCTTTGTGATTTTAAGCATTCTTTACCTAAGGTAGGGTAACTCATGATTAGTTTAGTTGAAAATGACTTCTTTGCATACTTAGTCTAAATTTCACTCTTAACTATTGCTCCAAAAATTGTAACCCAATCTGTAAGCGACACACTTTGATCAATCTATTAGGTCTTTTTTGGTTCAACATTTTGATATGGGCTTTTGGTCGAATGTTTGCAAAAGGGATTGATGAAAGAGCCTATTTAAGGGAATAACTCTATTCAACTTGGGTTTTATAAGTTGAGAACCTTTTAGGAAAAACTAGAAGCGTGCTTGCCTGAATTTCAAAAATATTTTTTTATTTTGGAATAATTATTCTTTAAGATTAGAAGAGCTTTGATTGAATTGGGAGGTGTTATGGGTGCAAGAGGTCTTGTGTTTGAGATTTAGGTAAGGAGGTTTATGATTCGGAAGGTAATGTGTTTAGAGGATTTGCACTTTGGGACTTGGAATGTGGTTCCAGATGGGCATGAGGGCTTTGTATTTCTTGGGAATGTTTAAGCTTTGATTTCGAGCCTTTTGATTCAGGTTTTACTGCCCTTGTTGGGATGTGATATATCTTTTAGGACTTTACTCTTACATTTAAGTCCAATTTTCTTTCTTCTTCTTCTTCTCTTTTTTTTTTCTTTATTTTGTTATTATTTTGCTCTAATCTCTCATTGTTTCTTATCCCTTTTCTCCCTTTTCCTTAAGTCCAAAAGTGTCTGCCTACCTAAAATGTTTAGATTGTATGTATAAGGTTCTTGTAAGCTCTTCTTTATTTTAGAGAAAATAAATTATTAGAAATAAAAATTATCCTTGAATTGATGTCACTAAAGCAAGCATAAACCAGTTTTTCCCCTTTTCTCCTAATTAAATATCCTAATCTCCAAATTGCCCCCATTATGCGGATGGTTCTTAACAGGGTTTAATTTTAAAATATTCCTTGAATAGGTTCAACGGTTTTAACAAAGGATATCTGTGTGTGGGGACATTAAAAAATGAATGCCTAGCTTTATTTCGATTTGTGTATTAAATTCAAAACAAACTTCATGAGTCTAAAATATCCTTACCATGATGTCACTCAACTCTTAAAGTGTTGAAGGGATAGTGCATGGGATATAGTTTGCCTCTTTTTAATCCAAACCTTTTAAAAGTGAATTACCATGTCCCAGCATAGGAGTCCATATTGATTTGCCGTAAGGTAAAAGTTGGCTTTGCCCCATAGTTTCTTGAAATATCTCCCAGTGTAAAACAATACTTTTCATTCAATTTGAGTTTAAGACTGAGGTTGTATTTGACTTCGAGTTTTGACTTGGTTCATGGTTGGGCTTGGTTTTCTCAATAGACCAACAATTTTTACTTGGTTAGCTGCTTTGATGGGTCGGGCTTTGTGTTTGGGTTAGCTCCCTTAATAGGTAAAGGGTTAGTGTTTAGGTTGGCTGCCTAAATAGGTTGAGTGTTCATGTCTTGGGTTAGCTACCTTAGCAAGCTAAGTATTCATGTTTGGGTTGGCTACCTTAAGGTTTGAGGGGTTTGTGTTTAGGTTGGTTTCCTGAACGAGTTGAGTGATCATGTTTCAAATTAGTTGCCTTAACGAGCTGAAGGGTTTATGTTTGGGTTGGTTGCCTTAGTTAGCCGAGGGTTAGTGTTTAGGTTGGTTGCTTGAAGGGGCCAAGTGTTTGTATTTTAGGTTGGCTACATTAGTGGGTTAAGTGTTCATGTTTGAGTTGGTTACCTTTAACGGGCTGAGGGGTTTGTGTTTATCCCATAAGAATTTGTAATAGTTAGAAACTTTTCTCTTTTCCTTTTTTTTTTTCAAGAAAGAAATATAGGACTTTATTTTTCAAAAATTAAGTGATCTACTTACAAATAAGGATGGTGATTTGGGGTTCTATTTACAATCTAATGAATTTATTTACACTTCCTTGAGTGTTAGAGAAAAATGGTTAGATGAATGCTATTGAAGGACTATTTACAAAAGGAATACTAAAGAATAAAGAATGATATGCTAAAGAGAACTTTATTATCTTGAAAAAATGGAGTATAAGAAAATAAAGATAAAAGCCTAACATTTATTCTAGATAATCTAAAAAACCCTAATCTAACTCTCGTAGGCGAGTTTTAAGGTCTTCCAGCATTTCATGGGTTTCTCTAAGGACTTATCCAAGAAGGGTTTTTAAGGCTTGATTGTGAGCTTCAAAACATTTGAGCTTCTCTCTTAGATAGGCAATTTTGGCTTCTAGCAGCTATTTGTAAATCCTAAGGAGGCCCTAGCCTATCCATTCTCTGATTGTTCATTTGTTGGTCCCTTGCCATTATCTGTAAGCCTAAAAGTTTTTTAGACAAGAATCATTTAACAAAAGATTGCATGTGGAAGTATGAAGAAGCTAGAATCTTTGAGTTAAGTCATTCCTTAAGTTGCAACCCTACTATTGATTCGGTGTTTACAAAATACACTTAAAAAATTGATCACATTTCTAAGATATTTAAAAATTAATAAGGTTGCAACTTTTAGGAGTAGTATATTAACTCATAATTTAAGTATACACGATTTGGGTTGGTTTTAGAGGTCCCTAAGCTCTGTGACTTTACAGGTTTTTTATGAAACAATTTATTAGTTACATTGAAGCTTAAGTAGAGTAGCCTAATCGACCTTGATCGATGGTTACACTACGACACCCGGAGGCTACACAATGGCCTATCGTCTTAGAGTCCTAATATACCTTGGGTTTGACTGTATTGACCCTGCATCCTTAATTCAATCATCCCCTTAATATCCTAAGTATGTTGCATGAGAAAGTGAATGTTAACATTAAAACAAAGAATATTTACAAGGAAATATTCACAAAAAAAATAACATGGATATTTTAAAAGATAAATTTAATTTCAGATGGTTGAGGTGGCTAACCTTCTTGACTATTCCCAATGGAGTTTCTAAACTGTTAAGCTTGAATTTTTTATTTTTCATTCATTTCCCTTAACTTGATTTAAACTAAACCCTATACCCATTTAGTTTAAACCCTTGACTAAAGTTAAGGAAAACACGTTTTTTTTTTAAAAAAAACATTTGGAGTTACTACTCAATAGGACTAGGAAAGATGATCCAATTAGAATCAATTTAGGTGAATTGATTTTAATTCGGCCGCTAGTCTACGATTTTGAAAAAGGTTTTAAGAAATCAGATATTTGAGTTCAGGAGTTACCCTATTAAACCTTAACTGGATATCAACTTAACCTTTCGAATTTAAGATTTATCTTTCAAAATAATATTCTAATTTGTATTTACAATTGAATGAATAAATAAAAACGTATCTACTTATAGAAAATGGAAAAATCATTTACAAAAGAGGAAATTTTTTTCTACATATTATAAGTCACCGTATAACTGAGTACAAGTGTCTATATACCTGTTGTTTGGGATCAGACTTCTATAGTTCATTCATTATAAAACTTTAATTTGTTAGTCTATTTTATTTTGGAAAATAGTTGAGCTAACATTTTTTATCCATTCTGTTTTTGTTTAAGAAAAGTTTCTAAAGGGTCTTAGTTGACTTTTTTATTATTTTTATTTTTTTGAAAAATTCTAGAGAAATCCTAATTTTCAAAAAGGTTCTTTTATTTCCATTTATTTGAACATGTTTTATCTTTTTGTTTATTTATTTTTGTATTTTATTTTATTTTTTCTCTTTTTCTCTTTTTAATTTTTGACTAAGACATGCTAAAGTAATAAAATGAAACCTTCCTTTTTGTTCTCTCTTACTCCTTTTTGTTCTTCTTTTTTTATTTCTTTTGTTTTTAAAATTTTTACAATAGAACAAAAAAAAGAAAAAGAAAAAGAAAAAAGGAAAGCAATAGGAAAAGAAAAAAGAAAATAAACAAAACACAATGGAATGAATATAAAATACAATACAAAAAGGAAAAGGGAAAGGAGATAAAACTATGGGACTTGTGCACGGATTAGGGAGGTAGATAAGGTTTGTTTGGGTTTGGGTCAAGTAATTTGGTTATGTGTAAGGCACGTATTAAGCCGAGAGAGAGAGAGAGAGAGTTTGAAGGCGGTTGATCAAGGAACCTTCTAGGGTGCACTTCAACGGCCAAGTTGACCAAGAAAGGATGATTTCGTGTATATCTTATTGGCTAAAGTGGGTTTAGCATAAGTGTCACGACCTTAGGTGGTGGTTTGGGCGGTTGCTATATCTTGACTGAGAAGGGTGGTGATGCTTGTTGCGTAGAGAGGTTGCTAGGGGCTTGAAAAAGCATGGGGTCTTGGGTTTTGAGGGGTAATGAGCAACATGGTATGGTGTTTTCGCTTGAAGAGTGGTGGAGTTAAGGGGTTGCATATTGGGCTGCCATAAGTTAGGGTTTGGTAGAGGAGCTTTGGTTGTAGTAGTTGGAGAGTACGGCAAAATACGAAATGAGTTGGATTCGAAAGTTTAGAATGTAGGGAAGCTAGCAAGGCCATTGTTTCAATTTGAAACTCATTATGGATTGGTGAAACTTAGAGAGAGAAAGAAGACGTTGCTAAAGAGAGAAATTTTGAAAATGAGTGGGGGAGGGAACGAAACTAAGAATTGATGCTTAAAATGAATTCCTTAACCCTTTTTTAAACTAATTCCATCTCAAAATAGTTTGGAAACTCGTTTAACCAAGTTAATTTGAAAATCACAACGATAGGTTTCAAATCATGTTGATTTTTGAATTGAATGAAATAATCATAATTTGATGGAAAGTAATGATTTGTGAATGTAGATTCTTACTCTAGACAGCAATAGAAACCTCAAAAGCATATTTACAAGTTTGGATCATGTGATACAAGTTGGAAAAAAATTTGCATATAATGCTTTTTTTTTCCAATATTTAATATTCATTATGAATCCTCAAACATATCAATCTGGACATAAAGATAGCTAGCTTCACAATTAGGGCCTTTAGCCTTATTGCACTTCATAATCGAACTAGGTCTTACACCTGGTCTAGTCTCCTTTCCTTTTTTTTTTGTATATAAATGAAATAAGTAACTAAATACACTAAATTTGGCCCTCACCTAAGAATGAAACCTTTAATTGACCAACCTTAAAATTAAGTCTCGTATATATGTGCTAAAAAAAATAAACATATAAATAAAAGATAATAATAATAACAACAACAAAATAAATAAATAGAAATGAAATAAATAAAATAATTTTGAAATCACACTCAATTTAATAGTTGTGTGCACTTAGACCTTATCCAATGCTAAAAAAGAGACGACCCGTTCCAATAACTCTAAAAATGACCTAAGACTCCATTTTCCTAAAAAATTCTATATTTCTAAACTATCTTCTAAAATTGAAATTTTTTTCTTTTTAATTTTCCATTTTTTTTTATTTTTATTTTTATTTTTATTTTTTTTTGTAATTTTTACTTTTTTATATTTTTCAATTAGGACCCTCATCTAAAAAATTTCTAAAACTACAGAGGGAGCAAAAATAAGTTGTCGACATTAGTGATCAAGTCAATTACAATGGCCTAATTAGCTTTTCATTCGACTAACCAACACCTTTATTGTAACATTATTCCCTTTCATTCACCATATTGAACATGATTCCCTTATATTGATAACCTATTAAGTTACTGTAGTTAATTTAGCAACTAAATATAATTTTTCTTAAGACATATAACGTACTACATGCTTAGTATTGTTAATATGCACATCAAAGCACAACATGATTTAGCTCAAATAACTATTAGTTGATTTCTCACAATCTTACCACATGTAATCAATAAGTGATATCAACTATATTCCTAAAATTCATTTAAAACTTCGATATACTATATATTATGATCAATACTTAATCCAATATACACACAACAAGGATTGATACTCGATATAATCATAGATTATAAACTAAATACTAAAGTTTAATTCTATTCCATCATCTAGCTGATTATAGGCCTAATAGGTCTATATAAGTTTAGCTAAAATGATTATACAATCAACCTAGAGTCATTGGGAGGTCACCTTAAAAAGAAATAGGAGGGGGGAAGGGAGGTTGTTGACCATGCTATGAGGCTAACCAACCAAGGCATGGGGGTAATAACTACCCTATCGGGTGGTCTTCCATTTATATCATATTTTCAGATCGATTGCTTCATTTAATGGGTTAACCTTACATTCATCTAACTTGATTTCTAAGTCCATACAAACTTTGTTATCCAATTTTTTTGGGATCTCATGGATTTCAATATTTGATTACAAACTTATAAGATCTATTCTCGAGTTCACCAATTTCATAATTAATACATGATTTACACTTATTATTTTCTACAATCAATAACATATGATAAATCTAATCTCCAAATCCTTGATCAACTCTTGAAAGTAAATGGGAAAAGAAGTGACTGTCACTTTCCTTAAAAGAATCGTAAAGGAAATTAACCTTTTGTTTGTATGCTTTATATGGATGTTTCTTCTAAGACTAATAATTTTCCTTATAGGAAAAGAAAAATATAATTAGAACTCTATAAATTCATAACCTATTAGGGAAAAAGAGAGAATTAAGGTAAAATCTTACTACCTTTTGATCTCCTAGCATTTCCTTGTTGATTCTCTCCTTGGGCACCCGGTAAGAGAAGTTTTATAGGAGAACAATTATCATTTCCCATCGATAACATAAAAGATTGAGAAACTTATAAATATCTTACCTTTATAGGATAAACCACACACAACCATTTTAAAGTTATGTGTGAAAGCATAAGGAAAGTACTAAAGACATCTTTGTGAGAAGAAAGACGGTGAGAAGTTGCTATGGAGAGGATAGTGGCATGACCTTAGGTGAGAGAGAGACAAAAGATTAAGATTTTGTTCGTATTTTGTGGGATATTGAATGAGAGTTGAAGAAAAAAAGAGAAGGTTTATATTAAGAGGAAACCATAAGTTAATAGTTACTCATTTGTCTTAGGTTTTGAATCAATTAATAGGGCATGTCAATATATTAACTCACCTTAGGTCAACTTAACTCCTTCGGTATAAATAGTAACTAGGTAAATAGCCAATGCGAGAATAAAAGTTAAAATAATTATTATAATTTTTTGTTAAGAAAACAAGAAATGTAAATATAATCAATGTTTTACGTATTAAAAAAAAAAGCTAAAAAATTAGGGTAGATGACTTGTTATAAATGGCTTGTTAAATATTCAACGAAAAAAATATACAAAAGCTCTCTCTTTATATACTTTTCATGACCAATTTTCTCATGTTTACATGCAATTGTGTTGAAAAAGGATCTAAATTGTGAAAATATATAAAGAAATTGATGTAATGAATTGACACTAGTATCCAATTATGTTTTGATTAATTGAATTTTTTTAATTGATTTTAAACAAAACTTAGGTGGTTTTTATTGAATTTACAAGTCCAAGGGGTCAGCATATCTATGCTAACCCTAAGCCATTTGGAATACACAATAAAATGAAGAGTGAAGTTTACAAGACATGGCGTTTTAATGCCATAAGAGTTAGTCTGGATGCTTGAAGGAAAAAAAATGCCTAGAATGTTTTCTTAGCTAATGGTTGGATGCCATACAATTCCACCATCTGAATGATAAGATGGGTTAATGTTTTTACCTTAGGACAAAATGCAGTATTTCATAAAGGGATTGGAAGGCGAGGATGACATGTGTCCAGCATCCAGATGTGTCTAGCCATGATGTTTAGATGCCATCTACAGTCTTATAAATTTTGCAATTTCTCATGTAGCTACAACTTCTATAATTTTTCTATGATTTTAGGGTTTAGAAACTTTTCCCTCTTTCATTTTTATCTACAGTAGATTAGGGTTTAACTTAGGATTAGAGTTTCTATGGTTTTCTTTGTTAGAATCATGATTGTAGCTTAAAATTTTGATTTAGTTTTTTTAAGTTGATTTCATTATCTTACATTCAGGAAGTGTTTAGTGTTTATGAGAGACTTTATTATTATGTGTGTAATTAAATTATTTTTATAATATAGTCTATTAGTTGCTTAATAAGACTTAGAAAGACTTTGACTCATTTATTAGTTAATGATGAGTGGGTACATTCCTCATAATTATTTGATTAGAATCTAGGGTTCTTAATTTATTCAAGGTCATGCTTGTAAATTAGGGATCAAAACCTAGTGCTCGCTCCAAGTGTAAATTGGTTGGAATGAGAAATCTATTCCAATATGATTGCTTATGTGTTGAAAGAGCTTAAGCAATTAGTTAGTGGTCTAGATGAGAGATTGGTCATATAATGCTCTTGTTCCATTAGGATTTCTAGAAGGTCATTTCGGTAATTAAGTTTTTAACCTAATTTAATGCCATGGACTGTTATCTCAGGTTAGTGATGGAGTTTAGAAAATTGGCTCGATTAAGGATTGTTTAGGGAAGGTCATTTAATGTAAGAACCTATTTAATGCTATGGATGTTATTAGGTTAGTGAGAGTTGAAAATGCTCGATTAGGATTTTAGAGATTCTTGTTAACCAACAATTTGAAAGTTGTGCGAACTAGGATTAACTAAACTAAGAACTCAAGTTTACAATTAGAAACGAACTTACTTTTCTAATTCGAAAGTCTATTATCGATAAAACCCGAACTTGAAAAACTGGGCACTCTAAAGTCACCCAAAAACCTTAAACCTTAAAAAAATTAAGGACTTTTAATCTTAAGTGACTAATCGATAATTCAATTTGAATAATTTATTCAACTTTAGAAAATTCATAATTTTATAAGAATCGAATCATGATCTATAAAACAATTCAAGAAGTAAATCCTAAAACAATTCCCAATAAGACAATGCCTTTATCTTCATGCTTAGGCCTTACACTTGAATAAGTAGACCAACTAATCCCCATAAATGACATATCAATTGAAAGTTGGAGTCATTTATCTATTGATAACGTATCAAAATCTAGTGGTAAGATACTTTTCTTATCACCCCTTTACTTATACTACATGTGGACAAATTATCATAAGGTTTCAAATGCTTAACTTTAATAAATGAGATCAGATAACTCTATGCCCAAAAGGACACTACATGGCCGGTTTGTACAAGCTAGAAAGGGGGGTCATACTCTTGTCTTTCATCCATCAATCACTTTATCTTACACTCTATTATTCACTCCCTAATGCTTACATCATCAATAGTTACAATTGTTAACTCTTGTGTATGCTACAAGACAACAAAATTAAGCTTAGTAAACACACTTCCCACTCCATTCCCAACCGGCCACTCTTTCTTCCATTTCTCTCACTTTCAATTTTATTTTCACTTCCTCTTCTCTCACTTTAAAAACAACACAAAAGAAGAAATAACCATACCCTATAAAATCAACTTTGTCTCCACTTCCAAGCTTCCACTCATGGTACTTTCAACTTTTTCTTGTGTCTTTTTTTTTTTCCAACACTCAAAACTTCTTTAAGATCCTTAGAACACTCCATAAACCCCACCTCAAAGGATCATAACTCAGGTTTCAAAAAGGGGAGCAAGAAGGAGGAAGTAAGATAAAAAGCATAAGTGGAACCTTAGTGTACAACCACCAAATTTTGGTTTGAGGATGGGTAAGTATATCTTGTGTTAGTATGTTAGTGATCATGGCTTGGTATAACATCAAAGACCACCCTAAGAAGCAAACTCATGACACCCTTACATGGAAATTGAAGTAAAAGCATATAAAGATAGTGCTTTGTATAGATACTTGCTTAACACTTTCAATGGAAGATTTTAAGCCGAGAAAGTCTTGAAATGAGAACTTGAATGAAAAAGAAGCATGCTGGACATGAGGATTTGGAGGTCATTTGGATGTTGTTTTCACTTTCTTTAAGTTAGACATACTAAAACCTAGACTTAGGTAAAGGGAAAAATCCACCACATGAAGTTTTATGAGGAAACCAACTTTGTAAGGCATGAACTATGGTATGAGAAGTATGATAAAAGTGAGATCCTCTATTTTCATGTAAGGTATGAGCCAAATAATCATTTCATGAAAAGGAAGTTAAGTTAACATTTGAATACAAGTAGCTAAAGTTCATGATCTAACACCTAAACTCAAGGAAATGATGAAATAAGTTGGAAGCCCTTATACTCAAACCAACCAAATCTGGAACATCCTTAAAAGACACTTAAAAATATTATAAAAGTAAGTAAACAAGTGAGAACACTAACCGAGGCAAGTTTAAAAAGTATATTAAGCCTGAAACTCAAAACCGAGCTTAAAACTTCCAAAATGGGCCTCAAATGTCAAGTTGAAACACCCTTAAGTTTCTAATCAGCAACTTGAGACATCAATAAGAGTTGTTTTAAGACTCTAAAAAAGCCCACAAGACACTTCTTAAGCCTAAGAAATTGACCATCTTTGAATTGAATAAAAAACAAGCTCATTTGACAACTTAAGCCCACTTAAGAGCCCAAGAAGTGGTCAATAACCTTAGGAGTGTAAATCAAAGTTGTAAATCTGACCTTAAGGAGTATTTTAAGCTCATAATGAAATCTTAAGCCCAAGCCTAAAGGAATTCCCAAGTTACCAAAAAGCCCATTAACCAAACAAAGTCCAAAAGCACTCCAAACCATGAGGACCGCTATTGTTTTGACCTATGGGCAGATTTACGTGTCTCATCTTAAAAATATAACCTCACCACATTAAAGTACACTAAAAAACAATGAAGATTGACTATATGATCATAAAAATTGGATTTAAAACGAGAAAGTTTTATGCAATTGAACTTTTAAGTAAAATTGAGAAAAATACGAAAACTAGTCAAAAGTATAACTTAAGGTGTTTTAGCTTAGTTTCCTAAGTTTTATTTCAATCCCTTATAGTATTATTATTTCGATGACTAGGGGACCTTGTGTATGGAGACGACTTACCCCCGGACTTCTTTGATTGACCCATATGGCGGAGTGAGTAAATTCTTGATAATTCTTTACTTGATTTTGCTTGTAGAATAGATGCACCTAAACTTGTAAATATAAATTTGGATGCTTGTGGGATATGGGAAATGCATGTATATGAATTTGTGAACTAAATGATATGGCTTGTTAATTATATAATAATGGGAATTGTTGTGATAATTTATATGTGCGATTGTATGGAATGAAATTGTCTGATCACCTTGAAAATTGGGTTAACTACTTATACGATTAAGAAATTAAATGGATCATGCATTACCCATAATTGTATTTGGATAACACCAACTGCTGCTTCAAGCAGAAAATGAGAAGGGACTCACAGGAGGAGGCCTTCTATAGGATTGGGCACTAGTTATGTCATCATTTTATTGAGTCTCAGTCTTAAACTGACGGGCTTAGTAGGCGTTCGGAGATGCTAACCATTGGTAAAGGGCCGTGTCTTGTGGCTTCTGCATAGGGTGTATGTTTGTGGATTGCGGAGGTCATTACACCTCTAGACTTAGGATTTTAAAAATATGATTTGTTATTTGGTAAAGAAAGTATACACACACATACACATACACACAAAAATATATATAGTTTTGTTTTGACTTAAGCACAATAATGCAAATGAAATAAAACCGAAGGTCTAGAACTCATATTTTGGTTTGGGTCGGTTAATTATCTCCAAACCTCGACTATAGGGGGCATAATTTTGAGTTGTATGCAGTTCTTAGGCCACTGCGTACGTTGTTTGGCATACTGATTGTTCATGTATTCATATGATTGTGTATCTAATAAATTTATGCCATACGGTATTGACAAGGGTATTTATTTCACTAAGCTTAAGCTTAAGCTTACATCCCGATAGTTTCTTTTATTGTAGGAAAATCTCTTCACTAATCCGGGATAAGGCATGCTTATTGTGAGTCTCGTATAGAGATGGGTTGCAGCGATTAGGGAGTGGAGAGGAGATTTTGTAAAAACTTTTGTAGATATTTATTTATCTTTATTTTGTTCATAATATAGTTTAAAGTTTATGATGTAGTTTCTATTATAAACTACATTTGTTTGTAATATTCTTTTGGTATGGAACTTAACAAGTCTACACGTTTACTTGATTAATGTATGTATAAAAAGTTAATTTTAGTAAATTGCTCTATATTATTTATTTATAGGTTTGGTGGTAACGTATAATGAAAGGAGCATTGTGTATCGTATGGAAGGCCTATAATCAACAAGGGGGTTGATAGTAGACCTTTGTATGGTTTACGACAATCTACCACGACAACGATACTGTTGGGTCGTGATAGATTTAGCTTGGTAGGCTTAGAACGGGAATTATAAGATTAGATTTTCCACTTTTTCTTTTGTTCGATTATCTCACACGTGAAAAGTAGACTCAGAAATGGCCTTTTGAAACGCATTTAGGCTTCATTTGGCTTAATTGGGCCTTAAAAGTGGCTTAAATGTGCTTAAGACTTATTTAAAGAGAAAATTGGCTTCTTTTAATTATCATAAGCTTTGAGCCCATTTAAGCCCATATAGGCTAAAGGAGAGAATAAGCTTCAATAACAAGCATCAATCTTAGCCATTTAGGTAAAGGCATCCAATAGACAAGGTTGTACCCTACCTAGCCATTATAGCTTGCTAAATTTCCATGCCTTCCATTTTTGTAAAATTGAAGCGTGAAGTCATGGCAATAGCATAAAAAATCCTAGCCTTTTGCAATAATGGAGCACAGTGCTTACGCTTTGTAATGTATAGCACTAATGAGAACCATCCATTGAGTGTTTGCTTTGCAAAGGTGAGCTAGGTATGATGAAGATGCTACTCTTTCCTCTCATTATGAAAATGAAGTATAAACTCGCCTTTCACTAACAATTTGGGTTGCAACTACGCTTCTAGAGAGATGAACTTAAGAGGGAACCATCAGTAGGCATAGTTGTGCACTTCTCCCGAGAACTGGCTCTGATCTAGAAAGAGTCTCATTTGATTATGTTGTTAGTCTAGTTGTTGTGAGGGGGCGGAACCTCCATTATGGGCCAATAACTTTATTTGACGAGTGGCTCTAAAGGGCCTAGGTTGGCAACTTTTGGACATGGCCATGACTAGTGAAATAGGAATATGAGAAAGCACTAAAGTTGACCACGACCCTGTTAAAAGTTAGGAATCTACAGTAAACCGAGGGCCTGAAGGAAGGGTTAGACTTTGGGAATCCGGGCTAACGCTCTAAGATAACCATGGGTTAGTCTAAGAGCTTGGCTTTAAGGTGAGATAGCAGGAAGAGTTATCCTAAAAAAAAAAAAAAATCAACAAAATATATGTGTTTATATGTAAAAATGACGGAGTAGGTTGTATATCATGTTTTCAAGTGTGTGAGACCAACACAAAGAGAAAGCAAGTCCGTGTCATATTTTCATATCATCTGGAAAAAGAGAGAGAGAGAGAGAGATAAAAAGGGAGATAGAAAAAGAGATAAAAGCCCTCTACGTTTTGCAATAAAAATAATGGTTTCATCTGTCTTGCTGGATAAAGCATCATCAGATCCCAATCCCATATGTTTTTTCATTAGGTGGGAAATTCACGAGGGCTTGGAATTGAAAATACATATATATAGCCAATGCGATCATAATAGCAAGTGGTGGCCGCTATCAAACACATGTATGTGTATATATGTTAACATAAAAAGGAGACGCTACAAGCACGTAATACCTATATAGATAATTGCATCAAAATAATCTTGACAATATATGAAGCTAGAAAAGGATTAAACCTGGTTCTACTCGGCTGTAGGATGATGGCTGTTAACAAAATAATCAAGAGCTGTCGTCTTGTCTCATGGCAAGATCATGTCTTTGATCTTATCCTAAACGCCTGGAGAATAATCAAAAAAGAAGAAATTAAAATTCTATCAAGCTAGCTAGATTCATCAAGTTACAAATCGAACAAAAAAAAGAGAAAGAAAGAAAAGATTGAAGATGAGTCATTGCTGGAGTTACAATATCACGCTAATGATATTCGAATTATTTGTTGCTGGTCACGGTAGTCTCTCTTGATAGGAATAAAGAAAGAAGACATTTATTGGAATTGCTCGGTGAATTTATTCATTCGCTCACACTCAGATTTAAAAGATGAAGTTCTGCCCCTGTTCTTTAATCACACCGTTCACGGTTTATAGCAAATCAAGTTATAGATTCTTAATGACTTTCTTGCTTGAACTCGGTAGACGAGTTTCAAAGTTTGATGTGGACTTGGAATAGAAAAGAGTTGAATATTGCTTACGCATATTTATACTTGCAAGAATATAATTACCAAGACATTAAGGTATTGAGATTTGGAAATTACAGGTTCGGAGGGCATAGTGAATAAGTCGGGAAGGATTTGCTAATTGAAGATATGTTTTTTTTTTATTGTAATTGAATCGAAAAAATAAAAGGAAAGGGACATATGCGAGAACTCCAAAGATTCTACTGGTGCCATTGTCACATGCTCGCAGGTTAATGATATAGAAACTTCCATGTGATCAAGAAGTAGGAGAGATTGGAATTTGAAGGGGAAAATGTAGTAGAGAAGCTGGCAAATAGCTCATTCTCTTTTGTTCCAACGTTCATGAAGGAGGCACAATATAGGAGGTTGACCTTTTGTAATCCTTCAGATTCATGATATTGTAGATCGCCACGTGTTTTTAGACTTTTAGGGATATATTAGGCTAAAATAAATATAATTAAAACCACCAATTACTTGTGAAACTGCATTCTCCATAATGATAATAATAACCTCAATAAATAAAGTCAACAACTCTAACTAAGTCTTTACAACTCCTAAAGAACAAAACTAGTATCAACTGTAAAATTTCAAATAAAATATGTTTGACAAAAGTTTAAAGATAGAGATTAAGTCTTTAATTCAATGAACACTAGCTTCTTGAAACTCAACTTAGTAATTTTGGTTTTCATCATAATAATAGAAATACGCTCCACTCTCCTCTTATTGATAATAGTAATATATATATATTCGTAGTTATCATAACTAGTATAGTCATCTAATTGACCTATAAATGTAAAGAAAATAAAAGAGTGAGCCAAAGCTTAATACACAAATGTAAGCACACATGCGTGAATAGGCAATGCAATACACATGTGGAATATGCAATAATAATAAACATACAATTAGTTATTATCTTCAATCTTAGCCCATCAAACAACACTCATGGGTATTGATGACCTTATCTATACAGTAATAAATAAATTACTAAAACACTATACCTAAAAACTGCTACCCTTAGTCTCAAGATTTTTAATCTATTTTGTATCATGTCAATAGGCAACTCTACAGGGACATCGCCACCCAAAAATAATCTAGGTGCCCCTTAGGGTTTTGTCACTACTGGTCCTTAGGCTAAGCTACGCATAAGCAACACTCAATAATTAATAGTCCGATATTGATTAGTTCATTTTTAATTCAACTAGATTAGCAACCACAACTAATAAACATGTGTTACGTACTTTGATCGCTTGATTTAAATGAAACAGAGCTATCAACAATATAAGAACTTATAATAACAAGAAATACTAAGCTTAGAGTCTCAATAAGTTTGATCCTATGTCCTTAATGTAGCTAATCTTAATTTATTAAGTTGATTGCAACTAGGTTAGAGTGTGAAATTTAAGTGAAAAATTTGCTTAGGGATCATGGCCGAGATTATGACCATCGTCCTTGGCTATGTTCCTTATTGGAATCTAGAATAAATTGACCACGAGCAAGAACATGCTCATGCTCTTAGGTTATGGTCCTCACTATAAACCATCTCTAAGATCACGGTTAGAGATCATTCCCGTGATCTTGGACTGTAATCCTCTTATCCCCCCTTTTGACCAGAACACAACAACTTAAACTCCAAAACTTCAAGGGGCCTACAGTCATCAACCACAATCGTATTGTCTAATCGTGTTCCTCTAGAACGTCAAAAATCCTTCACTTTCTCATTCTATAACTCTCTAACTCCTAATTCTAGATCAAGAATACAATTCCCACTATCATATATCTTATCCCTTTCATCTTTTCAGCGATCAAATAATAAATTAAATGTAAATCCATTCCCTTAATCATAAATCTATTCATGCTTACCTTGGATTTTTAAGAGATCTCGTAAACCCTTGTCTCTTGTGATTACCACAAACACCAATTATAAATCTTACACAAATAATCTTATTAGATTCAACAAGAAACGAAGTTTTCTTGATTAATACACATCCACCAATTCTAAATCCTACACAAATAAGAAACGAAAGTTCCTTGATTAATACATTCCTCTTACCTTTTGATTCATTTTCCCATAACAAATCTCTTTCTCTCCAACTGTAACTTGTCAATACACTACAAATCTAAAATTTCAATGACTTTAGTTGCTTGTCAAATCTTTGAAATCGTAGAAAACAAGAAGAATTAATTTTCTTACCTTAAGAAAATGTATAGGGTTGTTTTGCCATTTGGGGGAAGCTGCCTTCTCTTTGTTGCCAATGCATAATTGTAGCTAAAACAAAAGAAGTTATAAAAGGCTAGGTCAAGGCTTGCAATCTCAGATCCTTAAAATTCCCATTATGGGCCCCTTCATTATATTATAACTTTTGGTATTATCCTCCTTTTACTTTATATGACTTCTTATTTTATTTTATAAATAATATAAATTTTATGGGCATTACACCTTTTTTGTAAGCTAATGAATATAAGATCATAGTTGAAAAAATATAGTCAAAAGGAGGGGTTGAAGTTCAGACCTATGAGAAAGATTTTCTTTAGAAAAAGGGAAAAAGAAAAGTATCAGGATGATATCTCACCAGTTGAAGATATTACCTTGAATGATACCTTATTGTTTAACAATCAAAGATGAAGGGAGTGACTAGTTACATTACGTTTGCTTGCAAACAGGAGTCAAAGGTCAGTGTTGCATAAAGAAGAATGAAAGAAAGAACATAAATAAAAAGACTATAAAAGAGTGGATATAATACCTAGTGTTGGGGACACTTGGTTAATGACTCAATCTACAACCTTATTATCTATAAAGAAGTTCAATGGTAAATTATGGTAATAATAAATCTTAAGGAAAGATATTCATTCTAATATGAGATAAGGAGGTGTGGCATATTAAGATTTCAATGTGATTTTTAAGAAGATTCTAAGAGGATATTTTTTTGCCACTGGGTCCTAGTACATGAGAAGTATGGAAAAGTAAAGTTTGTATTTATTTTAAAAAAATATATAGAATGAAGAACCATCTTTTTCCAATGATGGAGAAATAAAAAAAAAAAAAAAACACTATATTGTACCATGGGGGCATTGCCCCTGTACCCTTAAGCTATCTTTGCATAGCGTAACATTACTTTTGCACGATAACACTACCTTGTTTACTAATATGAATGATATATGTATGTATGTATGTATCCATAATATTTTTGGATGGACTATTATTGAAGCTCTAAATTTCTACAATTGCTCTAATAGCTTCATTTTTCTACAAACACTTGTAGCATAAAAAAAGGAAATATTAAGAGGAGCTAAGTTATCAACTCTATGCAAAATGGATGCAAATCAATATAACTCAATTTAATGCTATAAATTGATATCTTATTCTAGTGACAAAGTCTAGGAAATTGGCTCGATTAGGAGTGCTTTAGAGAGATTTAACTTGATTGGCTTAGAATAGGGATTGCCAGACTAAATTTTTCACTCTTAGCCTTGCTTAGTTATCTCGCACATGAAAAGTAGACTAAGAAATGACCTTTTCGAGCTCATTTAGGCTTCATTTGACCTTATCAAGCCTTAAAAGAGGCTTAAATTTGCTTCAGACTTATTTAAAGAGAAAACAGGCTTCTTTTAATTATCTTAAGCCCTGAGGCCATATCTAAGCCCATAAAGGATAAAGGAGAGAATAAGCTTTAATGACAAGCCTCCATCTCAATCATTTATTTTAAAGCCATTCGATAAATAAGATTGACCCATAAAATTTATAAATAGGAGGCTTCTCTTCTCATTTGATTCGTTAAAGCATTGGTAAACTTGAGACAAACACCAGAGTTTTGCTAAAATCACTCTAGAAAATATTAAACAAGCAATTCGATCAAGAGCCTTAAGTTTGATCAACTATTACATGTGTACGCTTAAGATACTAAGTTTGTCCATTCTTCCTCCTATGTCTCTTCTTAACGACATCCCTCCATGTGCCATTAGTTCAAGACATCTCCTAGGTCAACCAGTACACCAATTATACATGATCGACCAGCTACAACAACCTTCACCATACATGATTCATATGATGAAAGTTGATTGAATTCTATGAGTTTGAGTAAATTTCATATTTAGATTATAATAAGTACCTTAATAGCATGTCTACTACTACTTTAGATTGTTGTTTGCATATATCCTCTCATTTGATTTGTATAGAAATCCATTTCTTGATGCCTAGAAATGTGCTAGAATGCACGCTTCATTTCATTGTTATTTCTTGTTTTAATTAGCTTATTGTATGATTTGTACAAATAATTTGATTTTGTTTGATTAGATTAGAGAAGAACTATCATGGTCTTGCAGTTAGTTAGCTTTCTAACCACTTTCTTTCTTCACCGAGAAAAAAAAAACCTTAGGTAATCTCAACATACTTCAAATCAACTGGTATGCTTGTCATCAATTACGGATTCCACAAACTATTTTCTAAAATTTGCAAGCTACTATGATTTTGGAAAAGTGGGCAATTTTTTATAAATTGTGTGCGACATTGTGGAATAGTGATTGCAATTCCATCTCTCTCTCTCTCTAACATGTTTGTATTACTAAATTTTATATAATATATATACATAATAACTTAATATGGATTACTGAATAATATGTAATTTTAAAATTATTTAAACAATATGAAATAATGTGCTACAATAGAATTTAATAGGCAAAAGTTTTCAGAATTATATTAAACTAGTCAAAGAGTTTGCACAATGTGAATGTCAATAATTGAATAATAATTATAATTTTTAAATGATTAAAATCAAAATATGAAAATTCAAAATATAAACATCTTATTAATAATGTTATTTAGGGAAAAAAATAACATATTGTACGAATATATATATATATATATATGAAGATTTTGCTTTTCTTTACTCTTTAGAACTAACTATTACTTATTACATATTGAACATCAAATTGGAAAAAAAAAATAAAACAAAGAAAAGTTTATATAAGAAGCACTTTAAAAGTCATGGTCCATTTCATCTTTATTCTCTTAATTATGTTGTTAAATGCTTCTTTATCTACACCATCATGATCATTTATCCTCCTTTATTGTTCATCATTAAATTGTGCATAATAATTTTAAAAAATAAACAATAATTGTTTGATTGATAATTCTCTAGCTTAATAAATCATTCTTTTAATTTATTCAATGACTTACATCATATTGAATTATAATATAATCATATCATTAAAAAATTATGAGACACATTATATCAATACCCTTTTGTTATAATAGACAAAAGCTTCTGAATTTATATTGAATTTAACAAATAAAATTATAGAAATACATTAATGTTACAATAAAAAGATGGAATGTAAAAAAAGAAAGAGTTTCCAAAATTATACATTATAATATAATATGACAAACAAATTATAGAAATACATTAATGGTAAAATAAAAAAAAAGGAAAAAATGTAAATAATCTTCATAAATTTTGATTTTGAAGAGAATTGACCTCTTAAACTTTTGAAGTATAATTTTTGACCCTTTAAACTTTAATAAATTAACAAACAATCCTCTTACAAGTTGAGAATAACCCCCTTTAAACTTTTATTTTGGTGTAAACGTATCTCATTAACTTATTAAAACATGCTTTAACACCCTATAAACTTTGATTATAGTGTGACTTTTTTTTTAATTAAGAAAAATGTCATATGTATTGCAAATTCATCAAAATTTAAGTAGTTAAAAATCACATTTTAAAAGTTTAGAGCGTCTGTTTATATCTAAATTAAAGTTTAGAAGGGTCATTTGTAATTTTCCCTAAAAAATGGAATATAATAAAAAGAAAGATTTTTCAAAATTATATTTTGTAATATGATATGATTTCATGGGATTTTTCCATTGTAATAAATGAAAATGGTCAAAAACTAATAAGAAAGGAAATTGTGAAAATTAGCATAAATATTCATGACAAACGAAAATGATACCTTCCCACCATTTTTTTTTTTTTTTTTTGCCATTGATACCTTTGCTATTAATATTGTAGAATTATGGCAATTTTATTAAATGAGCATAGGCACCAAAAACCAAAAATAGACCATTTCTCCCATATTTATTTGTATTGTTGATACAACAGTATCCTCTAACTACTTATTTTAGACAAAATTTAGTTTAATCAAATGACTAATTGATAATCTACATATGATCAATTTTATTAAATGGGTATAGATACCAAGCATTGACTTTCCATCCCACATTAATATTATATATATAGATACAAAAATATCTTCTTAACTATTTCTTTTAGATAAATATTAGCTTAGTCAAAGGAATGATTGATAATTTACATAATGCTAATCATATCTATTTTTTAAAACTATATTAATGTAATTTTGTTATTTAAAAACCATGACAATGAGTCATTAACAGATATAATTATGAAAAAAAGTGACATTTTAAAATAAATGCTAATAAAGGATGAGAATAAACCTACTATTGATGTAATAAATGTAACAACTTTTATGGAATTTAAGGACATCTAGTGGTAGTATTCTAAATGGTTGTAATGTATGAAAATATGAAATAGAAAAAGGTAAAAGGTTGTAATGTACGAAAATATGAAATATGAAAAAGGTAAAAGTTTTTAAAATTGTAATAATGCATTTACCAAAAATGCTTCTAAAGTTGTTCCATTTTTCCTTTAAGTATTTGTAAAATAAGAAAATGTTTATAGCTTAAAAGGATAATGAAAAAAATGCAGGTGTTAGCAAATTTTTTCAAAGGTGTAGAGTCTAAGAATGGAGGTATTTGCTTTATTATTATAGATATAATAATATATAAAAAAATATCCTCTAACTATTTATTTTATACAAAGATTAGCTTTATCAAAGGACTAAATGATAACTTATGTAATACTAATTGTATTTATTTTCTTAAAACTATCAATGCAATTTCACTATCCAAAAACCATGATAACGAGTTATTAATTTTGTGCCATATGCCTACATAATATAGGATATATCATTGCACAAGATTACTTGCTTGAACTACACACAATTTTGATAACACACCATACTTTGTATATTTAGTGCTCTAAAAGAGTTCAGCTTTAGGTTGTGAAGTTACAAATATATACAATATTTATTGATTCAAAAGACCAAATGTTGTAAATTTCATTTATTGAGACTAAACATCTTTGTTCCCATTAAACTTGATTTGCAAGACTTTAACTTTTCCAAAATAGCTAGCTCTACTAGCGTTCTCATAAGTTTGTATCCCCCCTCATGATAGTGCCCGGTTCCTACTTCTTAACCTAAAGATAAAATACTTTATCTCCTCAATTTGCTGTAAATTGAGTAAGAGTGGATAGACAAAAAACAATTCAATCAAATATATTACTTAGGCATAACCTATGAGGCATTGAAAGTTGGCCATGTTTA
The DNA here is from genome assembly GCA_024138005.1 of Lumnitzera racemosa. Lineage (NCBI taxonomy): Eukaryota > Viridiplantae > Streptophyta > Magnoliopsida > Myrtales > Combretaceae > Lumnitzera > Lumnitzera racemosa. The sequence goes on along the minus strand of JAMXBC010000012.1, from coordinate 51,145,547 downwards.
TTTAAGGGGGAAAGTGATACCTATACTGTTGGAGATAAGTTAGTTACTGGTTAGTTCAGGTTATCATCGAGTAAAATAAGAACAATATTAATAAATTAATAAAGACTTATAATTAGGATAAAAAAAAATCCTGAGACCGATGTGTATTGAAAATTTTTCTTAAAGTATCTAGTTGGCCAATCACAAATAAATAGATTGATATTAAGAATAATACTAACAATAGTCATAAGTAGTTTGAAACCCACCAAGTCATGCAAGAACCAGGTTGCTCCACGCATAGGTAAGGAAGTTCTTCCTTATTTTATTTCGGTTTTTGCTCAACAAGATGATGAACTTGTCTTAGATACAAGTTTCAGTAAAATGAAGATCCTATCTCTTTTTCAAATGTGCAAGATCCAACCTTTACGGTTAAGATCTTCATATCTCAGACTTTGCATGTTTCAAGTGATCTATGCCATATAAATTAGTGCAGAGTGGCTATATATATAGATATGTTAGTGGGAGTCTAAATTCCTTTATTCTTATGTGAAACTTCCTTAGCCACAAATTGATACAATCTGATATGTACTGTGCATGCCCTTTTCGACATTCAAATCCCTCATGCAAGTAAAAATTTGATTAAACCTAAATGTCTTGAGGTGCTAGGAATACTAAAAAAATAAAGCCATGTATAGGGCGTTGGAAATTGTTGATTTATCTGAGGAAATCAATAAGAGTATGTACAAGGAGATTTAAATGAAACCCCAATGCTTTTAGATGTCTACAAGTGGAGTAACAATAGGAAAAAGACCAAATCAGGACATTTTTACAGCATACTTATTTCCGATCTGATTTTTTTTTTTTTTGAAATTCTGCGTTTTCCCTGTACTCTAAAACCAATTTCGACTTCAAAAACTGAAAGTATATTGAATAATCATCAAAATGACTATTCATTTATTGAATTCCGCTACGAAACGACTTAGTTATGGCCAAAACTAACAAGTATGCTGCTAAAGAGGTTTAGACATAAGACTGAAACATCCATTCTGTTCCGTTTCTAGTTACTGTACCTTCCTCCGTACCCCAAAGCTTATTTATTCCATAGAAACTGAAAGTTCAGTATCTAAGTTCGTAACGACTACTTATTTGTGAAAATCCGATAAGAAAGGATTGAGATATTGCTAAAACAACTTAGGCTACACAATTGGGAGAATTCTCTGTTTCATTCGAACTGTTTAAGGAAAACTGCATTTATTCCTAATGATTATAGCAGGTATGGCCTGAGAATTCTAAAAATACATCAAATAAGCTTCGCAGATACTATTTATTTGCATAATTCCGCTGAGAAATGCATGACATATGGCCAAAACAAGTTAGGATATACTAGGTGAACTTAGCAGTGATAGTTGGATCCTATTGACCGAATTTCCCCAAATTACTGCAGCTTTTAGGAATATCAAAACACTGAACTTTCAGTTCTCAAGTCTCATCAGCATCCTAAAGTTTATCTCCGTCAAGTTTCATCTCGAAACTCATCCAGTAGGATCTAGAATGAACCCCTAGATCAGAGCATCTTTGCGCTGTCCAACATCAATTATTCTCTGTCAACCAAAATTGCAGAAATTTCTGCTACTTGTACAAAGGTTGAAGCAACATGCTTCCAACTCTCAAATATTAAAAACATACCAAAGTTTATCCACCTAAATTTTCATGTAGAAACTCAACTATTGAGACCTTGGAATAATCCCTCTAAATTACATCTGCAAAAACTGTCCTCTGATATGTTTTCTCCAGCGATTGGTTTTGTTTTAATCACCATCCCTTCGTACGACTTCCAAAACTGAACTGCCAACTTGTTTAACCATGTCATGTTATAACATACTGCCAAAAATTATCTTATGATTTTTCTTATTAAAAGGTAACCTCGAACAACTTTAAAAGATCCAGTCCCCTGCTGCTAGTTTAATGTTGGAACATCATGTTGGCCCAACTTATTGGTAAGCCTCTTTCTTTTAGTTTTCATCAATTACATTTAAGGTATTTGAACAAAGGATGTTGTAAGCTTTTGCCTATGTAAGTTTGAGAGTCAAAATATGCATGTATATCAATATCTAGTAAGATTTTACTATCTCTAAAGTCTAGAGTCCAATCTCTATCACATAGGCTTGTTGTAGGAGATGTTAATAGGAATTTTCTCTAAATTCCAAACTTTCTAGCTTTAAGAGTAACCATACTTCACTCGTGTAGCTAGGATAAAGAAGCAAAAAGTGTTTTGATGTAGTTTGAACCAAAGCTTTGTTTGTTGAAATTATATCAACTTGTTATTTTATGAATTAATAACATAATGACATGACCACAACACGAGCTAATTCTTAAGTGAATCACAAGTACCAATATGTGCTCATACAGCTCCTATTAGTGAGCTAAGCCTTAAAGTGGCAAGTTGCATTGACTGCATTGACAAATTAGATAAAAAGGTGCAATAATCATATGAATTAGTGGCTTAGTACTGAGTGCATTACATGATAAATCCCCCAAGCTATCAATGGAAATAATTATGCCCAAATATAACTTTAATCTTTACTTTATGTGACTAGTGGATAAATTATAAAAGAAATTGGTGTGTAAAAAATAATTCAGGCTTAAAATTGTACAAGAATCGAAATACAAAGAGCTAAGTAGACTTGGAAATACGATGAAGACATAAGCTCTGGAAATATGATGAAGACATAAAAAATATGGCTTGCCACTTATCGGAAAGAAACTAAGAATTTAGAATAAACCAAACTCCTTATATCATAGAGCATAAGCAAACTCTTCCTACTTTCTAACTACTAGTCATATATTTTTATATCCTAGTTGATCCCTTCTTCTTGGAGAACTACCATTCTCATGATTACTATTCAAGAGAGAGAAACTTCCTTAGCTTTGCAGGATGGCTAGGTGAGTGATGCTTAGGATTTTTATATTTGTATGTGCTTTATAGCTTAGATATTTAACCTGACTTATTAATTATTTCGCTATACAATTTGTGTGGGGATAAAGGATATCTATGTATGTGATTGAATTGCTTGTTTGTTTTGCTACTAACTGCTAAGATAAAATAGAATTAAAAATGCTTGATTACTTGTATATTATTCTTATTATTTTTATTGGAGTATCTTTCTTATTGTTTTACCACTTGTAAAAAAAAATTTAAGAGTTGCTTAGGTAAAAGATAACTTGATTGTGCATAGCATATTCCTTGCATCTATAAGAAGGCTGTCAACACTACACGGTACAATGAGGAGGCTATATGGAGGTGATTGTCCATATGTAATCTTGCTTTGACCTTTGGGAAATATCGTCTTATTGAGAGATGCCACCCTCTTATTGGAGGGTAGAAATAGCTTATCTAGTTAGCTTTGGAGTAGGATAGTGTATGGTTTCAATATAGGAATGAGAATTGTATTGTTCCATAGGCCATAGGCAGATCGGTATCAATAGCCATAATACTTGCCAATGAATTCTTTGAATTTGGAATGGGGTTGACATGTAGGAATTGTCTCTCAACCCTCCGTCTCAAAGGGCACAAATTCGAACTGTATAAGGTGTTCAGAAGGTCTTGTAAGCCTATTGAATTACATATTATTGATGTACTGCTGTATTGCATTCTTAACATTTGATAACTTATTCGATCAAATACACCTAAGGAAACATACCCTAATTTAACTGTGATACCGCCTGTTCATTAACATTAAAATTTTAAGTTTAAATCTTCATGTAGCTATTTTATCATAAAAAATGCTAGCAATAAAAAAAAGATATATGACTGCTGTGCTAGCATAAAAAATTACCATTTTTAGGGAGGGATTTTGAAGGAAAAAAAAAAAAGAAAAAGGGGAACTATAAAATTAGTAAAGTTGATCTCACTGAATCATTGTTTTACTCACTTCTCTATAATTTCCTTTTGTAGGTACATGGAAAACTATGAAGAGTAACTTCATTTTTTCTTCAAGAATCTCATAGGTGAGGCATAGACACTAAAAAGAAAATATATTGTTACAAATGTAATAATATGTGTACATATGTTGTCATAGATGTAATAATATATGTATAAAGGTATTTATGTAATGACTTAAAAGGGACGTGGTAAGATTATCTAAAGTCTTCATATCACGTATACACCTATGATATGAAAGTCCTATTACATATTAAAGATTACAAAATTTTAACTAATCAATTACTATGACTTTCATGCATAATTTATTAATTTAACAAAAAAATATAAATATCTATGGGTATTTGATATTTTACAATTCATTAGAACTGTAGAGAATTGGCATCCTTTATCAAATATTAAGATAGGGTATATTAATTTTATAAATTACAACAATTATCAAATATTATAGAGCCTGAATAGATAAATACTTTCTATTTTTATTTATCTATTATTCTATTGGCTGGATTGCTTTGTACTCGAGTTCTAGCTTAAATCTCAATTTTTAGATAACTTGCAAAAGAAACTATAAGGGAGTAAGCTACATTCAACTTAGTCAACTTAGTGAGGTATTCCTTTTATTACACTTTTTAAGCAAAAGTAAGCAAGTTAAATCAACAACTATATGAATACGAACAAATCATATGTGATGCAGTAACCATGTATGTATAGCCATTTAAAAACTATATATAGCTTGGATTTTTGCCCTCCCTAACTAGGGTTAGGGATGATGGTTCATCAAAACCAAGTTCTAGTCACTTCGGCATTTAATCTACTAAATAGTTTCACATGACAATTAATATTTTTCTCTATTATTTTTTTTCCTCATTTAACCTCTGTTGTAAGTGTGGATGCGAGTAGCACATGCAGTCCACTTATCTCTAAGCGGTGGACTTTAGGACTTAGTCCATTACTATGCGGTTGACATCTCTAGTGTTTAGTAAGCCCGTAGATTAGGGCGGGGTCATGTTGTACGAATGCATTGTGCGAAAAACTTAAGTATAATAATCATGATTGCTGCATGACCCTTCCATCCCATACACGTAGTCCGACGGCCAATAAGTCTATACTGATGCATGACATGTATGACCATTTAATTTATTGAGTCAAATATAGTTAGGTTTATTTTATTTAAGTAACTAAACAATCATTGCAAACAATCATCATATCAAAAAGATACTATCAATTTATCACTCAATTCGGTTTATATTTCTTACGATATTTTAGCAATTAAGGTTAGCAATAATTAATCACATGTATGATTCGTAATTCCCTATGTAACCTATTAATGGTAGTTAGATAATTAAGCGCGACAAATTTATAAGCACAATTAAGTATAACAGTCATCAAAATATTTACCTAGTCAGGTCAACTTATAGTTATAATAATCTAAGAGCAAGTCCGTATCAAGGTCAATATTACTCGATATTAATAGAGGAGAATACTAACAAGTGTTTGAATAACTATTTATTAAATTGCCAAAATTTGCTATAATTCTCAATTACTGCTAAAACTTGTTTTTATCATAATTTTTTCATTTTAACTCTGATTTCCTTATTCTTGTAGTAATTTCCATCTTTTTTGGATGTAGATTATCATGGTGCAAGCCATTTTGGTAGACTACAATTGCAATTTCTAGTACCGGTCCAAAAAATGTTACGGGCCTCTTGATTATTAGGCTTATTGGTTTTATTTTGCATGATCTTAGTCTTTTAACTTCTATTTCACCAATTCTTTCTGGGTTCTAAATTCTTATTTGGGCCTTAGAGTGTATTTAGGATTAATTCTTTATGGGTCCAAGTTCAATTATTGATCTAACTTTAGCCTTTTATTATTAGTGTCTCTTGGTTGGGCTTTTGGGCCTTGTTGCTAAGGTCTCTTAAGTTGAGTTTTCTATTTGTTCTTTTGGGCTTTTTAATTGGTTAAGTTGGGACTTAAATCTTATTTATAAAATATAAAAATGTTGGTTCTTTAACTCTTTAAGTTCAAAGCTTCTTTGGTTTGGTCCGTTTTGTAGTTTTCGTTTCGTTTTAGCCATTTAGGACGTATAACTTAGGCCTGACATGCATGTTCAAGTTTAAATATTATTTAACCATGTTTTTAAATAACTTTTCAAGTCAGGTTCAGTTCTGTCCAAGATGTTATTGGGGCTTGTTACGGTCGATTTTGGGCCCATAGCATATTTTTGGCTCAATTTCACCTTCTAGTGTCTTTGTATGATGGTTACACTACTTGAGTGAGTCTTCTATCACTTTAATCTTGTCTAAAACATCATTATAAGTGAATTTTAATGTGTGGTTAGATTTTTAATGGTCATGTTAAGCTTCTAAATGAATATTTTTCTCAACATTTTTACCTAATAGTACATATACATACTAAAGGGAATATGAAGAAGTACTTCTAAGCTAAATTAACAAGAATAAGACTAAGGAACTTAGAAATACCCCTAAAATTGATCTATGTCCAGCAGCTTTCATGAGTTTGATGGGGTTTTATTTTGATTTTCTTTTGAGTTACAAGCCTGTAACCTTGTTACTAAGGTACACATTCAAATGTTTATACCATACATGGAGGAATCTTTCAAAACTCACATCTATAAATTTTTTAGAGTGTAAAACACAAATAATAAGCATATATGTGGTTACATTTCTCATTTTAGTTCCTAATACAACAAGGCTTAGGGTTATTCTAAGTATAATCTATCACATAAAGAAACAAGATTTCATGTTACCAACTAAAGAATGAGGACTTGCTACAAGGTGGTGGTGAAGTCCCTTTAAATCCTACTTGCCTTTGATTTTGGCTCTCGCTTAGCGCTTCTAGGATGTCCTTTAGCTCACTCCAAAGGTTCCTCTTGGTTGCTCTTTGAAGTGGTTTGGATGGTGGTGTTGGAAGATTGTAAAGATGGGTTGTATGTTCTTTTTGAGTTCTTAGGAAGGTGTAGAAATTTAGATGGGAGTATGGTTAGTGTTCCTTGTGCTTTTAGCGTGAAAATGGAAGTGAAATGGAGTGTGTATGTTCATGAAAGATGGATGGTTGGTTGGGGAAGAAAGTGTATAAGTGTTGTCATGATCCTAAAGGGAGCCTAGTAGGATTACCTTAAATTTTCGTATCATGTGTGCATCAATGATTTGAAAATCATCTTGCAATGCAAGTTAGAGATTGTAAGATTTTAAATAATTAGTCACTAATGTTTTTATTTAATTAACTTACGGCCACATATATGTGACTATGGATATCCGATAAGCCATAATCCAACAAAACCGCAGGGAATTGATATCCTCTACTAAACAATAAGATTAGGTAGTAAAATTCTAAAACTCAAACTTACTAAAGTCACAAAATTTAAATATAGTATAAAATAATTCTAATGAACCATATAATTTGTCCTCAAAGTCGAACTTCTATGCATTTCAATGTTGACACTCAACTTTCAGTTCTTAACCCATGCTCGATCATCTAGCAATCTACAAGAGAAAACTATTGGGGAGTAAGCTACAAGAGCTTAGTGAGTTAATCCCATACTGTACTAGCAATCAAGTTATCAAACAATTTATTACTAAACATATGAATGCATGAACAAGTAATATACCAAACAGTATATATGCAGTTGACTGGTACTACATATAATATTGGATTTAACACTCTCCGCAGTAAGGGTTGAAGATACATCGGTACCAATCACAATCTGGCTCTAGTATCTGAGTTTTTACCCTTATATCATTATATATATATCAATTCCCTATTTCACTAAACAATTTTCTACTTCCATTAGTCAATAGTATACAAATATCTAAGTCTAGCAGTGAGTGGGCTCCCGCAGTCCACGCTCACACCTTATTGCGGTAGTCTCTAGACGCGACCCCTAGCCACCTACGGTTAGTGTCTCCGATGCCAATGGAACTCGCGAACCAAGGGTAGGGTCTTGTTGTACCAATACTCCTGTACTATATTAATCAAATCATGTGGGAATCCATCCCTCCAAGGCCCTTTATTATTAATCGCGTGAGGTGATGGTTGAAACATTATACCCAATGTTTGTGCTTTATGCATGAACCGTTTAATTTTATTTGGGTTAAATATGATTAAGTCAATTTATGAGGTGGTCAAACATTATCAACAAATCATTCAAATAATGCAACAATCAATTATCTCACATTTAATAATATTTTGCACAGTAATCAATTAATATCAGTCGCATGCATGACCTAAAACCCCATGTATCAAGTTATTAATATTTAATTCATCTACACTAACTACAAATACAAAATAAGTATTGAGCTATCGGGAGTACTCACTTAGACATAAATGATGTCAATGATTTGTAATAGTACAAAGGTAAGTCGGTCTCGATCTCAAGATCACCTAACATTAGGGGAATATGGAAAGTAATAAGTTTGGGAAGTAAATAACTAAACTAGCATGCTAAATCGTACTGTTTACTTAAATCGATTATTGATTTACGTGAAATCATCGATTCGAGCTTTTTATAGAATCGTATATAACATTTTTGTTTTAACTCAGATCGTCATGAACTTATAGTCCATTTTGATCGTTTTCATGCGTAATTTTTTGTAACGAGGTCCGTTTTGAACGTTGTGACTTGTAATTTGAATTGTGATATAAAAATATTATAAAATTTATTATTTTAGTTTAAAAATTATAAAATACTAATTTTAGCTTTTTCTTAATATATCTATGATTTAATAATTATTTAAATCATATGTTTGATATTTTTATTATATTGAGCATATTTTCCTATTTTAGAGATTTTTTACTTTATTATGATTATTATTATTATTATTATTATTATTATTATGACCTTTATTATTTTTATTATTTCTCATTTTTTATTATTTATGTACTTTACGATTTATGCATACACATATATATATTTATATATATTTTTGGTATACTACATATATATAATACATGTTGTACACTATATGTATATATATACTTATTTTATGAAAATAAACATACTCTTATGTACATATATATATATATATTCATGTATTTGTGTTTATACTTATAAATATATTTATGTAATTCCGAATACTTAGATATATGTAAATAATTTACAAATACCTATTCTTGCATTATATATTCAGTATATATATTTACATAGTATTTATTATAAAATATATATACTATATATTATACATATATTTTATAATATATACGGTTTACCGCAATATATATACTCTATCTTATATATATATATATATGTCTTATATACATACTTATAAAAATACTCCACTACATATATATTGTACGACTATACATATATATATATATACAAAAATAATTATACATGTATGCACACACACACACACATATATATATATATATAGTTTACAGTACAATTATGTATATATATACTATAGTTATTTAATGGAAATACTAAATATTACTTATCTGTATTCCTAAAAAAATACATAATACATACTCTTTCGTATAATATACCTATGTATATACATATATACATACTTAGCTTAATACATGCATTTATTATTCAATTTATATATTTATGCAAATATACATGTATTAGTAATGTTATATTTAAAGAAAATACTATACAAATACTTCATTTATACATGTATATATTATATAATATACATCTATACTAAAATAATTTACTTACCTTTTTCTTCTAATTCTTTCTTCTTTTCTTTTTTTCTTTTTTCTTTCTTTCTCTTCTCATGGTTATGCTTCCAAGATTTTTCTCTTTTTTCTTTTTCTGTTTTATTTCTATGGTTTTGTTTCCTCTTTTTCCTTTTATTCATGTGAGTTAGCTTAAAATTTAAGTTAAGTAATTATCCAATTTTTATTTTTTATTTTTCTTTTATTTTCCACTCAATACATGGCATTTTTTTCTCTCATGTAGGCGGCTAAATTTGGTTTCAGAATGTTGCAATTGGGAAAAAGAAGAAAAGAGATAAATTGAAAATGAAAGAGAAGGAAAATAAAAATTAATAATAAATATATGTAATTTTTCGAAATATAAAAATTATAAGAAATCTCATCATAAATTAATTTTTAAATTTTTGTGAAATTTTATCAATTTAATTGGTACTCGATACAATTATAATTTTTACAAGTTATTATGGTGATTTCATTAAAATTTCGTGCGAATAGGCGTTTTAGTCGAAAACTGCAATCGACTATAATTTTATCATTATTGAGTAGTATTTAATTATTTTATAAGTTTATATTTATAATTTTAAGGTTTCGATCAAATTCGGGTTTAATTTTGATTAATAGTGTGTAAGTCAGTTTTAGGGTTTTAGTATGCGATTTAGGGTTTTGATATGCGATTTAGGGTTTTGATCAATTTCTAAGGTTTTTACTAATTATAATATATTTAAATTTATGATTTATTAAATTTTTATCTTACTCGGCTTTAATGACTCTTCAAGTCAACTATAGTATTAAAGCTTAATCCTACTCTTAAATAGCTAAATTTGAGGGGTTTACAAGTATTGTGTGTTTTTCAATTGTAAAATGTAAGAATGAGGAAAGAAAAACAAAGTGAAGGATTTAGAGAGAGATATGGCTGGTTGGAATAGGAAGAAAGTAAGGAAGTTAAATTATCAACTTTTGTACTTTGATAGGATGGATTAGCATAATGAAAAGATAAGTCAAATAGGGTTTGTGTATGATGTTCTTAGGTTGACAAATAAGGAGGCTAAAATGTGATGGTCTTTGAAATGACAATTGAGTAAAGAGTTTGGAATTGGGGGAAAGGGATTGGGACATGTTGCCTTTAATATGCAGTAGATTTTCCTCTTCTTCTTTTTTTTTTTTATTCATTGTTTATTCACTTATGTATACATTTTGCGGTTCATTTATTCTCTTTGTTTGTTATGTATAAAGATTACTACGTTAGGGGCTTATTTGGTTGAAATTTAAAGTTGAATTTAGGAGTTTATGGAAATGAAAAAATTTTACTTACATAGTTAGTATTTTATTTTAATCATCTCTGAATTTTTGAGTGCTAAAATTTTGAGAATTTGGAACTTTATATTTGGTAAGCTTTACATACGTTTTAAGACTCCATTTGTTACTCTTTTTTTACGATTACAAATTCAATTTTATTGAGCGAAATTTTAATTATTCCACTTGTCGACTTTAGAGAATATTGAAACCATCCAAGTGCAATTCTAAGCATTATTAAAAGTTTTATGGGGTTTATAGTAATTGTCTCTTAGAATTGAAAAATAAAAAGAAATAAAGATTAATTTGATGTTGGCATTACAAGATGTGAAAGGTAAGAAGAAATGATGATTTAAAAACTCTTATACTTATTCAACTTTAATTATATGGTCATCCTTGATTTAGGGGATATTTTTATGTGTGATGCGATTGGAAGAAGAAAAAACAAATTGCTAATGGATTTATTTTCTTCTTAGGTTTGCTAAAAGTTGAAATATTTGGGGGACTTGAATTGTTCTTTGTGTTATGTCAAGTAGGCTTTAGGTGTAGGAGATGATGGCTCCTCTTGTCCCATTGTGTAGGGGTTAGGTTTAGACTTATGTTGTAAGTAGGAAAGTAACATTTGGTTAGGAAAAGGTTTTAATTAAATGGAATCTAACTAGTTTAGTTATCCTAGCCATTAATAAAATATAATATGTTAGGTAAGCATTTGAAAGATAAGGTAACATAAAATAAAATGAAATATAATATATTATATGATATATATTGGGAAAAGAAAAAGGAAATTACTTAATATAAATGCACATATATATTAGTACCATGTATATGCACATTTATGATTAATTTTTTGTAATTTTATTAATTTATTATTTTAATTGACTTAGCTTGGTTAATTATCACTATTATTTAAAATTATCTCTAATTGTTCGGAGCGATTTAATGTACTTAGTGATACTTTTATTGATTTGGTGTTTTATTAGCATTAAGATAAATTATAAGGTTTTATAATCTTAAAATTAGCATTTAGGGTTTCTATTTAGTTTGGGTTCAAATTTTTATGAGTACGCATATGTAGGGTTGAAGGTTATTCCTACGTGATTAAGATTTTTAAATCTTATATTAGGGCTTTTCATATTCATTTTAAGTTTTGAAGTAAATTTAAAATTGATTTTAATTTTACAGTAATTTAATACATTTTTATCTATTTATTAGTATATTATACTAACATATATATACATATCGGGTACATATAATGTATATAGTATCATTATATAATTATATTAAATGCTATTTGAATCCAAAATATTATTTCTCTAAGTCAAATAATTTGTTTTTAAAGCTTTGCTATATTTCAGAGCTCAAATTTTAAGTTTTTGATAATTAATAAGTAATTCGAATAAAAGCATGTTTTATTAAAATTAAATGTTCTACATACTTTATTTCAGATAATTACCTTCTTAAGACTCTTATTCTAATTCTTGTAACTTTATATTGAAGTTTGATTGAATTTGATCAAGATTTTTTGGAAGCTTGAAATCATATTGGACAGCTTCACTTGTATCAATATTGAACAATTAGGGTCTCACATTTTGGAATTGTTGAAATCATTTTTTAAATGTTGTATCTCTTTATTAGAATTATTTCCATTTAAATTTGTTTAAATTTAAATTTATCTTTTCATTTATAGACCATTTGAATTTTATTAAATATAAAATTATTTTGGCATGTACCGATCATGATAATAATATCCAATCCATGAGACATTATCATTCATTTCTAGGAACTTAAGTTTCTATTATAATGAAATGGCTTGGAAATGGATCCTTTAAGTTAATTGGTTTGAGCATATCTGAAATGGAACGGTAATGTATATCATGAATACTGCATTGATTGAGTATTATATTGTATAACATACTATATATCCAATTATCGTTGGAGAGAAAATGAACGAATAGATAACTTTTTTGTATGATTATACAAAAACATCTTCCAACCGTTTATTATGGATAAAAGTCAGCTTAGTAAAAAAAACTCATTGGTAATTTACATATAGTCAATTTATTGAACAGGTATGGATACTAAAAATATAACCTCCCACTTTAATATTATAGTAAATTTATCTATGATTGTGATAATATGGTTGTTATAGTAAATTTAATTTTTTGAATTTCTATACAAGTGCATTTTAGTCAACTCTTCTCTCTTTTGGTGTTATTTCTTTCCCAGCAAACTGTAAATATTAGAGAGTGAGTTAAGAAAGTCTAAAACTCGAAAAGAAAAAGGAAAACGCAATGTTTTTAATATGTCCTAATGTGCATTACTAACTTCAATTCCTCAATGATGTATAAATTGCATTATATCTTAAGCTTTACTAGCGTTTGACCTCAATGACCAGTTCAATGATAATGACAACTATATTAATGATATATTCTCACATTAATTACATTTTATTTTCACCTCTTTTATGTTGAAGTCAAGCGTTTCATTATATTTGATTAATAAAATGATTTTTTCATACGACCAATTTTATTGAATGGGTATGCACACCAAAAATGGACCTTCCTTCTCACATTAATATTGTAGATTTATTGAACCTGCAATATTCTGAGTACATGATGTATTAAATGAAAACCAAGTTGTGATGAAAATGTATATACATATGTATATATATAATATGCTATAAGGCAATTTTGAGATTGCAAATCATATACGTTTTATTAATTGGGTTTCAAAAAATAGAACAAACTACAGAAAAGGGATTCAATTTATAAAATAATAGTTATGAGAGAGTAAATTGGCCTTATCAATATCTATATTTCATAGGATATTTCCATTAGCATAAATGAAGATGTTCAAAATCTTACAAAGAAAGGAAATAATGGAAAGTGACATAAATATTCATTACAGAGGAAAATGATACCTTCGCACTTTTTTTCTTTTTTCTTTTTTCCATTGATAGCCTTCTACTTTAATGTTATAGAAATATAGCAATTTTATTAAATAAGCATGCATACCAAAAATAGTTCTCCTACATTTATATTATAGAAATAACAATATCCTCCAACTACTTGTTTTAGATGAAGAGTAGCTTAATTAAAGGATTGGTTGATAATTTACATATGATCAAGTTTATTAAATGGGTATAGATACCAAAATAGATTCTCCCTCCCACATTAATACTATAGCTACAAAAATATCCTCTAATTGTATTGGACAAAGATTAGCTTAGACAAATAACTAATTGATAACTTACATTATGATAATTGTATCTATTTTCTTAATAATATATTTAGGTAATTTTGTTATATAAGAACTGTGATAATGAGTCATTAATTTTGGAATTGCTAAAATAACTTATAAAATATTTTATCTCTAGAATCTTTTCCATTTTTGTCAATTTGAATGTTGTTTAATAATAGATTATTTTGGCATGTACAAACCATAATAATAATAATTAATAATAATAATAATAATAATAATAATAATAATAATAATAATAATAATAATAATAATAATAATAATAATAATAATAATAATAATAATAATAATAATAATAATAATAATAATAATAATAATACCCAATTATTGAGTCATTATCATTCATTTCTAAGAGCATAAATTTTCAAATTATAATGAAATGGAAATTAAATCCTTTGTACTTGGAAGTGGATCTTATAGGTTAATTGATTTGAGCATGTTTAAAAATGAATGATGATGTATATCATAAATATTGCATTAATTTGAACATGAGATTATATATTACACCATATATCTAATTAATGCTGGGAGAAAACAAATGAACAGATAACTTTTTGTAAGGTAACTAATTGATAATTTACACATGGTCAATTTATTGAATGCGTATAACATCCTACCTTCTAAGTATTTATTTAAAATTTTTTCTCAACTTTTGGTACTTGAAGATTGTTCATTCTGACCTAATTTTTGGCTTACCTTCTATAGATAAGGTTTTTTCTATGTATTTTCTGACAAAGTTTTTGACCATTTTAACTACTATACAAAAACTGCTATATCTCATTTCCTTACTACATCATTTTAGTTCATTTTAGTTCTAAGATAAGAGATCTTACCAAAACACTTGCTAAATGTCCAATTATTGTAGTATCACTAATATATAACTTGAGTTAATTAGATGGCTAAACACATAGAAATTATAAGGGATTAATATGAAAATACATATATTTATACAAAATCAGCCAATCCCCTTTTGCCAACTTCGTATCTAGGTTTTGTACATCAAGTTATTTCATATTTTCACTTGCCCAATGTTTTGATCCACAGTCTGACTCATATTTTGACCTGTACGATACACTACTTAAATCATCAAATCACCTAACTTCAACACTAACTCCCTTATTTCCACACTCCACTAGACTTGTCTAATATTCCAAAACCCAATTATAACTGGATTATAACACATGCAAACCAAATTACTTAAGGAAATATCATTCTCATACATTTCTAACTCATTACTACCATGTTAAACTAAAATCACCTAAAATCTAGCTTCATATTTTTTTTCAAAAAACTTCACATAACATTAAAGTAGACTCTTTTAGGAATTTATATATTAAAATTGGCGTAGAAACTACACTATTTACTATTTCTAAATTTAGTGTAAAATTCATTTTTAAGCCTGATTTATTAAGAAGCCCATAATTCTACTTTGAATTTTGAAAATCTGGTTTGATATTTGGATTCTACCTACAAAAGTACCTCGGAATACCAAGTTTTATAATTTTTGGACTTCACTTACAATTTTTAGAATATTATTGAAATTTGGAGGCAAAATGAACACTTACTAGCTTTTGAGTTTCTAGCTACTATCAGTAGTGATGATCGTGTCAACATGTTTAGATGGCCCATTTCCTATCGAGTGTAAGTGAAGTTTCACTTCTAAGTTATGTAGAGACCTTCATACCTCAAATACCCAGATTTTCACACTATACTTTTATCTAATTTTCTAAAATTCTTCCCTTTATCATTTAGAGCTTTCCTTAATATTTTGATATCTTTAGGTAGCCAAAATGAATTGCAATGAAGCTATTTTTGTTTTTATAGCATATGTGAGGGTTGATGAAATTGTATTTGCATTAAAATAAGGTGTCACATTAACAAAATTTTATGTATATTTGGTGTACTTCGCTCATACCAAACCTATCCTCTTGCTTCTCAATGTATGACACACCTAAAGCTTTCATAAGTTGTCCGTTGCTTTTGTTTAATAATTTTTTATTAACTAAGTTAATATATATTATGATATATTTTCTTTTTAGTTAAGTAATGGTATACGTATTATGCACTAAGTGTATTTGTCATGTACAGATAACTCCTAGTTATTATTTTGTGTCTTTTAATTACTTCCTTATTCAAATAATTTATCTCTAAGGACTTGATAATTTATTGGAACTCGATTCACATGTTTCTGATAAAAATAAATAATACTAATAAAATATGCTTTTGTTAAATTAAATATTTTATATACTTTATTTTTTCCAAATAAAATTTTTTAAGGCTCTTCTTTTATCTTTTATGACCCTATATTAAATTTTATTTAGTTATTTAGTTTCAAGAATATTTTTCAGAACGCTAAATCTACCGATTTCGAGCAACTATGATTACTTTATATAACAGTACTCGTTACTTATACTTCTCATGACCACTTGATTTCTTAACTTCCTAAGTCATATTTTCTAAAGTTCCATGTTTATTAGGAATGTGTCAATTTCCCGAGGACTCAATAATTGGTTGAAGACTGGGGTCTCACAATGGATATGGAAATTAAAAATATACCCTCCCATTTTACTGTTATAGATATACGGTCAATTTTATTAAATGAGATTGTTATAATATGATTGTTATAGTAAATTTAACTTTTTGAATTTCTTTCCAATTGCATTTTAGTTAAACTATTCTCTCTTTCTTTTTTTTTTCTCTCTCCACAAAATGTACATATTATAGATTGAGTCAAGAATCTCTAGGACTTGAAAAAAGAAAGGAAAACATAAAATTTGTAATATGTCCTAATGTCGATCACTAACTTCATTAATAGGGACATGGATCCTCCTTCTCTAGTCTCTCTCTCTATCCTTCTAGAGAGAGAATATTCTCTTTATAGGAGGGTTGTTACACTAATGCGATGTTTGGTTTTTATTTTTATTTATTTTTTCTACCCTTTCTCCATGCTTTTTTTCATGCATTTTGTGTGAAGTGCATCATTCAACTAATTCCATACACTTTCCTTTTTATTTGTAGCTCCCTTATTGCATCATCAATCCTTTCAAAGCAGTATCTACTTCATGTTACACATAACTTCAAAGAAAAAAAGAAGAAGAAGAAAGTGAAAATCACTTAAAAAATACTGTTTTGTCTAATTCTATGTTAGATTCCACGCCTTATCATTGATATCTCTTTACTTTGTTGATACTCAGGTATCTATTTTCCATTCTATGTTGTTTTTCTTCGTCATATATCTTGTGTTTTCTTCTATCTAACATCTATATTTCTAGATCTATGGCACCTTCATCCACAACTGTTAAACCATTTAGTTTAGAGCTTAATGAAGTTTTTCTTGAACATCTTGATGGACTAGAGCGCTCTAGTACCTACAATCCAAAGGAAGTGTTAGTGATAGTTAAGATTATTGCTAATAAGATGCTAAATCGTAGTAAAGCTATTAATATCATGAACAACATGTAGAAGAGCTACAGAGGAGTGGTTGCATCTCATATCAATGGGAACATGTTCCTATTAAGATTCATGAGTAGAGAACATCTTATAAGAGTCATGGATGAAACCCTTCAGCTATTAAAAGTCATTATGTGGTGATTAAAAATTAGAAGATGGAGTGGAAGCTAGAGTAAGTGCCTCTTAATTTTATTTATAATTGGGTCTAGATTCATGGATTAGTTCTTGAACATTTGATTAATAAGAGTGCTAGGGTAATTGGATCTAAGGTAGGGGAGGCAGTTGATGTTGAGATACAAATTCTATAGAAGGGGGAGAGAAGAGCTTTCTTAAGGGTGAGAGTCAAATTACATATTGAAACTCCCTTGAAATCTTTTGTGTGGGTTGATAGGGGTGGTAATGGTAAACGTAAGGTATTCTTAAAGTATGAAAGACTTAATGGTTGGTGTTTTAGTAGTAGGAGATTAGGGCATGGGAACAAAACATGCAAGTTTGATAGGGATAGTGATGATGGCTTAGGTTAGGGGAGGTAATGTGGTTAAAAAATAGGCTTTTGATTCTAATGAAGGGGATAAGGAGGATGATAATATTGAAAATAGAGATCCAAATATCAAATGCCTTCAACTAACGCCTAAGTCCCACTCCAATGTTCTCAACCTATCATCTAGCTCTAATACTTCATAAAGAACCAACACATACCATACTAGAACCAATACACAATCTACTAACATACTAAATACCCAAGACTATCATTTTCCATCCAACCCTAAACCTTCAAACACTTTGAACCTTATCTCTAATCTTCAGGCTACTTAAAGTAACCTAAACACTATACCAAATAGTAATACCAATATCTTAAACCAAACATAATATACCACTCAAGAAAACCCAACACCTTCTCAAAACATGACCATTACTCTTCTTTCTTCTTCTAACCAGATTAAACTTAGTCTTCCCCTATGAAAGGTGCTAATGTTGCTGATTTTGACTTGATTTATAACATTTTTAAGTGTAAGACCCCATAGTTAAGTATCTTACGTAGATTGTGGGAGGTTGTGGTATTACTTTATAAGACTATGGTTGTAAATACCTTGTCAATACAAGCTTGAAACTTTTAGGCTATGTGGTTGAAATAGGCACATTAGTATTTGCTGGCTTGGTTATTTATTGCTTTTGGCTTGGGGCGCTACAAATAGTATCAGAGTGGATCTTTGCTAGTAGGTAGATGATTTGGGTTTGGCTTTAGTTTAGAGAAGAGGTTCGAGGAATGTGGAGAGTATTATCAGGGTATGATTGATGAGTTCTTAATTACACATATTTTACATAGTGATTTTTGATGATTTCCCTTAAAATTTGAGTTTATTTTTTTATAATAATACTTAATTGAGTAAATTTTTTTTTTTTTTAGGTTTTGAATCAATATATGTGAGAAAACAAGAAGATAGAAACAAATTTCACTCAAATCAGAGCTAAAATGAGCAAGTTATGAAGATTTGAAGATAGACATAACCGAACGACATGAGTGTATTGTTTCCAGGCGAATTTAGAGCTTATTTTTAATTGTCACAACTTAGTACATGACCAAAAGACACAATCATGTCGCCAGTTGTGTCTTTTCCAATTGACTTATTTATTTATTTTTTTATCTCTTCCTATATAAAGCCTTATTAGGGTTTGTTTAAGGAGAGAACTTGTTGGATATGAATTTTAGAGAGCTTTTCAAGAGAAGAACAATCAAGAAGTGAGAAGATCATCAAGAATTCAAGATTCAATCTCATTTAGACTTTATAATTTTCTTTTCTACAATTTTCTACATTTCGTTTTTAGGTTATTATTTTGCAATGTGTAGTGAGTAGATATTTAATATCTAGGTCTTGTAGAACCGAGATCTATTGATGTGATATTATTATTATTTGATTGATTCTTTTGTCTTTTCTTGGTTCAACTATGTTTGCTCCATGATTTAGGTTATTATTTTTATGGATAGTAATTTAGAGTTTGATATCTTATAAGAGAATTGAGAGATTTCTCATAAAATTAGATCTAAGCATAGTTAATGAGGGTTGTTGCAAGACTAGACATAATTTGTAAGATTCATCTAGAATTTTAAATTAAAATGTAGAGAATTTGTTGTTCAATAATGCAATCTTACATCATACTATTGAGAAGAGATTCTAATAGGTGATTTTAGGGTTAGGGTTAATTAGCTTGAGAAAATGATTAACTTTGATAGAAAATTCTTCCGGTAAAAAAAGATTAAAGAATAAATTAGATTATCTTTAGGAAAATCACATGTTAGATCTAGAGGAAGCAAAGATCTAGATACATTTTTTTTTTAAATCTTGAATTAATTTATTATTTTATTGCTTTCTTGCTAAGTTCTTGAATAATTCTTGATTAGTTGTTGATTTAGTGATTACTGCAATTAGATTTGATATTGTAAATTTTCAAACTCAAATTTGTAGGTTAAATAATAAAAACATAGTGAGTATTAGTAATCGTATTAGTCCCTGTAGAATCAATATTCGAATTTATATCTGCTATATTGTAAATTGATAAGTGCACTTACCTCATATTAGTACTTCCAAGATGACTTATAGATAGTGGGTGGCCCAAATTGTATACTCAAAAAGGAGGAAGATCTAGAACCAATTGTAAAGTTTGGCAACGAGGACATTCTGTGTTTAAGAGGGAGAGATTGTGAGACCTCATGGTTAAGTGTCCTACATGGATTATGAGAGGTTATGATATTAGTTTATAAGGCTATGGTTGTGAATATCTTATCAATACAAGCTTGAAACTTTTAGGTTAAGTGCTTGATATGGGCCTATTAGTGTTTGTTAGCTTGGCAATTTACTATTTTTGGCCTATGGCGTTATACTAAGTCAACCCATCAGACCCCTAACCTAAGTATGAGCACGAGGGCATGAAGATCTTGCTAAGCATATCCTTTCTTGCTAACCAGCACATGAAGAGTCCTAGCTCATATTTACTACTAACCACCACCAACTTCTAAACCAATCTTTACTCTACTTGTCATTGATCGTAGAATGTCGAATTGATGGCTACTCTGTTGATAACTCAGCCAACATACCCATCAATTCAACAATCTTAGTTTAGAGTTGTCGAGACCATATCTGCGTTGATCTTAATCTAGAAATATTTACATAACATCTAAGCACCCACTGGGTTCAGCTGTACTCTTTTATTGGTTTCTTTCGGGACTCCTCCAATAGCCACCAACTGTGTATCCCAGTACCCCACGTACTACAATCTACCACCGAAGCTTCTATTACTAAATTTTCTTTTGTACCCTTTTTCTATTATTTGTACATTGCTTATTTAGGACAGTATCCTTTTTTGTCTTTTCATTATTTTAGCATGTTGTCTTAGTGTTTTCGGGTATAAATAACCTTATTACATGTAGTTGCAAGAATCACCATAAATTGAATATACTAAGTTCTTACCGTGAGCTATTGGCTTGTTCTCCCATTCACTCTTATCCTATCCCTTAAGTAAGGTTAGGTGGTGAGTGACTCCATTAAGCTATTTGTCTGTCATATTGACTAGCTTGTAAGTATATGGAAATCCTTTAGTATGTCATCTCCTTAAGGTTGTTCATAGTTTTTGCTTGTCTCTTTCTTATTTTGCATGTTTGTTACCCTCCATTTCAAGCTATAAGCTTAGACGCACCAATAACAACTTAGTACATGACCAAAAGACACAATCATGTCGCCAGTTTTGTCATCTCCTTAAGGCTGCCCTTATTTGCTCTGGTGTGACGTATCAGTGATAGTGGCTAGCCTTCAACAGCCAAAAAGGGGCCATGAGTCTATTTTATTGAAATTATCAAGGGGTTGGGCCACTTGAGAGAATTTGGAATTTTATTGGTCTAATAAATAAATTTAATCTTAGTATTGTTTTTCTTATGGAAAAAAAAAGTGCTAGAAAATTTGATGAGTAGATTTTTCATTATGGAGGATCTTACTATGTTGAAAGGAAGGGTATTGAAGGAGGTCTTACTATACGATAGAATAGTAGTGTAGATGTCACCATTTAGGACTCTTTAGATTATTTTATACATTTTGAAAAAAAAAAATACAATATGGTTTTTCTATTGGTTTTGTCACATGGGTTCATTCTTTTACTAATCATTGGTTGAAAAATTAGTTGTGGGATTGACTCATAATTTTTGCTAGAGATGAAAAGGAGATTTTGCTTGTAATTAGAGACTTAAATGCGGTCTTACATGATCATGAGAAGAAGGGGCTTTGTTATGCTGGAAGAAGAGTCATTACTGGCTTTAGAGAGATGATTGATGACATAGATCTTCAAGATTTAGGTTATACGGGTTTGAAATTCACTTGGTGTAATAAAAGAGAAGAGAATGCTTTAGTAAGAGAAAGAATTAATAAAGGGCTAGCCCTAATTTCTTAGGTAGAAAATTTTTTAGTTTGTAAAGTTGAACATGTACCAACATATGGTTCGGATCATCTAGTTTTAGTGCTATACTTCTCGATTAAGGACGGAAAAGGAGGGACATTATTTAAGTTTGAAAACATGTAGTTGATGGGTCAAGAATGTAAAGAAATAATTATAACCAATTAGGGCAATACATCAACAACAGATATATGGTCTACAATGCTTAAAAAACTTGACCATTGTAAGGAAAGATTGTTGAGTTGGAGTGCTAATACCTTCTCTAATAATAGAAAGCAAATTGGCAACATATGAAAAAAAATTAGTTGAAGTTAAGGGTGCAATCAAATCAAGTCGAATTGAATAGTATTGGGCACGAGTTAGACTTGATTAAGCTTTGACTTCTTATAAATTTTCCTTAACCAATATCATAATCACTTATATTCAAATAATTTACAAAATAAATTAAAAGTTATTCTAAGCTCGATTAGGATTGCAAGTCTAATGAGCTTAATATTTTAACGCTCGAGCTTAGCTTAATTTATTGCTTGAGTAGCTTGAGCTTAGGCTTGATTAAACTATCATCGAATCGAATTCGAATAAAACATGAGTTGATCTCGAGTAGCTTATGAATTTGCTTGGTTCATTTAAGCCCCTAGTTGAAGTTTAATTGAATCCAATGGCGCTAAATGTTGAGGAAGAAGAAAGACTATTTGGCTAATTAGATGAATTTTGAGAAAGGTAAGAGAAATTTTAGCATCAAACAGCTAAAATTCCTTAGTTAAACTATAGAGATAGAAAACGAAATTTTTTCATCATTCAACCATTAATCAAATACATAAGAATAAGATATTGAGATTACAAAAAGCCAATGGTAGATGGGTTAAGGAAGAACAAGGAATTATTATTGAGTTCTTAGAATTCTATAAGGATCTATTTTGCACTTTAGAAGTGGACAGCACAGTTGAATGTTTAAATGGATTGATGAAGCCATTTTTATAGATATTAATAAGACTCTTTGCTAGAACATTGAAGATATAGAAATTCAACAAGCTATCTTTCAATTAGGAAGCCTTAAGGCCCTTGATCTAAATAGGTTTTTAGGAGTTTTTTTATCAACAACTTTAGACAATAGTGATTGGGTCAGTTATAGAGGTAGTAAGATTTTTCTTCAATTTAGGTACATTTCCCTCTTCACCTAATTTAGCTGATCTAGTTCTTATTCCTAAAGTTGCTTCCCCCAAAAGGGTTACCCGTTTAAGCCAATTAGTCATTGTAATTTCCTTTATAAAGTTATATATATAATCTTGTTCAATCGTCTTGAACCTTTTTTAAGTGAGCTCATTTTAGAAAATCAAAGTGCATTCATTTTAAGGAAATGATTTGTGACTTTGTTATAATTGCACATGAAGCATTCCATTTTCTTAAAAACAAAAAGAATGGTAAGAAAGGTTTTTGTGCTTTAAAAGTGGACATGAATAAGGTGTACAACTATATTGAGTGGAGTTTTTTAAAACAAGTTTTGTATAAATATGGTTTTACTAAAAAATGGATTAAACGGGTAATGAGGTGTGTTTCTTCAATTAAGTTCAATCTTGTTATTAATGGAAAAAGATCTGACCACATTTGTCATGACCTTAAGGGAGGGTTTAGTAGGATTGCTTAAAATTTTCGTATCATATGTATACCTATGATATGAAAGCTGTCTTGTATGTTAGAGATTAGAAGATTCTAAATAATTAATCACTAATATTTCTAATTTTTAATTTATTAACTTCTGTAAAATATAAATAATTATGAATACCTGTTATTTTATAGTCTCTTAGAACTATAGAGAATTGATATTTCGTACCAAATAATAAGACAGGGAAAACTAGCTTTATAGATTATAAGAAATACTAAATTATAAATAATCCTATCATATGAATATTTTTTATATAAAATGTTTCTATGCTAGCTCAATGAGTTTTTTTTTTCTCACTATTACCATTTAAGCAAGTTATTAAACTTTATTAGCACATATGTAATACAAGAAATGGATACATATATAATGAATGCAAACAACACATCTATAAGAGTTTGGAACTATAGAAGGTGTAGATTTACATCATCTGCAATTATCTCCTGTACTTACCAGTATGGGGTACTTTAACTTAATTGCATGAGGTTGCCTGAGGGTACTATCCCTCTAAACGACACTCGACTATTATCTTAGTTGAGAAAAAAATACTAATCTAAATAGGTGGACCCCAACTAAGGCCATCTACCATAAACAAATCACATCTAATGCCCCATAGGTGCAACTATGTGAGTCATCTTGTTATTAAAATGTATTTAAGGCCCCATGGGCACAACTATATGAGATTTTATGCGAGTCTTCTCACTATCAAAATATATCTAAGGCCTCACTATCATTGTGAGTCCCTTCATTATCGATTGGAGATATAATGCTATCTTTGCCTCAACGTTAAAAATATCATCAAAGGGAGCTATGAGCCTTAACAAAATCATATAAGAATCTATTTAAGATTAGGAAAACAATTCTAAAAATACTTTTCTTAGAAATTTACAAAGCTAAAACTCTTTATAAATATACCAGTTAAGTCATAAACATGCGACGAATGTAACCGATTATTTTGGTCATATATTTATATTTATTAGTTTAAAGAGGTGATCATACGGATGATAACACACAAGTAAAATAATTATTTAAACATACATAATAATAATCAGTAAAACATCAAGCAAATATCATACACGAGAAGATAGTAGGTCATTGGAACTCCCTCATCTAGATTAATACTCGCTCTCCAAGCTTTTGGAATTCCTAAAACTCAACAATTGGGTACCTAAAAGATAATAAGATTTATAAGTATTCGAAAAAGCTAAGCTTCTCAATTAGCTAAATATCTATTGTAATTTACCTAATTTTCCACTATAACCCAAGCATGACATGAACATGGTTTAACTTATTTATTAAGGTAAAAAGGAAGTATACTTGTATTTTTGTTGATTATGGTATCTTATGTATTTATTTATTTATTTATTTCTCTTCATTATTAGTTTATAGGGTCAATTAACTTGATTATCCTATCTATTTTTCTCAATTTATCTTAAACTTTCAGTTAGTGTAACTTTTTCATTTTAACTTTGACTTTTATGATTTATAGTCTACATTTTTAGACGTATTTTCACATAGTGGGGTCTGTTCTGAATGTTAAAATCTGCCTTTTCATTATATGCCTAAAATATTACGAATTTTATTGTTTTGGCCCAAATAATTTTATTTATCATTTTTGAGCTTTTCTTTATTATTTTTTGACTTAATTAATCTCTAAATTTTATATTTTTAAAATATTTTATTTTTGAGTCCATTTTACATTAATTTCTCCATTTCTTCATTTTAGGCTTAATTTACCAATTTTATTATTAGTGTAATTTCATAATTAATTAATTATTATTTTTTAATTATTTTTATAATTTGCAGTTTAATTGAGAATTTGTAGAAGTTATTGACGTGGTACATTCTTATTGGTCAACGTGGCAAATTTTTTATTTCTTCTAATTTATATATATTTTTAATTTTGTAATATTAATATATATACATACATGTAATTATAATTTATCAAATATTGTAATTAATTCCTAATTTTCCTTTATAAGTCACAATTTACTTATATGTATATATATATATGTATATATATATGTATATATACTTTTTAACTTATTTAAGAACTTAACTTATTAGTATGTATACTTGTATTTTTTAGGTATATATGCATGTATATATATGTATTTATACTTATACAAATACTAAACGTATATTTATATATGTATATATACGTTTGTACATGCATTTATACTTTTACTATACTACTATTATATGTGTTTTTATATATGTATGTATATATATTTACGTTTTCTTAATATATTTTTAAGAATATTTGATATAATTCATATATACATAGTTAAATAATTTTCAATTCACATTTATCTATATGTATAAATACTTAGTTTACCCCATCTATATGTTTATAGTATATGTATATATGGCGTATATGTATATATGTATGCATCCTTATCTCATTTTTCTTACTTATTTATACACACATATTTATACTACTTATATATGTACATGCATTAGGTAATATATATAATAACCATATATCGGTATATATATATGTACATATACATGACTAAGTTTATGTAATATTTATATACATATGAGTATATACATATATGTATCTAAATACATATATACACATGTAAATACATTTCTAAAAGAAATAAAGTTTTATATATTTGACCAAATATAAGTGCATAATATTTCCACTACAAATACTAAAATATATGTATTTCTTCCACTATATAACTCCCAATACATAAAGCATAGAAATACATATAAACATGAAAAGAAAATACATCAAACCTAAATTACATAAGAAACATAATATTAATATAATACAAAGATAGTGTAGTTACTTGTTCTAAAGAGAATTTGGAGAAGAAATCCTCTTGTTATCCCTCTCTTAATGTTGCTTAAATATAAGGTAGATAGTTGAATTTTTGGTAGAATGTTAGGTGGAAAAAAAGTGAGGGAATTCAAAAGAAGAAGACGAGGAAGAGAGAGATGGAGGTGTCTGTCCAAAATGAAGGAGAAAAGAAGATAAAAAGTTGAAAGATGGAATCAAACAAAGAAGATTGAAGATGGTTCTAGACATGTATAGATGGCTCATGGCAAAAGGAGGAAAAAAAAAAAGAAAAGAAAAAGAAGAAGAAAAGAAGATAAAAAGTTGAAAGTGACACTTTTGACTTTGGTCAACATTTTAATTATAATTTTTTTTTTCATATACATGTAACAACCGTAAATTGGAAAAATAAAAAAGAAAATAAAAAGGAAAAGATA
Source organism: Lumnitzera racemosa (assembly GCA_024138005.1). Taxonomy (NCBI): domain Eukaryota; kingdom Viridiplantae; phylum Streptophyta; class Magnoliopsida; order Myrtales; family Combretaceae; genus Lumnitzera; species Lumnitzera racemosa. The sequence goes on along the minus strand of JAMXBC010000012.1, from coordinate 51,118,620 downwards.
AGGAAAAAGGAAAAATAAGTAAATAAAATAAAAATTTTGAACTTTCTTTAAATATTCCCAACCTTATAAATAATATTTAGAATAATATAATATAATTAAGAAGAGAATATAAAATATAAATTTAATATTTACTATATTATCCATAAATATAACATGTGTAATAGAATTAATTTCAATTAATTAAATTACTATATTAATAACATACATATACATATAATTATAACAATTGTAAAATAATAGTCTTAATCTTATTAATTTTATAAATTAATTTATTACTTTTTGCGTTTATGATTATTTAAAAGTTATCTTTAGTTATTTGTTAGTGATTTTATGCAATTAAGCGTATTGTTTGGTAATTATACCCAATTTGGATTTTGTCATTGTAATAATAAATTTGTACATTTATAACCTCAAAGTTTTAATTTGAGGGTTTTTATCATATTTAGGTTCAATCTTTAATATTTATATGCATTTAGGGCTTAGGATTTTCATTCACGGCTAGGGCTTCAGTTAGTATATTAAGGTTTTCATATTCATTTTAGGTTTCTAATTTAAAATTTTAATTAATTTTAAATTTATCATTTCTATTAAATTAGGGAAATTATTTACAACACTCGTGTCCGACTTTATACTAAAAAGGTTAAATTTGCAAGGTTTATAACATTAAACCTAGTATGTAACACCCCCGAAGGAGGCCTAGTAGTTTTACTTAAAATTTTCATATCATGTGTACACCCATGATATAAATACCGCCTTGTAAGTCAGAGTTTGCAAGGCTCTAACTATGAAGTTTCAAATGGTACTTATTCAATTTGCACACATCTGCTTAATTATATGTATATCTACAAGTGATTCAATAATCTACAATCACCAGAACCGTAGAGAGTTAGAATTACTTACTAAACAATTAGAAAGGGTATCTATATCTCGATAATCATAATACCACTAAATATCTTAAAAGTTTAATTCAACAATACCGCTTGCTTTCCTAAACTTATAATCTACTTTCTCATTTCGTCGGAGTGCTCTGGACTTAAATCCTAGCCCAGCCTTAATTTTGTAAGACGTGTAAAATAAATTTTTAGGGGGTAAGCTACATCTAGCTTAGTGAGTAACCTTCTTGCCTTACCATTAGACAATGACAAACAAGTTATTTATCAAACACATAAATGCCTGTATAATCATATGCAATGTAAATAGTATATACAGTCGGTCAATAACTGTATACAACAAGATTTTAATGCACTGATGCCCGGGTTGGGAAGTATTTGGGTACGTCAGGACCCAAGTATCCACATCCAATATAAAATCTCTTAACAATATAACTACCCTCAGCAGTAGATACGACTCGGATTCAAGTAGAAGGCAACACTCCCCAAAGTCGAGTAATTCCCAAAAGTTATGGCAAGAACATATCGCATGAAATATACCATACGATAAACAATCACAATACATAATATCAATATAGATTCATCTAAGCATGATCTCCCACTCTATTGCGTGGTGCTGATGCCCTTTAACTCATGTTGTAAGATGTAATGCATGATCGGTTTAATTAGAGGTTGAATATTTATTAATTCTGCATTCATAGGGTAGTCAAGCAAGTATATTCCAGACACTCCAATACCATACATTCTAATGTAGTAAGCAAAGGTGTTTGAAATATCTTCAGATATTTTGCAAGCATAGTTCAATTAGAATAGGCACACATAAGTTCCCATATGCCCCAACATGTATTAAGTTCAATTATCATATATAATTATATAGTGCACTAAATATAAGCATAAATCAAAGTAAAATAGGAGGTGGTATACTCATTCAGCCTTGAAGTCAAGTATTCCCAATAGTCCTCAGTAGTCTCGAACTTGGTACACTAAACCACCTAAGTAATGTAACTAAAATAAATAAAACTCATTTTAAACTTAATCTATTCACTAGCTTCGTTATAATTTTCTTACTTTTGCTTATTTCGTATATTGGTCATAACTTTCTGGTTTTAAGTTAGAATTTTACGTTCTTATAATCGATTTTCATCATTTTCGAGTATTCTTTCATTTACTGAGGTTATTTTTTAGCTTTTGGGCTAGCAAGGTTTTGGTTTGGGCCTTATAAGTTCGTGAGCCCAAAGGGTAAGTTTGGTCATTTTAAGGTTTAGGCTTAGTTTTAGGCTTTAGGCTTAGCGTTTGATATTGGACCTCGCACATAATATTTTAGGCTTCTTTTTAAGTATTTTAAGCGGACTTTTCTGCCTTGCACTTTAAATTTTCACCTTAAGCCTTGGTGTTGCTCTTATAGGCTTAAATGGGCCATTTTTACTAGTTTAAGGCCTTTGCCTACTAAGGGGCTTATAGGGGATGGCTTTAATGTGCTTTTAGAATTAATAGACCTTTTATATTTTATTTTATGAGCCTTTTAATTTAGGAATTAAATTTGGTCACTAAGTTATTAGGCTCTGTTCTTTGTTCTTTTAAGGGCTTTTGGACTTATCTTGCATTTTAAGACCTTAAGCCTAACTCTACTTATTATTTTGGGCTTAAGCCCACTAAAAGCCTTAAGATAAGTCCATTTTCTATTAGGATTTAGATCTAGTTCTTTTCATTTATTGGGATCCTAATTGTATTTCTAATGTATTAATAACTAACTAAGTTAATTTGGGCTCGATTTGCATTCTAGGACCCTAGACTTGATTCTAACTTATTCCAATAGGCCAAATATCCAAATGAATCCACTAAATGATCCATTTTACTAAGTGTTCCAAATTTGGTTCATCTCATTAATGGGGTTTCTAACATTATTCCTAAGGCCTTAATTACTAACTTAACTAGTTTAGGCCATTAACTCATCATTAGCCTACTTAATTTGGTTAATTACATCCTAAATCATACTTAACACTAAATAATCATGTTATTAAGGTAATAAATTAAAATTTATAGATTTGAAACTTTCATGAAAGTGGTAGCCAAGTAAGGTTCTTTTAGGCTTTCCTTCAACTTCTTCTATCTTCTATCAAACACTTATTCTATCGTATTTCCTTGTTTTAATCACATTTTTACTTGTTTTAAGCAAATAATATCACCTAACATGGTGAAAACAAGATAGATATATATATCAATGAGGGGATGGCATGGATGGTACTTAAGGTTTCATGGAGTTTAATCAATATCTTTTCAAGTTATCTACATAAAATTATCTCCTACACCTCTAGAGTACAAATAGCAAACTAGCTAATTACATGAATGATTGTGTAATTTTATTACTCTAAAATGACATATACATGATTATAACATGTTTTTCTCGTATTTCTAATTCTAAACTCTCAAGATATTATCGGTATAACTTATGTAAAAAAGAAAGTCAAGTTGGGTGAGTTTTACCTTGGGTTGGCTTGTACGAGTTCCAACTTTTCCATTAAAAAATGAAGTCCAAACTTACTCCTTTGAAGGAAAATATTTGTTGGCAAGAAACTAGGGTGTGTACGTGATCTTTTGGTGGTGGTGGCTGGTCATTTGGTGGCGTATGATGGTGGTAAGGCCAAAAGATGTTGAGGTGCGTAAAGGGGTCCGACAGCTCCTTTTGTTTTCTTCCTTTTTTTCTTTAGTTTTTGTTTTGGTTTCTTGAGAGTGTTTCCTAAGTTTTTTTTTTTTTTATGTGTGAAGAATGGTGCTAAATAAGGGTTTTGGAGGGGTAAAATGATAGATATTGAAGGTTTAGTAAAGGGGATAAGAGGTAGCTACTTTGAGATAAGGTTACATGGTCCCCTATTGGTACTATTGTACCTTATTTGCTTTTCGTCAAATGAGGAGGGATTTTGTCTCTTTAAGGACAAGTGTCCCTTAATTATCATTAATCCTTTGTCTTTTGTTTTTAATTAAGTTTGACTTTCTACTAATTAAGATGTAATGAGAGTTGGTAGATGGATTAAAGGGTAATTAAGCTAATTAATTGTGATTATACTTAATTAAGCCATTTAGGCCCAATTACGGTGTAATTAGAGTCTTGCCATATTTTATCACTTTAATTAAGTTCATTTACTTATATTAATTTATTTGTTAGAGTCCTTTATTAGTCAGGACTAGTTAGGGTTTTCAGATTGCATACAAGGCTCATGATGTATGGTTTCTTAGCAATTTAGGGTTTCCTAGCGATTGGAGAAATTATTTGCGATTTATGAATAGTTTAGGGATATACTTAAGGTTTATTAGTTGAATTAGGGTTTTTTAGATGATTCTTTATTCTTTCTTGAAACTATAAGTAAGGAGGTGAGGATTTTAGAATGTATCTTATAACAATATTGTAGGGCCTTAGGTTAAAAGGTGAATCTAGAGAAATCTAGTGTCTTTTTTAATAGGAATATAACACTACAAGATTGATTGGAAATGAGTTTGTAGCTTAGAATTTGAGGTACAAATGAGCGAAGGATGTATTTAGGTCTGTCCACTGTGTGGGGGAATTCTAAAAATGAAGCCTTATCTTTTGTGAATGAGAAGATTATGAAGAAACTTAAAGGTTGGAAGTAGGGGTTCCTTAATAAGGCAGAAAGAAAGACCCTTATCAAGTTTGTGATCGCTGCATGATTTTGTTACCCCTTAAGTGGTGTCGTGATGTGAATTAAAAAATAGCGAATTTCAAAGAGGGATGAACACAAGGTTTACTGGAGTAGTTGGGAGAAGTTAACATAGGCTAAAGAGAAGGGAGATATGGGCTTAAAGACCTACAAACCTATAACCTTACTCTCTTAACAGAGTTAGCTTGGAGACTTAAGAGTAACCTTGAGGCACTTTAGGCTAAAGTGTTGAAGGGTCTATAATTTCAAATAAAGACTTTAAAAATGAGAAGGGAGCAAGGCCTCGAGGGCTTAGAGCAATATTGTGCAAGGGAAATAAATACTTTTTAGGGACGGCTTATTGAAGGTAAGGTTAGGGGAAAGGATTGATGTTTGGAAGGATAAATGGGTTCCATTGATAATAGATGAGAAACCTTAAGGAAGACCTCTTTGACCAAGAGAAAACTTGAAAGTGAGAAATTTTTTGGATAGGGATAGGAAAATGTGGAACCTTATTGAGTTGAGACAATATTTGAGTAAATATGAAGTTGAGAGAGTAAGAGTTATACCTATTGCCAAAAAGGACACCATTGTTTGGCCATATAACTATTAGTGGAAGTGCTCTATTAAATCCATGTATCGCCATCTTACAGATCTAAAAAGCATTAAGCTTAAGTTACAACCTTCATCATCATTTTCAATCTCTAGTTTGCAATGGAAATAGATTTAGAAGATTATGGCCTTATTGCAAGCTCATCACTTCATATAGAGAGCCTTCTCAAACTCCTTACCAACCATGGAAAAGCTTTACCCTAGGAAGATTAAGCAAATAGGTTGTTGTCCTTTTTATGAAGAAGTGGAAATGGTTGAACACATGTTGTTCATGTGTCATTAGACAAAGGAAGTGTGGTTTGGGTTTGACTTATGCATCTATAAGAGCAAAGTTCATTCCTTTATGAGTGGTTTGATGAAATCACTTCATGCAATTCACACCAAAGAGCTGAAGGGAAAACTTTAGTTGGTGTTATTGGTTAGAACATTTGGAAAATGTGGTGTATGGCTGTATTTGAAGATGTTAGGGTAGATCCAGAAGTGGTGTTAAAGAGTGCTAGGGCTTTAATCAAGAGTGTAGCAGAGGTTGAGGCAAGAAAATGAAGGGCTAGTAACAAAGATCTAATGGTGGTAGAGGCTTCTCCAAGATCTAATCTTTGGTTGGGATTGCCACACCCTACCTCCACCTCTAACCATCACCCCTACCCCTCCTACGCGTGCTTCTTCATCTTTTTTTTTTTTTTGTTGAAAGCTAGTTCTTAGGTTTTGGAAAGTATGCAGGGATAAATGTGTGAATGAAAGAGATCAAAGGACAAGCTTTACTCTTTGGTGTACAACTAACTTTGGAAAATGGTTAAGAAGATGTTTTGTTTAAGTATGAAAATTTGTCTTTTGTTAAGGCAGGTAATGGGCTGTATGATGGACTTCATTGGGCCATTGAAATTTTCATTACTTAGATTAAATCTCTCATTAGGGTTACTGGTTGTCATTTCTTGTTTAAGTCTATTTCAACGAAGGCTAATAGAATAGCTAATTGGGTTGTTTCTATAATAAGGACGGAGATAAACCCTTAGGATTGGTGGTTGTACCCTCTATCCACCTTTAAAAACTCCTTTTATTTGATGTTAGTTATAGCTATTGATGATCATGTACTAGTTCCAACCCATTGTGAGAATTTGTGATTTTGTATGATATAACATAACATTTTGGGTGGTAAAAAAAAAGCGTCAATTCCTTAATGATGTGTAAATTATATTATATCTTTAGTTTTAATGGTAATTGACCTCAATCACCTATTGAATAATAACAACTACTATATAAATGGTATATATCAAAATAAAACATTTCATAATATTTGATTCTCATTTAAGGTGGTAATAATTGCATTTTACTTTAACCATTTTAAATGTTAGTATTTCTTTGTACTCAAATACTTGAAATACTTTTATGAGTGAGAGAGAGTATAACATAGATTATATTGAATTTTTATTTATTTATTATGATATCACAATATTTTCACTTATAACTTTTAGTAATTTAGATATTATTATATTAATTAATCTTTATTTGATAGTATAGATGTTATATGTATGTAGATATATATATATATATATGGAAGTTTTTACTATTAATATACTAATTGGTGAATAAAATCACATAGAATAAAAAAATAAATAAAAAGTGAATACATAACATTTTTTTCACAACTATATTACTACTTGGGGATAAATATATAACTAAATTAAACTATCAAATGAATTAGAGGAATCTATCTTATAGATAGTAAATTGAAGTTTAAACCAATCCACTTAATTAACTAAAACTATGGGACAAAATTGATAGCAAACATCACCTCATCTTAGTGATTAACACATAAACCCTCAACTTCATATCATTCTTCTTCAATCACTTAAAGCAATTAAGACATCAAAAGGATAATATATGCTTAACTAATGGCAATGCTCAAGTATAGCTAATTGGTTGATTGTTTGATTTATACATATTCAACTTAATCTAAACGAAAGATGATACAAATCTTCTGAAAAATTACTTTAGAAACTTTAATAATGTACTAAAAATTGAAGAAACTCCAAATAGTTTCAAGGAAAGATAATTTACTTAATAGTTAGTTTTTATTAACCCATATGGCTCCATCTTTTGAATAGTAAATTAAGCTAAAGAAATCGTAAAACATTTCATTGATATCATAATTTTCAATCAAACAAAAAATAATTCAACTAAAATGTTTCCAAACAATTACATAAGTCGTCTTTACAATTTATACATAATACGTTGAATTATGCTTGAATTACCAAAAAAAAAATCTTGAATAATTAAATGGAGAAATCAAACTATAAACAATTCAATTTCATTAAAATTTCATGCCCTCAAAGGCTTTATTTATGAATACCTAAAATAATCATGAAAAGAAAAAAAAAGTTAGAATTCTTTTAGTTTCTTAGGAAACAAATGAAAAATCAATAAAAATTTACATAAAAATTTGGATTATATGTTAAAAACCTACCTTTACACCTTCAAAACCTTTATCTATACTCTATGGAAACATGAAATAATCATGAAAAGAATAAAAAGTTAGAATTTTTATATTTATTTTATGTTATATTTGATAAAAAAAAAGCTTTAAGTGACAGGAAGCAAATGGAAATTGAAGAGAAATTTACATGGATAAAATGATTAGAAAATAAAGAAAAAAAATTGGCTTTAGCTTGACAATTCACCTTAAATAATCATCTTGTGGGTTTCATCTTGACAAAACATATGAATATGTGACAGAGAGCATGCCTTAAGATTAAAATGTCTTCTTAGCAATATTTCATTGTAAAGAAAAATAAAGTGAGATGAGAGTGCTTGTAGAAGAAATGGAATGAGTGATTACTGTGCAGTTGATAGAAAATTAAATAAAGTTAAAGAGAAAGAGATATCATGGGAGAGATAAAGTGATAAAAAAATTCTATGATTAGAATAAAAAAAGCAGTTATTATATTGCGCAATTAATAACACTAGGGGAAGATTGAGAAAATAGAAAAAAATAGTAATATTTAATATATTAGTGTTGGATTATTAATTTAATAGTGATAGATAGATGAAATAATGGAGATTAAATGTGAAAAGAAATTATTATTTGATAAAACAATTATAGCAATAAATTGATGATAGCATAAAAAGATTAAATGGAAAGTGCTTCCGAAACCATATATTATAATATAATATAATAAAAAAATTATGATTGATACCATAAAAAGATGAGATATATAAAAAAGAAAGAACTTTTGAAATTATATTTTATATAACCAACTAATCACCTATACAATGCATAGATAAAAGTTTCATTAAAGTTTTCGAGTTATTTGTCCTTATGGAAGCAATTATATTTTATAATACATTGAACATGTAACTAAAAGGAAAGCCCATGTAATCTAATACAAATGGTCCATTCTGATAGGAATTAGCCTTCGACTATCTCCAAGCTGAGGCTAACTAATCTTAAGTCGAAACTGATAAGCTTTTGTTGAGGCTAAACTAATAACAGAAGGCTGAGGGAAAGAAAACAAGATACTTGGCGCCAAGTTTGCCATCTGTCGAGAAGCCAAGGATCGCACGACCAAGGACTCGAGACTAAAGAACCATTCAGTACGACACTGAGAGATTACTGTCGACTAATTCTTGCTCTTAGCAATTATGTGTTGACCATTTTGGTGTCTTGGCCAAGCAATGTGAGACTGGAGATACTCCTCTTTAGATCCCAATATCCAATTATCGACCCCGCCTAGTTCGGATCCTACTCTTTTTAAGACAAGCTAAGTAACTGTATGCTAACTTCTATTAAATGCACAATTTTGTATTCTTGTACACGTTTTCTTTATTTTATTTATGACCCTAATTCTTTAGAGTTTAAGGACTCATACATTATTTATAGTTTTACCATTAGGGGTTAGGACTTGCTATAAATAACAACATTTGTAATCATAAAAGTAGTATACAGAGATAGTGAAGAATATTCCCATACAGAGGGTAAAACTTTTCTCTTTCAAGCAAGGCTATACTTGAGCTAACAGAGTTTTCATTGCCAGATTATCGAGTGTCGATCAACTCTTTAATCTTTTTTTCGTTCTTATTGATCTTGTTCTCAAGATCGTGGTGAACCCCTTCATTTGAGTAAGTTAGTGAGTCATATCTAACCTTTCATTTGAAACCCCGAGCAACATTTAGTATTTATGAGTTATATTGAAATCTATTTTGAACTCATTCATTGATTGTATTTGTGTCTTGGTGTGTGATAACCATTTACATTCACTATCAAAACCAACCATTTCATTTCCTATCAATCATACCCATTTGACCCATTCTAGGTTTTCGAGATTCGCTGCCATGGTATGCATCACATTCCATCTTTAATCTCTTAGTTTTTAAAGGATTTTTCATTGGCATCATCATAATTGTTATTGTTTTAATCATATTGTTTCACTTCGCTTTGTGCAAAATGTTGTTATAAAGATTGTAATTGTTTGGTTGGTAAATACATCGAGTCTATGGTAACTAATTACTAATATTTCATTCAATTTCAACATAATAAGGTAATTATAAATAATTTGTCACTAGCATTTTTTTTCATTCAATTATAATAATTGAGCAAAAAAATGTAAATCACATAAATAACCATTGAAATAAACCACATAGTTCATCTCCATTACAAATAATTATAAAAGAAAGATCAATAGGATTCTTCAAGATAATCTTTTGCCCTTATGTACCTTTTACCTAACCCATCTCATCATCATTTTTATGCTTTATGAATCAAAGGTTAAAAACTATCAAGATTAACCTTTATTCCCCCCTCCCCCCGGGGATTGGAAACGTATAAATCAAATATGTAAATAAATAACCTAAAAAAATGAAGAAAAGGATTAAAGTAGAGAGTAAAACTGTATGTTAAACATTAAAAAAATCACATCATTATAATAAAACATAAATTAATATAAAAAGATCTAGCAAAACATGAAAGTAAACATTAAAGTATAAAAAAAATCAACAAACTCCAAATTTACCAAAGCAATATGTCTCTATCACCACAAACACATATAACGGTGAGAAGAACACAGTTAGAAAATAAAATAAACATAATAATGAAAATGGATGAATATGTTTTTAAAAGTCAGCAAATAGCCTAGTGATAATTTTTCAAAAGAAACAACAAAAGCATAAAATGGAGTTGAGCAAGAGCCAAGAAGCCACTAATGATGCCAAAGCATCATGTGTATTTTTCGTTGTTGAATTCTCTTTGTCTTTCTTAAGTAAAACATAGATAAGAGATTAACAAAATTTACAGGAAAGGATAGAGAGAAGTGAAGTGACAAAAAAATTATAGCAACTACTTTAAGTATATCGATATAATATCTTAAACAATAGTATATTAAAGAGTTATTGACTAAGTCATTATCATTATTTTTACATATGGACAAATCTTGTTGTGATGGCTTTACGATCAAACATGTAAGTGTTGGGAGGTTCATCCATTCCTTATGTACTCATGTGGCGTTGGACCTTCTTTTGCTTTGTTGTATTTGCTTATATTATGGATGGCAAGCTAGCCTTTCTCCTTCCTATCTTCCTAAGACTGTTTTAAGCCCTTATAGCTTTAGGATTGCTGACTAATGTTGTCACAATCCTCCATATGATTGGAATGTCTAACTGGTCAATTGGTTTTAATCTGTTATGGCCATTATCAAGAAATTACCATCATCTCTTGACCAGTTTGCTCATGGGGGGCTAGCTTAATCTTAAGAGACTACCTAATTCTACTAACAAATTGGTTGCTAACACCACTCACTTCACTTTAAGTCTTAAGTTGAATACCCTTACTTCCTTTCAAAACAGGGACTGTAACATAAGGAGATGTAATATTTCTTTTGTTTTGATTTTAAGTGATTTTTATTTCCTAATGCTTGTTTAAAAAAAAGAAGAAGCAAAATTTGAATAAAAAAATGAAATAAAATGAAAAGATAGTACTATTCTTATTAGTTGGTGAAGGGTGATTGTATTATCTTATTAGATAAGAGTAAATTTATATAAGTAAATATTACATAATGACAATTATGTTATTTAAATATTATTTAAGCATAGATAATAATATTATTTAAGATACTTATTAGTAAGACTAATAAATTTACTTAAGAGAATATCACAATTAACATGATAAGAATGTATATATATGCATATGTACTAATATAGGATTTTTTTTTTATCTATTGAAAAAATATAATATGTTAAAATGTGTGAATATTAAATGGTTTTCCATGGAAGAATGCAACATTTAAAGAGTCATAATTTTTCAAAATGTATAAATGAAATATTACGTATAAGTAGAGTTGTGATGTTTTAAATTAAATAATGTAAAGGTTACAACTATTTTAAATATTGTATCACTTATATGAGGAGAATGTGTCTGTTGAATAAAAATTAGTGAAATTATATATAAATTAATGATAAAAGATAAGAATATACATTCAATAATAATTATAAATGTGATGCTTAAAGGAGCTGAGTAGTTTTGCTTAAAATCTTTATATCATGTGTGCATTCATGATATAAAGACAGTCTCGCAAGTCAAACATTGCAAGATTCTAACTGGTGAGTTTCTTATGGTGCTTATTCATTTTTACCTATATTCACTTAGTTATATAAGCAACCAGGGGCAACCTAACATTCCATAGTCTACTAGAACCATAAAGTGTTAAAATCATCCACCAAACAATAAGATAGGGAAATTAAACAACAACACATAAAATTACTAAATATTATAAAAGCTTAGTTCAACTATTATGGTTTACTCTCATAATCCTGTCCATTTATTCCATAGCTTAGTAGAGCACTCTACACTCCGATTCTAACCTAATCTTAACTTTTGGTTACTTGCAAAAAGGAATTATTAGGGGTTGAGCGAACCATGGCTCTATGAGTTCATCCCTTACAATACCTTTAAGCAAATTATTAAGCATTATTATCACACATGTTGATACCTCGTAAATTTAGTCTTTTAAGTATAGAGTTGAACTTGAGTGTTGAAGATAATTTTCCTAACTTAACAAAACTGATAAATTAAAAATTGATTAAAATTTTAAATATAAAACCTAAAATGAATATGAAAAACACTAATATACTATTAGGAACCATAATTGTATATAAAAATCCTAAACATTATGTATACGTAGATATAAGAGATTGAATTTAAACTTAACAAAAACCTTAAAACTAAAACCTTAAGTTTATAAAACATATAAATTTGCCCTAATGGTGATAAAACCTTAATTTGTTAACATTATTGATAGATGCACATGATCACATAAATTTATTGACAAATGAGTAGAGATAATTTCTAAATATTAATAAATAAAAAGAATAAAAAATTAATTAAATAAATTAATAAGATTACAAATACTATCCTATAATTACTTGTAGCATCAAATGTATATAAATATATATATGTAGATATTATATTGATTTAATTTTACTACATATTTTATGTTTATGTAATATATAGTATACATTAATTTTATATAATATATTTTTCCTATAATTGCATCACATTTTATCCTAATTCTATGATTAAAATTACCTAGTTATCTACACTCAGGATATTTATTTTAAAGGTAGAAAAAGCCTCATGGAAAAGTCAACAAGACAAATCCATATTTCTTCTCTTCTTTCCTTCTTCCTTCCTTTCTTTTCTTTTCAATTTTTGGCTGTAAGGATTAACATAGCTTTATCTCATGTGAGAAATTAAAAGTTAAGATAAAGGCAAAGTTAAATAATCTTTTTCTTCTCTCTCTTCTTTTTCTTCTTCTTACCATCGTATCCCTCATAAAAGGAACTTTTGACTTTATTTCTTTTCCCAATTTGAAACTTGATTCACTTCCTCATATTTTCCTCTCTTCAGTTGACAACTTTCTTCCCCTCCTAATCTTCTAAATTCTTCATTTTCCTTCCTATCATTTCATCATCTGCCACTTCATTTTATAGTCTATTATCCGATCATCAATTAAAAGAAGTTGTGGATTTCAAAAGGAAATAGGGAGATCATCTTCAAAAGCTTCAAGACTAAGAGTAATCAAGGTTTACTTTATGTTATATTGGTTTTTCTTTTGTAATATAAATATTTGTGTATTTTTTTGATGTTAATATCTATTTGTTTATATTTCTTGCATTAGGAAATATATATGTAGGAGTTATATGTACTTTTAGTATTCTTGTCTTGTAGTAAGAATGATATGTATCCGTATTTGATTTTATGTACCAAGTAGTATAAAATACATGATGATTTAAGTATTTATGTATGTATACACTTAAACATATTTATCTATATGTATATGTATATGCTATACATATATATATATATATATACTGTTCCCTTACATGTATAGTACATGTAAACATATATATTACTAACCATACATACTTTAATATATAACTATAAATATATTGTAAAATAGTATAAATACATATGTAGATAACTAGTAAAATATGGAAGTATATATATATGTGTATAAATATATATTATTATATTTTTCTAAAGTTTAAATAAATATACATATAGTAAAGTATAAGTATAAATATATGTATATACCTAAAGATACATGTGTATGTATAATGATACTCTAATTTCTTAAAATAAATAAATAAATAAATATATATATATATATAAGTAAGTGTATGTGATGGACGTGAACATCACAAGAAAGATAGGAATGATTTTTCTATTATTTAATTATTTTAGGGCAATATATATATATATATTAATTTTATAAATTGATTAAGATGCAAAAATCAAATAAAATAAGAAAATTACTTCTTGAATTAATAAGAAACTGCTACGTTAGCTTTTCCTAAAATTTCTAATTAAACTACAAATTATAAAAATAATAATAATGAATTAATTAACAATTATAATTATAATAAGAATTAAGATAATTAATTATTTGGGTCTAAAGTTGTAAATTAAAGAATTACAACAAAATGGGCCCAAAAATAAAAATATTTATAAAATATAAAAATTTAGAAATTACTTAGGTCTATTACTAAAAATAATGCAAATTTTATAAATAAAATCATTGATAAAAGTCTAAAATGATAATTAAATGCATTTGGGCCTAAAATAATAAAAATTCGTAACACCCTAGGCCCATAATAGAAAATGCGAGTTCTAACATCCATATTAAACCTTACTACGTGAAAGTACGTCCGAAAACGATAAAGATTAACTATAAGGTTATAAAAATTGGAGTTAAGACGAAAAAATTATACGTGATTTAAGATTTAAAGAAAACCAAATGATATAAGTAGATTGATTAAGTTATTTAAGTAATATGGTCTTATAAATAAATAACTAGGATAAAACCCAATGAAATAAATAAATATCCAAACGCAATTATTTACAAGTGTATACGCATGTTTTCCTATGAAGGGAAATCAATAAACACATATTATAAAGCGTCGATAAGAAATAATTACATGACACAAAGTTATTCAAAATGTCAAAATTCTATGCGTATACATGCATACCTAAAAGTCAAAACATTCTAAAGAAGATATGCTTCTATATGTACGAATAATTAAATATATAAAATGTAATAATGATATTATTTTAATATGAAACAAAAATGATAATAACAACTAATAATGATTATGATGATAATAATAACGAACATAGTAATAATGATGTTAATAATAATGATAACAATAACATGGGATCATTTACCTATAAGAATTAAAATGAGTATATTTAAACATGTATGCATACTCATGCAATATGTTCTTAGAATAATACTATAGTATGATTAAATTAGAGTTTTCATTATTAAGCTAGTTATTTAAATATATAATTTCTAGATTTTTTACCCAACTCTATCACTTTGTCTGACTTATATTGTTACACTATTATCTATTTCACTATATATGAGTACTATAATTAAATTATAATATAACAATATATCAAAACAAAAATTTACAAATAGTCGAATAATCTAAACTTGTATGATATTTAATAAATTATATATTATTATGCGTAGGATAAAGTAATACTTTCTATTTACTACAAAAACTTAGGCAATATGAAATATTTTTAAAAGTTTTAACTAAATTATATTATATTATTAAAGAAGTACGTTTGAACTTGATAAAAACTGACTATGAAATATAAAGATTTAAGGTAAAAGTAAAAGTTACATGAGATTCAAAACCTAAGTGAAAAGGGAATTATAAGTAAATAGTAAGATGATTAGGCTATTTAGTATTACGTCTAGATACTCATTATGTTTATTTTATTTCTATTTATCAGGAGACATTGATCAGGAAGGCAAGCTGCCTGTTGATTGCGATGATTCATATCAGCTTTGGTCAAGAAAGTATTTTTGATAACTCAATACTTGTTTTATGCTTATAGTTAGTGCATCTAAATGTTTTAATACTAATAACTTAATGTTTAGGGTTTAGGTTATGCATGTACTTGAATATTGGTTATTTGTTGTGTAAAATGTTGTAAAATATAATAGCTAAATAACTGGTTGCATGATTTATTACTCTATGATTGGATGACTTGTCGATATTGGTTGATCACATAGTAATTTGACTTAATTCCACATGACTTAATTGAATAAATGGCTCATGCATAATCAAAAGCATGGCATTTATTGTTTTGGTTGTCAAATCACATGAATGGTAATGAAGGGCTTTGTAGAGATGGGAATCCCATGTGATTTGATTATTTATGATTAGTATAATGCATGAGCACTTGTATAATAGGACCTTATTCTTAACTCGCAGGTATACTTGGTGACAAGATGCTAATTGTAGGTAGCTGAGGGTTGAGTTTAGAGGCTACTGCTATAGTATAGACTACAAAGGCCACCTCATCACTAGACTTGGGAACTTGTGAGTTTTTGGATTTTCTTTAGAAATGGAAATATATTTTGTGAAATATGGAATTTCAACCTTTACCTCGGAGAGAGTTAAATTTGAAGTTGTATGCAACACCTGGTCAACTGTATATATTGTTTAGCATGCTGTTTGTTCATGCATTCTTATGTCTATTAACTAATTGTTTGATAGTCTTGCTTGCCAGTATAGTATAAGGGATATCTCATTAAGCTCATGTAACTTACTTCCCAACAGTTTATTCTATAGGTTTGTTTAAGCTAGGACTAGCATAAGTTTCGAGTGTAGAGTGCAAATTCAAGATATGTAAGAGAAATTTAGAGAATATTGAGAAATGTATAGTTGGTATAGAAATGTCCTATGTGGAAAGTATTTATATTTTAGGGTTTAGTATAATTTAGTATTTCTTGTAATTTATAAAATTAACTTACCCATCATTATTATCTAATAGGGGATACTAAGTCTCTATGGTTTTGATGAATTGTGTAATATTGGATATACATAATTATTTATATTTTATGATAAGTTAGTAAGTTAAAAATCGTAAACCCTAGTGATTAATTAATTAAAGTTTTGCAGTTTCTAACTTGTAAGGTAGTTTTTGTATTATGGGTACACACGTGATATGAAAATTTTAGGCAATCCTATTAGATTCCTTATAAGGTCCTAACAACATGCAATATAACTATATACGAAATAAATGCACATGTGATAAGTGCAAGCAACACATCCATGGAGCTCCTAAACCATGGAAGGTGTAGATTTATGTAGTTTATATGTCGATTAACCCCCATACTTAACCACATAGGGCACCTCACCTTGTCAACATGAGGTTGTCTATAGGCATCGTCCCGATAGACGGAAACTCAACTATTATCCTAGTCATAAATACCATACTAATCAATTAGATAGATCCTAACTAGGGCCATTTATTATCAACAGTTAATATAATGCTACATGGGCTAAATATTAGCAAATCCATATAATACCTCATGGCTAAACTTCGTGAGTCTTGAATAGGGCCACTTGTTGTTAATCATCTGAAGAAGGTCTCATAGATTTGCCACAACAATTAAAAATGTTATCGGAGCCTTCTATGAGCACTCATTAAGTTTAATAAAATCTTTCTTTGAATCGTAAAACATTCCAAAATGCATTTTGTGAATTTTTCAGAAGACTTGGTAAAGTTATAAACATTCAAGCTTGTAACTATTGGATCATGGACATGAAATAGACATATATCTAGTTATTTTGGCCAAATATTTAAAATTTGCCATTTTAATAAGGTGATCACATGGATGCTGACATATAAATAATAAGTCATTCAGAAAACAACTAAGAGCAAATAGTAGGACATCAAGTAATCATCAAACATTAGCAGATAGCAAATCATCAAAGCTTCATCACCTAGGCCTTATCCCCTACTTGTCTTGGTTTTTAGGGTTCTTGAATTAGAACTTTAGTCACCTAAGTATAATAATAAAATCTATATAAGTAATTGGAAGAAGATCTCTTCAAGAAACTAAGAGTCTACCTACTTACTAAAGCTTTCCATAAATCCTTGAGTACAGTTAAGATTTGTTTTCGCCATAACTTCTTCATTTTAAGTCCATTTTTTACATTCTTATAGTTGATTTTGTACAATGTTGGATGCATTTTTGTAAGGTGGGATCCCATTTTGGGATTTGGGACACTTGACTCTTTGTTTAGATATGGGTTAAATTCGAATTTTTGGTTTCACTCTTTTTACTTAGTTGAATTCTTAGCTTATTTAGGTGTTTGAGTGTTTAAGGCCTTATCCTAGCTTCCTACATTTATTAATTGGGCCTTTAATTCTTTATTAAAGTTATTAAATTAGTTAAGTTACTTAAATTTAAGTTCAAGTCTAACTCTTATTAATTTAAGGTCTAAACTAGTCTAAATTCTTAATTTACATGAATGAATATGTGATTATATGATTTAAAATGGCATGAACATGATCTTATCATGTTTAACTAAAATTTCTAGTCCTAATCTATCAATATTTCATAGGTATAGCTTTGGAAAATGAAAGATTCAAGTTGAAGGTTCTTACTTAAGTTTCGATCAAATAAAGCTTTCACTTCTCCTTTTAGTTTTGCAGCTATAATGAACTCCAAATGGCGTAGGTGTTTGTCAGCAGGAAACTAAGGTGAGTGATAGTTCATTTGGTGGTAGTCTTATGCGATTTGGTGGTAGTCTTGTACGATTTGGTGGCATCTTGTGGTGGTAATAGTAAAAGGCAATCATGTCAACAGCCAGCTTCGAAGCTCAACATTAATTGATTCTTTTCTTTTGAGTTCTATTTGAGGAGGGTGGATTCTAAGAGAGTATTTTGTTTGTTTGCAAAAATGAGGGTGAGGGAATGAGGAATAGGCTAATTAGTTACAAGGTTGTAGGAATTTGGTAGAGAAAGAATATTCTCTCAATGATTACATGTAAGGACTAATGCTTTGTTGTCTAGGTTGGTAGGGATTTGTCTCCCAAATGCGGACCTAATCCTAATTTAGTTATTTGCTAGTCACATTCTAATTATTTTTCTACCATTTAGTTACTAATTAAGCATATTTTATTAACTCGTCATGATGCATGTGCACATGTATGGCTTAGAACCAATTCCTACACACATTACATTATAACTATCATGTATGGTCCTAATTAATTTTAATTTTTGGAATCTTCCTATTTAATTAAATTATTTAAGATTACTTGGGTTATTTTATTTAATTATTTTAGTGTATTTAAGGTTTGGTATTTATTATTGTCATTTGGTTATGATTCCGAAGGCAATTTAGGACTTTTTAGCAATTAATTGGTTTACAAGCAATTAGTGAATAGTTTGACTATATAATTAGAATTTATTAATTAATTTAAGTTTTTTTTTATATTAGTTTAGAGCTATAAATTCAATCTACGATCTTTTACAAGTTTCGGTTTGAATATGATCTTTGAGTTTCGAAGGTTAGTCTCAAATGCATTATTAAGGTTTTCTATTTTAATATTTGTACTTGTGAAGAACCGACACATAAAATACATTATGTATCCCAAAAAAGTTGGCAAAAGAGCTAACTAATAAGCAAGATTTCCAACTCTATGCAACACCTCGAAGGGTCTAATGTATTTGGGCTTAACTTGCCTTATGTTATGGCTTGTTGTATACTTTTAATCGATTTCACTTTCAAGTATACATGATCTCCCACTTAGAGTTCCATGTCTCACCTCCTCAAATCTACCCAACTTTTTCGTTAGTCTTCGACTTGTTTCATCTTTTACTTTATAATAGCCATTTTATTAATTGCTTCTTGCATTAGGTCAAGTCCTAAAGCCAACTTCTCAACATCATCCCAAAATAACAAAGACTTAAACTTCCTTCCATATAGGGATTTGTAAGAAGGCATCTAAATACTTGAATGGAACCTATTGTCATAAGCAAACTCAATAAGTGGTAAATGCATTTCCTAGCTTCCCTTGAACTCAATAGCACTTTGAATAGTCCTTTCTAAATGCTTATCTAACTTTGGATTATAAGCAATACTAAAGTTCAATTGAGTATCCATATGCTTTTGTAAGATTCCTCGAAAAGTAGACACAAATCTCGAATCTCTATCTAAAATAATACTCATTGGCATTACATGAAGTCTTACAATCTCCTTTTTCATAGATCCTGGCCAACTTTTCCATGCAGTAGGCCATGTTGATGGATAGAAAGTACGTAGACTCAATAAGTCTTTTAACAACTACCCATATAGTATCAAATCGAACTTGTATCCTCGGTAATCTTCTCACAAAATCCATATTGATCTGCTCCCACTTCCACTCGAGGAAAAGTAAAGACTATAGCAATCTTACTAGTCTCTAATGCTTGACTTTTTCCTCTTTGACAAATTTCACATCTCATCACATAGTTGGTTATGTCTTACTTTATACCATTCTAAAAAAAAATTCTTCTTTAAGGTCTTGATACCTCTTTGTTCCACATAGATGTACAAAATAACCTGAGTGATGAGCTTCATTCATGATTTCTTTCCAAAAGGATGTATCTTCTGGCACACACAATCTTCCTTTTAAGTGAATTGCTTCTCTTTCATCAATATCGAAATCTAAGTACTTCCGCATACCATTTCTTCTCACTTATATCAAGGTAAGGTCATCTTGCTGGGCTTCTTTAATTCTTGCCATCAATTTGGGTTCAACAACCAAATTTGAAAATTCAACATTTCCTTCAGCCCAAGCAAATTCAATGTTGAATCTTTCAAATTGCTTAACCAATTCTTATTGATATGTGAGGAGTGAAGCAACTGTAGCATGATTCTTGTAGCTTAAAGTGTTTGCAACCACATTCACCCATCCTAAATAATAATAAATTTTAGGGTCATAATCCTTGATCAACTTAAGCCATCATCTTTACCTCATATTTAGCTATTTTATGTGAAAAGGAACATGAGACTTTTCTATTTGAATTGCAAGTCTCGTGCAAGATATCAAGAGGAGGTGGGGGTGGGGTTGTGTGTGAATTGATATCTTTAGCAAAATTTAAAATTTTTTCAATAGAAACAAAAACCCCTCTTAATACTTAATTATGTTGTGTATAAGTAGTTGAGTATTGATTGTTAACTTAGGCACAAAAAGAATAATTTCATATGAATATATATTGACCTATAATTGGTATTAGAGTAAGGTTCGATTTTTAAAAGAGAAAGTTTTTCTAGCAAAAATTTCAATTTTTTATTTTAAAAGAAAAGCACGCTCTTTTATCATATTGAGTTAAAGATCAAATGGTAGAAAGTAGTGGTTTATTAACTATTCAATCTAGCAAGGCTCTATTCTTTGACTGTACTAACTTCCCTTTTTGGAAATTTGGGATGGAGACATATATAAAGGCTACTAATTACCGGGCTTAGGGGATCATTTCGAATGGAGATGTTAAAGTCTTAAAAATCCCTCTCATATCAAATGAAATTACAAAAGCTAAATTGAACTCGAAGGCTAAGAATTTACTTTTTTCTACTATTGCACCTTTCGAGTTTTATTTAATTTCCTCTTATGGTACAGCTAAGGAGATCTAGGATACACTGGTTCAGACTTATGAAGGGACAGGCACGATTAAGGAAACAAGGATTAATTCCTTGATGCAGCAATATGAAACATTTTGTATCCTTCCTAGTGAAGAGATTATGGATTCTTTTAGTCACTGTTATAACTAACAAGTTGTCATCTCTTGAAAAGAAAATGAATGATGCAAATCTTGTTAGGAAAATGCTAAGGATCCTTCCTAAGGCTTAGAATGCAAAGAAGACAGCTATTGAGGAAACTTGTGACATGATAAAGGTCAGTCTAAGTCAATTACGTAGCAAGTTGATGGCTTATGAAGTTAACTTCCTCAAGTCAAAAAGTACGTTAGAAGATCTAAAGAAAAAGTCTATAGCCTTCAAAGTTAGGGAAGCAAAAGATGACTTGACTCAGAAAGTGAAGAGTTGTTTGATGAGGAAGAAGATGTTAAACTATTAGCTAGACATTTGAACTAGTTGCTTAAAAGAAAAGGTAAGAAATCACATTATGAAAAGTTTACATCTAACAAGAGTTAAAGTGATGCAAGAAAGAGATTTAAGAAAAGGAGACATAAGAGAAGGAAGAAGTAATGTGCTATGGATGTAAAAAACCTAGGCACATTAAGTATGGGTGTCCAGTGCTTATCAAGAAGATTGACAAGTATAAGAAAAAACACAAATCTCTTATAGCAACATGGAGTGACTTGGATGAGTTGAAAGCTAAAGCAGAAGGTTCAAATGATGAATCTAAAGAAGCGAATCTATGTTTAATGGTATTTTCTAAGGTGAGCTTCGAATTTGAGAGTGACTCTAATGATGAGATTCATGATAACATATGTGCTGAGATAAGTAAGCTTTTAAAAGCCTTTTCAAAAGCCAACAATAAGATTATAAAAGTTGATAATGAAAACAAGCTTTTGAAGGAAAAAAAAGTAGCTCTTGTGCAAACAAATAAACTTTTAGTAGGTGAAAAAGATATCTTGAAAAATGATAATGAAGGTTTGCATGTTGTAAGGAAACCTTTAAATAATGAAAATCTGATGTTAAAGAAAGAAATAAAAGGTTTAAAAATCCGTGTAGATGATTTCTCTAATTCAATTCAAAATACATTTAAGAAGTTTGATGAAAGTGATAAAAAACTCTAGATGCTTATCTCTAGTCAATTGATTGATTAATCTAAAATTAGTTTGAGATTGGAAAATGGTGAATCATCAAATGTTAGATGAGAGATGGTGTTTGTAAGGCTTAAAGAAGCAATTAATAAAGAAATAATTAACGATAAGGAAAAAGAAAAAATTGTTAAGTTGGTTCAAAAATTTAGTAGACACTCTCCTAATCAGAATAGAAAGTATCTACCTATAAATAGATACTTCAAAAACTCAAATAGAAAGTATGTAAGAAAGTATCAAATTCTAAGTTAAAGGAGAACGGTATGTAACAGGTGTGATTATTTCCCTCCTTATGCATGTTTCTTTTGAAACAAGTTGGAACATATTGAAAAATACCGTTTTATAAAAATTCTAAGCTTAATAGTCAATAAGTTCAAAAGCATAATATGAGCTTGAATTTTAGAGGGCCTAATCTTAAATAGGTTCCTAAGAAATTATGATAAGTTTTTCAATGGTTGCATGTAAACCTTGTAAATTTTTACTTTAAACCTTAAATTAGATCCAGGTGCCCTAGATAGTTCCATGAGTTAATAAGGCCAAATAAACTAAAAATTTAACTAAATTATAAACTCGAATACAATACGAATGAGAAAAACCTTAATATACTGATTGAAATTCTAATCGTGTATAAAAACTTTAAACCCTATATACATGTAAATACAAGAGATTGACTCCGAACTTGATAAAAATACTAAAAATAAAAATCCAAACTTATAAAATACACAAATTTAACCTAACGGTGATATAACTCTAATTAGGTACAGTTATCAATTGATATGTGTAATCGCGTATAATCACATAATATTGCTAATGAACGAATAAAGATAACTCTTAAATATTAACAAACATAAAGAGTAGCAAATTCAATAATTCAATTAATAAAATTATAAATATTATTATATGATTATTGTGACTTCATATATATGTATATATATGTGCTAGTATTATGTTGATTTAATTATTTTGATTTTATTTTACTACATATTTTATGTATATTAATTTTACATCTTATATTTTCTTCCATAATGACATCATATTTCATTCCAAATATTATCTAAAATTGGGAATTTTTTTAGAAAAGTCAAAATTAACTTTTCACTTTTCACTTTTACTTTTCTTTCTTTCCTTCCTTTTTTCCTTTCCTTTCTTCTTTTTCTATTCCATATTTTAACTTTCATGTGTCTATGAATTCTCACATGTGAAGTTTTGAAACAAAGTCAACTTAGGTCTTTTTCATATTACCTTTTTTATCTTTTCCTTTTTCTTTTCTTTTCCTTATCTTTTTCTTTTGTTTTTCCCTTCCATCGTCGGCCACTTGCCCCCTAGAACACTCCATAATTTTCTTTCTTTTTCCTTTACAATTTAAACACAAAATCAAGACTTCTCTTCCTAATTTGGATCGACAACCCCTCTTCTTCTTTCCAACTTTCTTTCTTTTTTTCTTCTTCTCTTTTTCTCAACTGTCATTCCACTAAACTCACATAAGTTACTTCATATTCCATCATCATTTTAATTTTAGTTTCAAAAGGAAATAGAAAGCTACAACTTCAAGATGAAGTAATCAAAATTCTATTATATTATTCTAATTTTTGTAATATTAGTTTTTATATTTTTTGTCTATTGATATGTAATTTAGCATCTTATGTATTAGAGAATATGTTAGTAAAGGATAGATGTATTTCTAACATCTTGTAATTGAAATTAAACGAATATGTATTTGGTTGTATATACAGCCCTTTTTCTCTATATTTATGTATTTACACATGTATATATTTAAGTATATTTAACTTTATGCACATGTATACTATATCTACTTAGTCATATATACATTTATGGTTTTGTACATGTAAATACATGAACTATTAACATTAAACACTTCAATATATATATATATATATGTATGAATATGTCATTAAATAGTGTAAATACACATATAAAGTAAGTAGTAAAATATAAGAGTATATATATATATATATATATATATATATAAGGATGCGCTTACGTGTATATATATATGTATTACTCTATTTTGCTAAGATTTAAATAAATATACCTATAAAATAGTATAAGTATTTATATATATATGTATACTTAAGATTACATATACATATATATTAGTATATAATTCTCTCAAAAATAAGTTAATAAGTATAAATATATACATTTATATACATATATTAAACGTAAACTTTAAAGGAGAAATAAGAGTAATTTTTCAGTATTTGATAATTTATAGTAATATATATGTATATATTACTATTACAAATTGAAAAAATTGTAAAAATTAGAAGAATTAAGAAAATTGCCACATGGACCAATAGGAAGCTACCACATCAACTTTCCTAATTTTCTAATGAAAACCGCAAATTACAAAAATAATAATAATTAATTAATTATAAAATTACAATTATAACAAAAAGCAATATAACTATTAATTCAAGCTTAAAATGGTGAAATAAAAAAAATTACAAAATGCACCCAAAAATAAAAATATTTAAAAATGTAAAATTTAGAAATTGATTAAGTTATAAAATCAATAAAGAAAAGCTTAAAATGATAAATAAAAACATATAGGTCAAAATAAATAAATTCGTAATATTTCAAGCCCATAATGAAAAATGCGAGTTCCAAAGTCCAAAATGAACCTTACTACATGAAAATAAGTCCGAAAATGATAAATATCGATTATAAGTTCATAAAAATTGAAATTAAAACAAAAAAGTTACATGCGATTGAAGAAAAAGCTTGAATTGAGAAATTATGTATGATAAATAGAAAATTTAACTAGATTATCAAGTTATCTCGACGAGGATACTAATCTCTCTATTGACTACTACAATCCTTAAGCTTTAATATGGGCATTCTTGATAATTTTACACTTGTTGATGTTTATACATAGTGAAATTTAAATATTATTGATAATTTGATTGATGTGTGGGGTTTAGGATTTACATGTAATTGTTGTTCGTTTGTAGTGTGAAAATACTTTA
This sequence comes from Lumnitzera racemosa, assembly GCA_024138005.1. Taxonomy (NCBI): domain Eukaryota; kingdom Viridiplantae; phylum Streptophyta; class Magnoliopsida; order Myrtales; family Combretaceae; genus Lumnitzera; species Lumnitzera racemosa. Next base: position 51,093,353 of record JAMXBC010000012.1, on the reverse strand, counting down.
AATTATGATAATGAACTGCTTGCTGCATTATAAATATCTATAGAAAATTTGGTTATTTGTGATATTGTTTGGTCATATAATAACCGGATCTAATTATATTTGATTTTGCTAAATTAAATTGAATCATGCATATATATACATTACAATATAATTATTCTAGTTGTTACATCACATGGAGGTAGTTAGACACCATATGGGGATTGATATTTATATTATTGAAATTAAAGTGTTTTAGTACAGTGCACATATATAATACGACCTTACCCTAGCTTATGAGATTACTAAGCGTTAGAAGTACCAATTGCTTAACTAAGATTCAAGTCTAGAGATCTCTATTTAGGGGTAAGTGTGGACTGTAGGGGCTCACTTACAAACATACTTAGAACTTAGTTTTAAAAATGAAACTTAACAAACTATTTTATCTTGAATATGAAACAAGAATTTTGCAATTATGAAAGTTTACGTATGATACCTAGATTTAACTAGTGTCATATATTCTTTAACCCTGACTTCGGAGGGCGTTAAATTTGAGTTGTATAAGTACCCAATCAATTGTATGTATTTATGTGGCATTTTACTTAACCATCCATGCATATGTTTGTAATTAATTGTTGAATAAATTACTTGTTTGTATGGTTGAGGGATAACTCACTAAGCTTTACAGCTTACATCCTTATAGGCTTTTGATGTTGGAGGACTTGTTTATAGTACTTAGCCGAGACATGCCTGAGATTGGTATAGGACTTTTTGGAATTGTGTGTGTAGAAGAAGAGAGTTTAGTGAAAATATAGTTAGACTCTTAGTTAAAATTTTATGATATTTTGTAGTATAATATTTATTAGCTATGTAGAGTAACTCACTTTATTATTATAGCTTTCTTGCTAGTATTTTGAGACTTAAGATATTGTATTACTATGTGATGATATTACTTTATGAAATCTTACATTAGTATGTATATATTGTGATGTTATTTTTACCTATATAACTCTTGGGTAACTACTAGTAGTATTAGTAGTTTTGTATGTCATATAAAAGGTCGTCAATTGGAGGGAAAATCAATCTACAATCTTTTGTATGATATACGGCGACCTGCCACAACTAGGCTACCCCCCGGGTCGTGATAGGAAAGGTTGTATTAGAGCATGATCTTAAATAAGATAGATAAAAAATTGACCCTATACATTAGAACAATCTACCTCGTGAGATTGAAAGGGGTAAAACTGGGATAAGTATTTAAGTTTTAAGACTTAATTAATGAACTCTATATCAATATAATAATGAAAGTAATTATGTATCTTGTTGGCTCAGATGTCAGGTCTCGAATTGTTGATTGATTGGGTCCTATTTCATCTCCAAGCTGGTGAGACATTATAATTGTATAGGTAGTGACTTCAGATTTTATATAATGATTTAGTTTTAGTAAGTAAGCTGCATACTTTAAATGAGGTTTTCACTACTTAAGGAACGAGTCTTAATACCTACTAGCGAGACTAAAGAATTTACTGGACTGTTTATACACTAGGTGAGATATTAACAGATGAAGAGATGATTTACTTATTGGAAGTAGAGGCAAATGTTGGCCATACACATGAGTTGGTATTCCTAATTTGCGTTGAGCCCCTACCAAAGGCTTCTACTTTTGCCTACTAGTAAGATATCGGTTATGGCATGGCCTTAGCTAATAATCACCATGCTGATTACAGTTGGATCATTGTCTAGGACAATTGTCACACCCCAAAGCTGCAGAGTCGTAACAGCCTCGCCATGTAAACCATCCTAAGATAAAAGTTGGCCTTACAACCGCTATCTTAGACCTGATCTACACAAGGCGTCCACGACTAACCTGCTTTGAAGTATACAGTTTGTAATTTAAATAGATCATTTACTTAAGAAAGTGAGAAAATTTATATATATATACACTTTAATTCAGTTATTACACAATTTAAAAATGAAAAATAATTCTAAAATAAAAACTTAGACCTTAAAATATGTGTGTTTATTCTTCAATGTTTTTCCTCACTCCCCAGGATCCAGCAGTTGCTAGCTTTAGAGTAGTTGTTTGCAGCTTCTTAGCCAGCACCTGCACGACGTCTATAGGGATGTGAGCAACCATAGCTCAGTAAGTTAGGATGAAGGACTTAAAACTATACTATACACACAACAAGGTTTTCAATCACTTATTAAGTACAATGCATGTGCAAGCAAATGCCATCGCACGACGTTGTCTGGCCCGTCGTGAGATTAGAGAAATTGCCGTTAATGTAACAGCTTACGACCAAACCTAGGCTTGTGTAATGGAGACCTTGCTCCTCCTGCGACTACCTTTGAAACACTGTCTTCACCCTCGCCGCGACCTCCTTTCCTGTCACTTAGTTCGACTGAGGATAAAGAAGGGACCATTTTGCAATCCTGCGCTATCCCTTTAGAAGGGGTCGGTATTTGGCCGGAGAGTCCTAAGTTCCCCTAATGGGTTACCATGCATGTCCGATTATGATTACTGGTCATATATTTGATTAAGTCCAGTTTATGGTGATAAATCATTTCATACAAATCATACAATATATGCTAGAGCAACAAATATAATCATAGCATTACCCATAATCAAGCATATGCACACATCCAACCATCTAACAAGCACAACCAAGCATAATCTCAAGCCTTCCAAAATACAGCATTGTATTAATCCCAACTTACCTCGACTCCTTGCTCACTCACTCGAGGTTCGACTTGCTTAGGCCATCGTCGATCATCCTTATAACACAAACGTGGTTTCAATTTTCATATAATGATTATAGGTTTATTTTCTCTTATAGCGCTTATTGTTATGTTTCATTTAAGGTTTAATATACGTAATTATCTAGGTCTTAAGTCTTTTATAATTATTTTAGGTTTGGGGTTAGGTTCGGGTTCGGGTTCGGTTTCCGCATCAATTTCTAAATTAGGTTTTAGTTTGATTTCTAAGTCCTAAACATGCTCAAATCCTAATGTGAAATGAATCACATTAAGCTCGAGTATTCAAATATCCTATTGGGTCTTAATTTAGTATTCTATGTTATTCGGTACACACTAGTCCTAATTAGGGTATTGGATTTATCCTCGATGTGAGAAAATCTTACTTTTTTATATAATTACCTAAAATTCAATCTTAATTCAGCTATAATATTATTTTGATTTTTACTCTAATATTATCTAAATAACCTTAATTTTTTAGATTTATTAATTTACAATTTCACATATTACTAATTTCTTATATTAATTACCTAATTTCCTAAATTAACCATACTTAATACTCTAAAGGTTAGGATTAGGATTCCACATCAGAGATTAACATCCCTAAACATCTAATTACTATCTAAATCAGTAATTAATATCTTAATCACCTAATTAACCCCAAATTACCCAATTTTTCCATCATTTTAGGGCTAAAAATTAACTTAAAAATTTAAAAAATTAATTAAAGAAATGGCTTCATAGTACTGTTCTATATCACATGAGTATCCTACAGAAAAAAATTGAGCTCCAAACTACACTCCTAAGCCTATTTATTTTCCATTCTAATCATGCTTAGTTTTGCACGATTTCTTAAGGACTCTATATTTTCAAATGTGATTAAACTAAATCATTATTTTTCCCTAAATATACATACAATAAAATCTCAGAATAACAAGTTTCATAATTTTCTAAAACTATTTACTATTTTTACAAAATTACATAAGAATCGGGTTGGAAATCGGACTCACCAGTCTGGGTGGCTCCGGCCACCGTCGACGGCCGTGGCATTGTCAACCGGCCTGGGCGCTGCCACCACCATGTGGTGGTGGTGGCCATCTACTCCCAGCTGCCGTCGAGTCTGGGTTCTCCTTTGTGGCCCTAACTACACAGTTTTCCTTTTCTGTTTTTTTTCTTTGGTTTTTCTCTCAATTTTCGCCTCTCCCTAATTTTCTATGATTTCTAACTGTCCAAATGAGTTTTGAATTTTTCGTGTTATTTATAGAGCTTTAGTGTAATTATTGTGCATTAATTAGACATGACTTTGCCCAATTTCCTTGATTTTTGGCTTTTGTGTTGTCTAATTTTAATTGGTTAATTTTTATTTTGTAGATTATGACCTGCCACGACCTGATTTGGATCATTATTGATTTTTCTTGATTTTCTTGATTTTTTTCTTAATTAATTATGAATTTTTTTAATTATTTAGTATAATTTTAGCACATTTCACTTATTTTAAGTAATTACGCGTATTTATATCTACATGTAAATTCATATATAGTACACATAAATATTCCTAAATATTATTTAGGTCATTTTGTAATTTTTAGTATACATATAATTTATCTCTAACGATTCGTTAAGTACCAGAATGCATTTTACGCATTTTCGATAAATAACGAGTTATATACTTAAAATTTAAAAATTTTGTAGTCTCCTATTTTATTTCTTATTTTCTTAAATTCAAACTTACGGGATCGGTTTACTAATATTTCTACTTTTACTTTATAATTTAGGTTTAATCGGGTCTTTTAACCGATCGAAACCTAGGATTGCTTAGTTGTGGGGCTTACAACAATGTTAGAGCTATGGCAGATTTTTGTGTTAGTATTAAGCATTGGTTTGATCACTATCAGGTCATATTTCGTTTTCCTTAATTTAACTTATATTAAATTTAACTTATTTAATTTAAATTACTCGACATTAAATTAAGGAAACATTTTTCTTAAAAATATTTTGATTTTTTTTTAAATCAGAGTCACTAACCAATTAAACTAGTGAAAAATGAAATTAAGGTTTTTGAGTAGGAAAACCCTAAATTTTCTTATTTTCTAAATTTGTTTTTTAGAAAATTAACTAGAAAAACTAAGTTCGGCGACTAACCTATTAAGATTAAGTTTCTATGTAAAAATTAAAAAAAATTTAATGGGCATTATTTTTTTTCTCTAAAAATACTAAGATATATATAAATATGTAAAATATAACTAAAATGAATTTATTATTATGAATTTTTCAAGAGCAAAGAAAAAAATTTTATTTTTCATATGATTGCTCCGAAAGTACCTACGTACTAGCTAGTCAGGATCAAACTAACGTAATTCTTTTTAGAAAAGATTTAGTGGGTGGATTTCTTTTAATTTGAAAATGGAGCTAGATTTATGTTTATTTAATCATTTATTATTTTAAAAAAAAATCTTAAAAGATCTAATTTCACGAATCTATTTTAAAAAAACTTAGCTAACTAATTTTTTTTTAAAACTTTGGTTAAAATAAATATCTTTTCTAAATCCTTCATGCAAGAAATAATAAAATACATATCTCCTCCGAAGATACGGATCTCGGAGAAAAGATATACGATTTTTCAAAAAATGTAATTTAATTAAATTATAAAAAATTGTCAATTATCTAAAAAAATATAGTAAATGATATGAGAATTTTAAAAAAATATAATAAAAAAACCTACTCTAAAGAAAACAAAATTAATAAAATAATTAATTAACTAATAAAAAAATAAATAATTAATTAAAATAATAATAATATTTTAATACCTAAATAGGTCGAGTTGTGCATGATTGGCATATTCGTGTCATAAACTAATCATATGAGTGTGTTGAAATTTGAACTTTGTGTGTTGAAATTTGGACTATGCTCAATGTGTAGGCATTGGACCGTACCCAATGTGTGTACACATGTGTCTAACATAGACGTGTGTATGTATTTGTGTGTTTGTGAATGGAGATTACTAGGCATGGTGTATATTAGTACTTGTGTGGCATGTGTATGTTGACCAATGTGTTGACTTCAGGTGTAGATGTGTGCTGTGCTTAACTATATATATGTTGACTTTGTGTATGTATTTCAAGATGTATTGACCAGTTTGAGATATAGTCAAGCAAGTGAAGGAGTTATGTGTTGTGTGTGCTAAGTAAAGTAAGACAAGTGTGCTATCGTATGCGTAATGAGGGAGTATGGTATTAGGTAAGTGTATTAGTGTGATGTGGGTAAAGTAATGTGTATCAGCGTATGGGTGTTAGGTGCTGTAGGTGAAGTAGTATGTCGACGTATGGGTATCAAGCGAGTGTGGCAGGGGATGTGCCACTGTGTGTTTGGTCAGCTTTGTCTAATATGTAAGTGATTAGGTAAGTGAGGTGTGGCGATGAAGTGTAAGTGAGGGGCACGAGATAGTGAAGATTGTATGGCAACGGATATTATGTTTGTGATTAGAATGCGGGTTATGTTTGTGGGTGTTGCGTTATGTTTGTGGAGACTGGGTATTGGGTATCATGAAAAAAGTTTTTAAACTTCTCTGCTGACTTACTATTTATAAACTACTCAATTGAATCTTTCGTATCTTTTTAGATATAAATTTGATCTCAATAGGCCTTAGATGCGAAAAATACCATTATGAATCCTAAATATGAAAGATATGATTTAGATTCTTCGAAGATTATACCAAGTTTCTATTAACCTTATTTTGATTTAGGCTTTCTATTTTTCCGGCCTAACTCAGTCTAACTTGATTTAGCTTAATAACCTACTTAATAAACCTTAAGTCTATTTTAGCCCAATATAAATTAGATAAAAAATTAACTTTATATCGGACTAGACTAAAATATCTTAAAGAAGCCGAATCCTTCAATGACTTAAAATTTAGATTGAACACATACCATTATATAAATCGACTTGACTTAACCCGATATGACTTAACACTTTATTATTTTTTTTATTATTTTCTTCTTTTTTATTTAATTTTAGTTTTTTTCTTATGATTATTTTTTCTTTCTCTTTAACTTAACTCAATAAAAATACTAAAATAAAAATGGTAAAAATAAGATGTGTACAATCACATATAAGGGTTTAAGGTTGATGGACTTTGACGAGATATAGGGTTGAGGAGTTGGATGTATATTTGGATAACCCTATTACTCATGTCGAGTCTATTTGGGAGTTACCCCTTACTAAGGATTTTGAATACTATCAAATTTAACTTGGATTTCAGGCTAAAGTGTTAGTCAGATGTTACCCTACTGATGTGCTCACCATTTAGCTAGACTCCTTGAATTTTTGGTTACCTGGAGAGTGGGCTTGACAGGTTGCCAATGAGGAGTCAGTTGTATACTCTAATATTACTTTAACTTTTTATGTTCCAGGGTTCAAAACTCAAGGCAATGTTGATGCAAATTGTCTTTTCGCCCTTGGTAGATATTGCAGATGTTTATCCTTATAGGCTATATTTTTTTTTTTTTTGGAGTTATTGCTTAGGATCAGAGTGATCACTCATGCTCCCTTTATTGGATATTTTAGGATCATGTATGATCATTTTGTACTCTGAGAGTTTTCTTACAATGAGGTTATGATGTTTTTTAAAAGTTTTGATGTTTTTTAGAGCTCCTTGTACGGTAAGGACATATGTATTGAGGATAGCTTTATTGTGTTTTGAAACTCTATCCTTTGATCTAGGTTTAGACTATTGTATAGATCACTTGATGTACTTAAAGTGGAATTCACGCACTAGAAGTGACCACTAAACATATGTAACCTCATTTTGTTCATAAGAAATGAAAGACTACAACCTTCTTTATTACTATTGTTATATGAGTTTATATTCTGTTTTCATTTTGTGCTTGCAATTTCCAAATTTATTTAATTACAGCTGGTTATTTCTAACTTAAAGTTGGAAATGAATTTCTTAGTCAAAACAATTGCAAAGGTAAACCCCTAGTTTAGGCCTTACTTGCTCATGAAGAAGAACCACGTATGCTACGGGATCGTATTGACGAAATTCTAGCTGCAATTGATGCACGGAATGAACTGTTAAGAACATATTTAGCCCGATAGTGTACTTTACCTGCTCAAGCATCATACCCTCCCGGTAGTTGGTCCAACAAGAGTTGTGCTTCTAGTACCCCTTAATCTCAGACAACAGCATAGTATTTTGCTAGAATTCATTTGTTGTAATAAATATTTTGAGGTTGTTTCAAGTTGTCTCGATGAGGCTAATGATTGGTTAAATCAAATAAAGAGGTCATTTGAGGCAATTGAGGCACTGCCACATCTCAAACTTACTTATGGTAATTGTCTATTAAAGATGCCGGTATGTACCTAGTGGGAATCTAAGCAATAGAATCTAAGAAGCCCAATCACCTAGGAAGACTTTAGATAGGAGTTTTTCGCATATTACTTTTGAGAAAGTTTAAGGATAAAGTACATCGAGGATTTACTGAACATTGCGAAAGGGACATGTACTGTAGAGCAATGTGAAGCTAAATTTAATAGATTGCTACAGTTTGCACCTCTAGAGTATTAGACTAGTAATTGGTTGAAGATACAGATATTTTCCAAAGGATTTGCTACTGATATGAAAAGAAGACTTTTGGAATTTAAGCCTAGAAATTTTGTTGATATGGTAGACAAAGCAAGGGTGTCAAATAATGAAAAAAGACAAAGTGAGGAAATTAGTAAACGTAAATTCAATGTATTTGGTAAAAGACCTTTTAAAGGCCCAAGTAGTAGTGAAAGTAGTAAAATAAGAAGATTTTTGAAACCATAAAGGATACTTCAAAAGAAGACTACTGATAGAGTAGCAAAGTGTTGGAAATTTAAGGGAAATCATTACCGTAGAGATTATCCCTAATTGCAAGGCAAGTGTTTCTTTTGTGGTGAAGGCTTGTACCAAGTGACTGACTGTCATAAGAGAAACATTATCGCCTACTTCATCTACAATAAAGTTGGGCATTTCTCTACTTCTTTTCCATAGCACACAGCTACTATTGCTTAAGTTGCCAAACTACCACCAGCTATTGGACACTTTATTATTAGAAAAGCTATTAGAGGATTAAGTGTACGTAACACTTGCCCAGGTGCAATGAATATTGCCATAGTGTATAATTTAGAGGGTGATTGGAGATATGAGGATTATCCAGGTAAAAATTTAGAAGAGTATGAAGAAGTTGAGGATTTTGTTGGAATTGAGCTTACAGTAGGTATGTAACTCAATTTCTTTCTTGTTAAGTTGTTAAAAAGATTACTAAGTAGCTCAAGTTGTAATAAAGCAATAGTAAGTAGCCAAAATTTAGGAGTGTAAATGTTATATTGTTTAAGCATGAAAGTAAGACTTATAATTGTGATTTAAGAAATATTGATATAGATGGGCACTCATATACATTGTTTGATACTAGAGCTATACACTCCTTTATAGCCCCTAAAGTGGTAAAACAAGTAGGTTTGACTACAATTGCCAATTAGTGTAGTCTTGGAGTAAGGACTCCTATAGAAATCATTATAGTCACAAGAGAAATGGTAAAAGGATGTCCCTTAAGAATTCAAGGTTATAACAGTAAAGTAGTTATGATTCTTCTTGAGACGGGAAAATATGATGTTATATTGGGAATGAATTAGATGATGAGTGTTAAGGCCACTGTTGATTGTCAGGATAAGAAGATAATGTTTAAAACTTTTGAAGGGACAAAAGTTGAATTTAAAGAAGATTATGCTACAATAGAAGTGTAAACCCCATATATTCTTAGTTAAAACCCTAAACTAAACCTAGATGTCTTAGATAACTATATAAGTCAATAAGGTCGGATAAATTAAAAGTAAACTTTATTAAATTATAAACCCTAAACAATTTTAAAGAGAAAAACCCTAAAAAATGGATCAAAATTCTAATCGCATATAAAAACTCTTAACCCTTCACACGTGTAAATACTCGAGATTAAACTCCGATATGATAAAAACCTTAAAATTAAAAATTTAAGCTTATAAAAATACAAATTTAATTTTACAATAATAAGACCCTAATTGGACACAATCATCGATTGATACACTTAATCACATATAATTGCTAATGAACGAATCGAGATAACTTTTAAATATTAATAAATGTAAGAGTACTAAATTAATTTATAAAATTGATAATATTATTTTATAATTATGAATAATTGTATATATATATATATATTGATGTTATATGAATTTAATTATTTGAATCTAATTTTATTATTTACTTGTTATTTATGTGTCATATAGTCAATATAAATTTAATACCTTATAATTTTCTTTATAATTATAATATATATTATCATTAATATTATTAATAGTATTAGAAACATTTAAATAAATTTCAAAATTTTATTTTTTATTTATTTCCTTATTTCTCTTATTTTTCCTTTTTATTTTATTTTTCCTCTTCTAAATTATAAATTATTACATGTACAAAATATAATTATTATATTAATATTTTAATTTTGACCAAAAGTCAAAATGTTATTTTCAAGCAATTAAATCTTCTTTATTTTCCTTTTTTCTTTCTCTTTTTCTCTCCCATTGCCATAAGCCACATCACATATCTAGAATTCTCTCAAATCCTCTTTGTTTGTCTTTGATTATTGCACAAGAATAATTTATCTTCCCTTTTCTCTTGAACCGAAAATACTCTCTTTCATTTCCTCATCTTCCTCATTCTCTTTTCTCCCATGTTCTTCACCTACCATTCTACTCCTATTTACACTAATTACTTTATATATTACCAACTTCAAGAGAAGGATAACAAGGAGATTTCCTCGCCAAAACTTATCAAGAAAAAGTAAACATGTTGTCTTTATATTATATTAATATTAGTTTATTATGTAAAATTAGGTTTTGTGTCTTTTCTTGTATATTTTTGTATATTATCCCACTTGATGCATTATATATATAATCTAGTATTTTATAGTTGAAACTCCATGTACATATATTTGATTCAATATAAATATATATAAATCTATTTTTCTAGAATTATGTTTACGTGTGTAAATACACTTAGATACATAGAAGTATATTCATATGTGTGGACATGTATATATATAGTATAGTTAAGTATATGTACATGTATGTATGCACATATACAGTTATAATATATATATATATATATACAATACATATACATATATGTGAGCAAAGAAGAAATAAGATAGGAAATCTATATATGCACATACATATATATATATTAAGCATTTACATAAACACATACATAAGGAAAACTAAATATTTATAAGTATATATATGAAAATCGAAAAGTATATAAGTATAAATATATGTATATATATATACGTATATAAAAGTACTTATAAAATTGAGTATAAATACGTGTATATGTATATGTACATGTGTATAAATATCTATAATAATATTATACTAAAAGTATAAATACGTATATATACATATACTTACATGTAAAGATATACGTATGATAATAGTATAGTATGAATATGCATACATGTATATATACTAATGTGCTAAGTACATATAAATAATTAAAGATACATATGTACATATATATATATATACAAGTACATACATACTTATAATATACTTATTTAATATAACATAATAAAATATATATATATATATGTATATGTACATAAAGTGGGTCGAAACCCTAAAAGAAAATTTAAGCCGATTACAAATTAATTGATAAATTATAATAACATATAAATATATATAATAATAGAAAATTTAAGAAATATAAAAATTAGGGAAAATATAAAATTGCCACTTGGATGAATGGAATAGTACCACATTAGCAATTTCCTAAAAATAATTAATTGAATTGAAAATTACAAAATAATAATAATTAATTAATTAGGAAAAAATACGATAATAACAAAATTAGTAAATTAAGCTTAAAAATAAAGAAATAGTGAAATTGATATAAATTAAACTAAAAAATAAAATATTCTAAAAATATAAAATTTAGAAATTAATTAAATCATAAAATAATAAAGAAAAGCTTTAAAAATCGATCATAAAGTTATTTGCGTCAAAATAACAAAATTCGTAATATTTTAGGTCCATAATGAGAAATATGGATTCAACATCCAAAATAAATCTTATTATGTGAACTTGTGTTAAAAAATGATAAAAATTGATTATAAATCTATAAAGATTGGATTTAAAATGAAAAAAAGTTACATGCTACTTAATACCTAAGGGGAAATGAGAATCATAAAAGAGATAGATAGCTAATTAGGTTGTTTAGTATTACATTTAGATATTCATTAGGTTCTTATTATTTTATTTATCAAGAGACACTAATCAGGAGGGCGAGTTACTCGTTGATTATTAGGATTCATATCAGCTTTGGTCAAGTAAGTCCTCCTAATGACTCTATACTAGTTTTGTGCTTATAATTAGTGTATCTAAATTTTATATATTAATAAACTGATGTTTAGGGTTCGAGATATGCATGTGGCTAAAGATTGCTTGCTTGTTGTGCAAATTGTTGTTAAATTTGGCAACTGAAGAATAAATTATATGATTGACTATTGTATGAATTAGATGGTTGGTTGATATTGGTTGATTGCCTAATAATTTAACTTAATCATATTTGACTTATCTTAAATTAAATGAATCATGCATAAGCATAAACATTACATTTACTATTCCGATTGTTACCACACATGGATGGTAATGAATGGTCTTGTAGGGATGGGATTCCCATATGATTTGATTAGTACAATGTAGGAGCACTTGTACGACAAGACCCTATCCTTGGCTCATAGCTTACTTGATGCTGAAGATGTTAACTGTAAGTGGCTGAGGGTTGAGTTTAGAGACCACTGATATAGGATGTAAGTGTGGACTGTAGGGCCCACCTCATCGCTAGACTTGGGAATTTGTATACTATTGGATTTTGGAAATGGATATATATTATGTGAAATACAAAATTTCAATTTATGGTTAAAAGCTTAGCTCCTAGAAACTGGTTGTGATTGGTGTCGATGAATCTCCATCCCTTACCTCGGAAGGCATTAAATCCAATGTCGTTTGCATTGCCAGTCAATTACATATATTGTTTAACATACTACTTATTTATGCATTTATATGTCTATTAATTAATTGTTTCATTAACTTACTTAACAATATAGTAAGAGAGATAACTCATTAAGTTTTTGTAGCGTACTGCCTAACAATTTTCTCTTGTAAGTTGATTGATAACCAGGCGTGGGTTAAGAACTGAGCATTGAGTACAAGTATTGAAATGCCTTAGAAGATAAAATCTGAAGATAGATTATATAGTTGGTTTGGAACATTAAATGTAATTATTGTTTCTATACTTTAGATTTTGTAACTTTAGTAAGTTTAAATTTTAAAACTTTATTACCTAATCTTATCTTTTGGTAAGGGATACTGATTCTCTGTAGTTTTGAGGAACTGTAAAATATTGGATATCTATAGTTATTTATATTTTACAATAAGTTAATTGATTCGCTTAAACTATATATATATAAAAAATAAACTGTGAATACTTTAGCAAGTATACTAGGTCGAAATCAAGTAATACAAAGGAAGTAAAGTTGTCGATCCCTTAAGGACTAAGAAATTACTAATCTTATGCTAGTTCTTATCAATATTCATGCAATTAAAAGTAAATTAACTAATCTAATAATTATACTAAAACTATAGAAAAGAAAATAACTATAAAATATCTAAAACTAAGCAATCAATTGAGAATTGTGGGAAAATAGAATCTACCCTAGATTATGTAAATCAAATTATTATCATGTTATATAGATTAATAGCTATGTCGTCATTTAATTAAAATTATTATGCCTTAAAACTTAAGAACTTAAACTTCTAATTAATCAGTCAACTCCCACATCTTCAATTAACAGTGGACTCTAAATTACAATCACATATCTCTCGATACCATGATTTTCTAATGTTAGAAATCAATTATCCCTAATGTCTTATCAATAATCAGTCGCTAAACATCGTATTAATCTCTAGATAATTTCTAATTAATTCAATTAACGCTGCTTCTACATTAATCAATCAAATTAATTAAGAATTTCTAACAAACTCTATATCAACTCCTGTATCACTAAGGTTTCAACAATTATAATCATTTAAACAACTATAATCGAAATCATAGAAATTGCAATCATGTCTCATCTTTGCTACTTAAGGTTTTATCAATTCCCACAAATAAAATTAACCAGTTATGGAATTTGAAACGAAAGCACAATTACTAATTGAAATTGTAAAGACGTTCATAATTGAAAGTAAGAATAAATTACAGAATTGCATAAATATAAATAAAATAGATGTCACTAATTCTGCAATTGTAAAGGGTAAACTTCAATTGTAACTCCAAAACTTGATCTCCATAGCAAAAGCAAAATCTTCTCAATGATCTAAGTAATTCTACAAAAGAATTCTTCAAGAACTATCTAATAACTGTTCTAAAACTATCTAACTCTAAAGAAGATGTAAAAGTTCTCTAAATTCTGAAACTCATAACTATTTATAAAGAAAACTAGGGTTAGCTTTCGCAAGGAAATTTTTTTCATAAAGGCTGATAGTGTAGCTTCCAAAGCCAGCAGTGTAGACTCTAAAGTTGGTGGTGTTTAGAGTAAGCCGATTATCTTTAATTCCAATCATGTCGTGGCTCACTTTGGCTTCTTCATTTCCGTGAAATTCCTCTAAATTAATCGTATTTCCACTCTGAATCCTCTAATACTTGAAATATCCAAATGAAAATACTTAAATACCAATTCTTAATGATTTCTATAAAATCAATAACAATTCTCTCTAATTCACTCATTTAAATATGAATAAAATATGCCTTTATCATTAATAAATTCAAAATTGGAGATCTTAGTGATTAATTATTTAGAGTTTTACAATCTTTGGCTTATAAGGTAATTTTTGTATTTTAGGTATACACATGATATGAAAATTTTAGACAATCATACCAAGCCTCTTTAGAGTCATGACAAGAAGTATGAGAGTTAAGTCCCCTAAAACTAATGACAAATGTTAGTTAGCTAAATGGTCTAGAAATTGACTTGAGGAAACTAAGTCAAGAGGAAATTTGAGTGGTGAATGAGTTTCCTAATGAGCTATTGCCAAAAAGAGAGATCGATTTTCTTATTGACCCAGTATTAGGAATTGAACTTATTTCAAAAGTCCCATACAAAATGGCTCCAATTGAGTTAAAAGAATTGAAAAAGCAATTACAAGAGCTATTGGGCTAAGGGTTTATAAGACTGAATGTATCACCATAGGGTTCACTAGTTTTATTTGTTAAGAAAAAGGATGGATCACTTAGGCTTTGTATTGATTATAGAGAACTAAATAAACTGGCCATCAAAAAACAAATATCCACTTCTATGAATTGATGATTTGTTTGATTAGTTATAAGGTACAAGTGTCTTCTAGAATTAATTTGAGGTCAGGCTATAATCAATTGAGAATTAAGCTAGAGGATGTTTTGAAAATAGCTTTTAGAACTCAGTATGACTACTAGGAATTTCTTGTAATGCTTTTTGGTCTAACTAATGCGCTTGTAGTATTTATGGACTTAGTGAATTGTGTATTCAAACCATTGTTGGGTAAATGTATGATTGTGTTTATTGATGATATTTTAGTATATTCTACTATACCTAAATAGAATGAGGAATTTTTAAGAATGGTGTTGCAAATATTACAAGAACACAAGTTGTATGCTAAATTGTCTAAATGTGACATCTGGTTGAACAAGATATCCTTCCTTGGACATGTAATATTAGGTAAAGGCATATCTATCGATCCAGAAAAGATTAAGGCCATAGTAGAATGGAAAAGACTAGAAATGGTGATAGAAATTCGAAGTTTTCTTTGTTTAGCTAGATATTATAGAAAGTTTGTCAAGGATTTTTCAAAGATTGCAAGATCACTCACTCAGTTGATACTAAAAAATGTGAAGTTCGAGTGGAGTGAAAAGTAAGAAAAGAGTTGAAAAAGAGACTTATACTACCCCAATTCTCGTGTTACCACATAATAATGAACCTTTCACAGTATACATTGATGCCTCTAAGAATGGATTGAGTTGTGTGTTAATGCAAGGTGGAAAAGTGATTGCCTATTCTTCTAAACAATTGAAGCCACATGAACAGAACTACCCAACACATGATAGTGGACTTGTAGCCATAGTATTCGCATTAAAACTGTGAAGACATTTCTTATATGGACAAAAATGTGAAATTTACACCAATCATAAGAGCCTTAAGTATTTGTTCACTCAGAAGGAATTAAATATGAGGCAAAGAAGATGTCTTAAGTTGATCAAGGATTATGATTTAGGAATAAATTATTGTCCTGATAGACTAAATGTAGTTATTGATGCTTTAAGTAGAAAGAATTATGTTGAAGTTTGCATCTTTTCTCGTTGATTTGTCACATCCCGGTATAGTACATGATGCCCTATTATGCAAGTAAACATATTATAAATAAGCTCAATTCTGATAAAATAACACTTCATTATATACTTGGCTTTTAAAGGAGTTCAACTGTAGGTTTTTGGTTAAAAATATTTACATCATTTACAATTATCAAAAACTTAAACACTAAATTTTAGTTAAACTTCCAAGTCTCTATTATACTTATTTAGTAACACTTTCATTGTCTAAAATAGCTGACTCTATCTAATACTCTTCAAAAGTCTATCCCTATTATTGGTAACACTCTAAAGAGGTGCATCTTATCCTGAGGATAAGAGAAAACTTATCCCCATTAGCTACTATTAAGTTGAGTGAGAGAAGAAAACAAGCAATAGTACACCAAAGTACGTAACACAAGCACTCAAGTTCCATATTCAGTTAATATCCGAGGAGCAAATAAGATAATGCAAATTATATTCCATGCTAATATATGTGCCATGCATCGCTATTGATATCCTAGCCAGCCTAGCAACTCATTTCGATTTGGTCGACTACAAATCCTGGCATCTAGAAAATATATCTAAGAACTTAGCAAATATTTCAGCATAACAAAACCATAGAGTGTAGTTAAAGTTTTGGTCAATGTAAAACTATATGAATGGAAACCTAGCTTTGTAAACTTATCCTAATAAAACCATAATTTTCAAAACTCTAACTCGTAGGTCCTTTTCGTGCCATGCCATGAATGCATAAACCAATTCTCATATGAATACCAGGTAAAGCAACCAAACTTATTTAGTTATTCTTTTAGCCAGTATTGAGCTTTATTTCCTTCCCCTTTTCATTTCTAAAAACCTCGGTATCAAGTTCACTTAAGTGAACACTATAGGATGTGGGGTTAATACTTAGCATCTATCCAAGTTAGTGCAACACACTACAATATCATAATCAGCCAACATTAGATATACAAAACACAACATCATGGTACACTTAACATAGCAAATCCTATCAACATACAGATATTCACCACAATACGTACAAGGATACTCACTCGCTAATGAGTAGATATAAATCTACTCTCTAGACACGTATCCACTTACCTAGACTATCACTCATTCCTAAGCTTACTTGTTAGTATAAGCTCCTTCTTCAAAGACTTCACCTAACAAGGGTACATACTATTGAAGTTATCAGGACCCTATAAGGGGCTTAGCAAGATTGCCTAAAATTTTCACATCATGTATACACCCATGATACAAAAATCGCCTTGCAAGTCAGAGATTGCAAGACTTCAAATAACTAATCATTAGAGTTTTTGATTTTTAAATTTATTTACTAATTGTAAAATATAAATAACTATGGAAATTCAATATTCTATAATTCCTCAAAATTGTAGAAAATCAATATCTTTTACTAAATAATAAGATCAAGGAGTAAAGATTTAAAATTTAAGCTCACTAAATCATAAAATATAAGTATGAGAACAATAATTACATGTCATGTTTCAAACCAATTATATAAACTATCTTCAGATTCTAGCTTTTAAGTTATCATAATATTTACACTCAACGCTTAGCTCTTAACCCATAGTCGGTACTATCAACTTATAAGAGAAAACTATTAGGGAGTAAGCTATAGGAGCTTAGTGAGATATTCTTAATACTATATTGGTAAGCAGGTTATCAAATAATTAATTAATAGATATATGAAGGCATGAACAAGCAGTATACCAAACAATATATGCAGTTGGCTAGTACTGCATACAACATTGGATTAATGCCTTTCGAAGTAGGTGTTGGAGATACATCGGCATCAATCACAACTAAGTTCTAGCAACTAGGTTTTTAACCATAAATTGAAATTCCATATTTCGTGAAATATATTTTCCATTTCCAGAATCTAGTAGCACACAAATTTCTAAGTCTAGCAATGAAGTGGCTCTTACAATCTATGCTTTTGCCTTACAGCAATGGTCTCTAGACTCGACCCCCAAGCACCTAAGGTTAGCATCTCCGACACTAAGTAAACTCGCAAGCCAAGGGTAGGGTCTTGTTGTACCAATGCTTCTATAATATATTAATCAAATCATATGAGAATCCCATCCCTATAAGGCCCTTCATTACCATCTGCATGAGGTGACTACCGGAACATTATATGCAATACCGGTGCTTATGCATGATCCATTTAATCTAAAATAAGTCAAATATAATTAAGTTAATTTATTAGGTGATCAACCAATAACAACAAACCATTCAAATCATGTAAAGAACGATCATATAATCAATTCTTCAGTCATTGAATTTAACCACATTTTGCACAATAAGTAAACAGTATTCATTCATATGCATGTTCCTAAACCCTAAACATCAATTTATTAATATATAAATTTAGGTATTCTATACAAAACAAGTATAAAGTTATTAGGAGTACTCACTTGACTAAAGTCAATATGAATCCTAGTAGTCAACAGGTAGCTCGCCCTCTTGATCAGTATCTCTCGATAAATAGAAATAAGAGAAACCTAATGAGTATCTAAATGTAGAGTTAAATAGTCTAACCACTTATTATTTATCGTATAATTCCCTTTCTACTCAGATTTTAAATTCCATAAAACTTTTTAGTCTTACCTTAAATCTTTACATTTTTATAGTTAGTTCATAACAAGTTTGAGTGTATTTCTTAAATAATATAATTTAGTTAAAACTTTTGAGAACATTTCACATTACCTAAGTTATTTATTTCAATAAATGGAAAGTATTTCTTTATCTTATGAGTAATAATATATGACTTATTAAATATTATATAAGTTCAGATTGTTTGACTCTTTGTAAATTTTGTATTGATGTTTTTCCATAATATAATTTGTTATAATACTCATCTATAATGGAATAGACATTAGTGTAACAAGATATATATATATATATGAATATATATATATGTATATATATATATATATGAATATATATATATGTATATATATATATATATATATAACAAAGTAATAGAGTTAAGTGGAAAATCTTAAAATCATAAATTTAATTAACTAAAAACTTTAGCTCAGTCATATGGTAGTATTATTCTATGTTTATATTGGTTTATATTGTACGTATATGTATACATATACTTAATTTATTTCCGATAAGTATATGATTCTATCTTATTGTTAGCATGATTATTATTACTACTATTAACATTATTTTTTTTATCAGCACTGTTTTATATTAACATACATTGTTATTGCATATAAGAGCATATTTACTTTATAATGCATTGACTTTTAAGTATGCGTGTGTACATTTGACATTTTGACCATTTAAAGAACTTTGTGTCTTATAGTTATGTCTTATCCGCATTTTTATAGTATATGTTTATTGATTTTCTTTTGTGGAAAGTATATACATTCACCTACAAATAATTGTATTTGGTTAGTTCTTTATTTTGTTGGAGTTTTATTTTAATTATTTATTTGTATGATCATATCACTTAAATAATATAACTCATTTACTCATATCTCTCGGTTTTCTCTTAAATCCTAAATAGTATATAGCTTTTTCATTCTAATTCCAATATTTCTAAACTTATAGTCGATTTTTATTATTTTTTGACATACATTCACGTAGCGGGGTTTGTTTTAAATGTTAAGACTTACATTTTTCATTGTAGGTCTAAAGTGTTATGAATTTAGTTATTTTGACCAAAATAATTTTATTTATCAATTTTAGGCTTTTCTATATTATTTTATAATTTAATTAATTTCTATTTTTTATATTTTCATAATATTTTATTTTTAAGTCCAATGTATGCATATTTTATTATTTCTTCATATTTAAGCTTAATTTACTACTTATATTGATTTTTTTTATTATTGAAAATTTTCATAATTAATTAATTAATTATTATTTTCTAATTATTTTATAACTTTTGGTTCAATTGGTTATTTTAGTAAATTGCTGACGTGGCATGTTTTCATTTGCTTACGTAGCAATATGATAAATTTTTCTTTTTTCCCTTGTTTCATATTTCTTAAATTTTGTATTATTATTATTATTATGTATATTATATGCTATTGTAATTAATTAATTAATATCTTATAGGCCTCAATTATTCATTATGGGTTTCAGCCTAACCCATATTCATGTATATATATATTCTTATTATATCATATTTAAAAAAATGTTATATGAATGTGTTTATATGCATATACACATGTACATATATTTTCTTAATTATTCTATTATACTTAATAATTTGTTATACATACTTGTACTTAATATATTATTATATGTATCTATATACATACATGTAGGTATACTTATATCATGCTACTATAATATGTATAGCTATACATGTATAAATACTTATATATCTGTATTTATACTTCTAGTATACTATTAGGATAGGTACTTATATACATGTACACATATTCATACCCAGTTTAATATGTACTTTTATACGGTTATGTATATACTTATATTTATATTTTTTTAGTATAATTTTAAGAGAATTCTAATATATTACATATACACATTTACATGTATATTTTTGGTTTTTGCATGTGTATTTATAAATACTTATTTTTCATATATGTTTATGTCCATTCTATATTATATATAAGGTGTATATTATGTATTGGTACAAATATATATTGTATATATGTATTTGTGTATATATATACATATATACCTATAACTAACTAACCATATAACATGTACTTACCCATACCTATATGAATACATTAGTATATTTACAAATAAACATAATTTCCAAAAACTTAAGATTATTTACATTAAAAGCTAATATATATATATATATATATATATATACACTTAGAATTATAATACAATATAAATACATACTAATACAAGTGTAGAACATCAAGTGCAAAATATACAAAAATACCTAATAAAAATATATGATACATGCTTTACATAAAAGAGTTATTTCTAAATGTATATAAAGGAATTATATGTACTTGTTTGGAGAATTAATTTAATGTGAGAATCTTTCTCTTTCTCCTTCTTTAGATGCTTGTACATAGGTATTGTGATAGTATAGATAAAAGTTAAAGAGTAAGTGAAAAATATAAGAGAAAAATGAGAAGATGAAGAGGGGAAAAAAAGAAGGGAAGTGGTGGTTGTGTATATATATATATAATCCACTTATGGGTATAAAATTGTGATAAATGAAGAAAAATGAAGAATTCTCTAGATGATCTAGTTTTCACAGCATGGAGAAGAGGATAAGGAAGAAAAAGAAATAAAATAGGAAAAGGAAAGAAATGGTAGAAAATTCAAGAAGGAAAATGATAGGTTGACTTAGTCAACATGTAATTGTATAATATTAAATTATATAACACATAAATTAAGAAGGACAAGAAAAAGAAAAAGAAATAAGGAAACTAAGGAATCAAGTGAATAAATAAATAAAATAAAATTTTGAATTTTCTATTAATATTTCTTATCCTATAAATAATATAGTTACGAAGAAAATTATAAAATATAAAATCTACATTGCTATATAAATAATATTATTGTTATTGTTTTTGTATGAACATTGTAAGGAGATCTTTGATTGTAACATCTCATTTTTCTTCTAAACTTCAATGATATTGTATTTGAGTGAATATGAGGTTAGAGAGTTCTCTATAGTTCTATAAATAGCATAGGGATAACTAGCAAGACAGGACAAATAAGCAACTTAATATCCTTGTAACCTCATTTTCATTTTTTTTTTTATTAGTGAAAGATTGGACTAATGGAACGATATTAATGAGGAAGACTGGGTCATCGCTAATGGAGTTAGAAGTGAGTAGTAGACAAAAGATCAAAACTCTATAAATTGATTACTTGATCTTCTTTCTCTTTATTTCTTTTAGTTTCTACATTTTATTAATTGATTTATAACTTTTGCGCCTAAGTTAAACAAGCAATATTATGCTACTTATAAACCATTTAGTTTTAAGAATGCACTTTACTTATATAATTTAAGCAAGTGTTTAGCAAAGTTCACATGATAATAAATCAAATAGTAAAATGCAAAAACTAAATAAGAGAAAGAGAAAGAAAATTAGGTAATCAATTTATAGAGTTTTAGGCTTTTACCTATTGCTCTTTTCTAGCTCTATTGATGGGGAACCAGTTCTCTTCATTAGTGTCGTTTCACTAGTTTAGTCGTTTCACTAGTCTAATCTTTTTACTAATAAAACATGAATAAGAGGTTACAAGGATATCCAATCATTTCTATGACCTATCTCACTAGCTATCCTTATGCTATTAACAGGACTATAGAGAACTTTTCTAACCTCACACTTACTCAAATACAATATTACTAAAGTTTACAAGAAAAATGAGATGTTACAATCAAATATCTCTTTACAATGTTCACACAAAAACAAGAAAAATAAAATGAGAAAACTGTTTTTGGTTAGTTTCTAACTAACTTTCTAATAGAGTTTCTAATAATGTTTACGAGAGAGTTTTTAATTTCAGTTCTAATCTTGAGAGATCTATATGAATCTTATGCAGCTTCAACTTAAATTGATAATTCTTGTATGTAATAGCTAGATGCTAATATTTCTCCAAGAAATCTTGATTAAAAAACAACTGGTCTTCTTGTTGGAAAAATATCCCATAAAAATAGGAATTTAATTGTTTGAATTTTCGAAATGAAACTTTATTATCTGCTTATATGTGATGAACTGAACTTGATATTTAGTTTTCAACATTGCATGATATGCTACTTAATTTGAATTTAAAATTCAATG
Organism: Lumnitzera racemosa; assembly: GCA_024138005.1. Taxonomy (NCBI): domain Eukaryota; kingdom Viridiplantae; phylum Streptophyta; class Magnoliopsida; order Myrtales; family Combretaceae; genus Lumnitzera; species Lumnitzera racemosa. Next base: position 51,070,418 of record JAMXBC010000012.1, on the reverse strand, counting down.
TACCCAATATTTGGATGAACACAAATCTGAAACTAATTTTGATATATCTCATGCAATCCTTATCTAACCATTTGATTCTTGTTCCCCCTTTTTACTTCATCTGTTGAGAAAAAAATCGATAGCTTTTTAGAAGATTTTAATGACTAAATACCTAATCTTATTTGAAAATCTGGTTATGAAAATCCATAAGATTGAAACTTATCTTCAACGTATCTTCTTGATCAGATCAAACCACACCCTTATCATGCTGATTTGTAGATAGCCTCAAAACACTCTATACCGAACTAAGTAATTTTTGAACAACTTTATCCAAGATAACTTCTTGTTAAAATTAAATTTTGTTAGAACCTTATATACTTCAATGAAGTAGCCAGTTAATTCATATTTTGTTGTCTAAAGTGTTATCATAATGCCTTCATAGAATTGCTCAATCTGATTCTTGATAATACTTTAGGCTAAATTTCCTTAAAATCCCTAATGACTTAAATCTAAGTTAATGGAATAGAATTGATTACATTACCCAAATATGCCCAATAAAGTGGAGTTAGGTCTTTCATGTATTTGTCAAATTTAACTTGTTTCAATTTGTCAGAAAATAGCTTGGTAACAGCTTCTAATATGGACTCTGTTCACTTTCTGCACTTTTAAGTTCTTTTGCCGATACACTTTCTAACATACATTCTAACTAGCATAATTTTCAACCTCATTTTCCTTTAAAGTATCTTGCACTCTCATTATATTTGTTAAGTATATTCTTGTTTTTGTTCATCAAAATATATGAAGAGAGAACTCAACATTAGCTAATCCAAGGAAGCTTCTCACCTCATAATGGTTTCTAGCCTTTTCCAATCTACTATAGCCTTGATCTTTGTTGGGTCCATTGATATGCATCTCTTGATATTACTTGTCTAAGGAAGAAAATCTCCTTTAACCAGAAGTTACACTTGCTTAGCTTCCTACAACTTATGCTCTCTTAAAGTCTATTGAACCAATCCATATGCTCTTCATGCTACTTAAGACTCATTGAATAAACTTGAATATCATCAATAAATGCAATAACACACTTTTCTAATAATGGCTTAAATATCATTTCATTAGATTCGTATAAGCTATGGTGCATGAGTCAACCCGAAGGGCATTGCTAAAAACTTACAATGTCAATATCAAGTTATAAATACTATCTTGGGTGAATCCTCTAGCTTACTTCTAAGCAAATGGTACCCTGATTGCAAGTCGTATGAGAAGACATGCTTCCACCTTTCAACTGATCAAATAAATCATTGATGCAAGAAAGGAGATACTTGTTCTTAACTGTTATCTTGTTCGAATCCCCATAATCTACACAAATTCTTAAGGAATCATACTTTTTCTTCATAAATAGTATCGATGCTCCACAAAGTGATACACTTAGCCTTATGAAGCTTGATTTAAGAGGTCTTTCCAAATCCAATACGATGCTTTTGAAATTGACTTAATTATAAGTACCAAATCAATCATATGGTTAACCTCTCTTTTAAGAGACAAACTTAGAGGCTCATTAGGAAACACATTTGGAAACTCCTTAGCAATTATGATATTTTCTACCTTAGGCTCCTCAAGTTCTAACCCAATTACATTCATCTAACTTTCAATATAAATCAAGTCTTCAACATCAAGAAATAACTCAAGTGAGCCTAACTGTTAAGACTTTAGTATGGTTAACTCTCCTACAAAAGTAGCTTCTAAGCCATCTAACACTGAAAATGTCATCTTCTTCTCCTGACAATCTATTGTAGTCTTCATAACTAACATCCAATTTATGTCTAATATAGCATCCTACTTATCTATCTCAATCAAGATCAAGTTAGCCTTTCTTTCTTTTGGATATTCATTGTGCACTTCTTAATCATTTCTCTAGTGATAATGACTCCTCCTGTTGAAGCCTTTACCCTAAAATTTTTCTAGGTAGTAAAATTAAGCACTTTTGTTGTCATAACCCTAAAGGGAGCCTAGTAGGATTATTTAAAATTTGCATATTATGTGTGCACCTATGATTTGAAAATCATCTTACAAGTTAGATATTGCAAGATTCTAAATAATTAGTCACTAATGTTTTATTTATTTATTTAATTAACTTACGACCACATATATGTGACTATGGATATCCAACAAGCCACAGTCCAACAGAACTACAGAGAATCGGTATTTCCTACCAAATAATAAGATTAGGTAGTAAAATTCTAAAACTCAAACTTACTAAAGTCACAAAATTTAAATATAATATACAATAATTCTAATGAACCATATAATTTGTCCCCAGAGTCTAACTTCTATGCATTTCCATGTTGATACTCAACTCTCAGTTCTTAACTTATGCTCGATCATCTAGTAACCTGCAAGAGAAAACTATTGGGGAGTAAGCTACAAGAGCATAGTGAGGTATCCCCCATACTATACTAGTAAACAAGTTATCAAACAGTTTATTACCAAACATATGAATGCATGAACAAGTAGTATGCCAAACAGTATATATGCAGTTGACTGGTGCTACATATAACATCGGATTTAACGCCTTCCGAAGTAAGGGTTGGAGATAGATTGGCACCAATCACAATCGGACTCTAGCACTTGGGTTTTAAAACTTATATCATTATATGTATGAATTCTATATTTTATAAAATAGGTTTTTATTTCCAACAGTCAATAGTATACAAATATCCATGTCTAACGGTAAGGTGGCTCCCATAGTCCACGCTCACACCCTACAGTGGTGGTCTCTAGATGCGACCCCCAGTCACCCTTGGTTAGCGTCTCTGGCGCCAGTAGAATCCACGAGCTAAAGGTAGGGTCTTATTGTACCAATGCTCTTATACTGTACTAATCAAATCATGTGGTAATCTATCCCTCTAAGGCCCTTCATTACCAACCGCATGAGGTGATGGTCGGAACATTATATGCAATATTCGTGATCTATGCATGATCCATTTAATTTTAGTTGGGTAGAATATGATTAAGTCAATTTATGAGGTAATGAAACATTATCAACAAATCATTCAAATAACGCAACAATTAATTATATAACCAAATCTTCAACTATCACATTTAGTAGTATTTTACACAGTAATCAATCAATATCTATCGCATGCATAACCCGAACCCCATGCATCAAGTTATTAATATTTAATTCATGTACACTAACTACAAGCACATAACAAGTATTGAGTCATCGGGAGTACTCACTTGGTCATAAATGATGTCAGGGATTGTAATAGTCTAAAGGTAAGTCGGTCTCGATTTCAAGATCACCTAACATTAGGGGAAATGGAAAGTAGTAAGTTTGGGAATTAATAACTAAACTAGTTGCTAAATCATACCATTTACTTAAATTGGTTATTGATTTACGTGAAATCATCGATTCAAGCTTTTTATCGAATCGCGTATAACATTTTCGTTTTAGCTTGGATCTTCATGAACTTATAGTCCATTTTTATTGTTTTCAAGTGTATTTTCTCGTAGCGAGGTCCGTTTTAGATGTTTTGACTCACAATTTGAATTGTGATATAAAAATGTCACAAAATTTATCTATCTACATATATACCTCAATATGTATTTCACTTGTTCATATATATGTATATATATCTATAGTTATTGTGTAAAAATACTTATAATTTATTATATGTAATAAAAATATATATATATATAACATACTCCTACCATATGTTATACCTATGTACATACATGTATATCTATATGTATATAAACTATAACTTATATGTATATAATAAAATATAACTTACATGTATATATATATATATATATATATCTACAAAATACCTATACATACATGTCTATATACATTTCTTTATACCTACATATGTATCTTAATTTAGTTACTTATGCATACATACATGTATTGGTAATGAAATATTTACTAAAATACAATATAAATACTACATATATACATGTACATGCCATATAATATGCATATATACTACTAAACTAACTATGTTTACCTAATTATTTTTGGGTTTTCTTCTTCTTTTCTTCTTATTCTTCTCCTTGTTCTTCACGGTTTGGTTTTGATTTTGTTTTCTTTGCTTTTGTTTCTCATTTTGTGTTTTCGGTCGCTTCTTTTTTTTTTTTCCAGGTTTGAGGCTTGATTCAACAATTGAAAACAAGTAAATAAATAAAATAAAATAAAATATAAGATCATTATCTACTTAGCTTAAGCATTTAATTAGATAAGATACCTCTTTTATTAATTTGTACTTTCTCTCTCAACTTTGTGATACTTGGACATGAATTTAAGCACATGGGCTGCTGAATTTTTCAACTGTAAGTTCACGTATAAGGTAAGGAAAATAGGAGAAAAGAAGAAAAGAAAGGAAAAGAGAAAAAGAAGGAAAGAAAAAGCAAGATAATGGAAATTAAAAATAATCATATGTAATTTTTATAAACTTAAAGATCAAATAGTCATCATAAATTAATTTTGGAATTTTTGTGAAAATTTATCAATTTAATCGGTATCTATTATAATTATAATTTTCACAAATTATTATAGCGATTTCGTTAAAATTTTATGCGATTTAGTTTATAATTGCAATTGACTACAATTATATCACTATTGAGTGACATTTAATTATTTTATAGGCTTAAAGTTATAATTTTAAGGTTTCGATCAAATTCAGGTTCAATTTTAGTTAATGGTACATAAATTAGATTTAGGGTTTTAGTATGCGATTTAGGATTGTGATCAATTTTTGAGGTTTTTACTATTTATAATATATTTAAATTTATGATTTATTAAATTTTTATCTTGCTCGGCTTTAATGACTCATCAAGTCATCTATAGTATTAGGGTTCAATTCTACTCTTAAATAGCTAAATTTGCGAGGTTTACATTTGTTCTTTTAGCTACTATAACAATGATGAAAGAATGAGTTGCTCCCGTATCAAACAAAGTGTACATAGGTTGGTTAGAGATTGCAATCTTCCCTGCAACAAGCCTAGTGTCTAAGGTTATCTCATCCTCAAATGTAGTCGCCTCAACATCCTCATAGTCATACCCCACATAACCCCAATCTCCCTCTAAGTTATACATTCTTACTGCCTGAGTTACAGCTCCCAATACATTACTACTTTGGTAACTAACGAGGCATCCAGCTTTTTGCAAAGGTCTAGCAACTAGTGTTAGAGGGGTTCTTTTCTAAGAACAAGTAGTGGCAAAGTGATGTTTTTTATGGTAGATAAAGCAAGTGGTAGTGTTCTTCTTGGGGAACCTACTAATCTTATGATTTCTCTCATCATAATAAAACACTAGTCCTAAAGCTATAGACAATCCATAGGATAATGGTTCCCCTTGTGATCCATTATTAGTAGTAAGCTTTTGTGACTTACTATAAGTAAACACGATCTTCTTTCCTTTTTCTTGGAAAGTAGAACTCTAATGTTGCCTCTTACCACACTTTCACTTTGGCCTTGAATGGTTTCAACTCTTCTTGCTTAGCTGCATTAACCTTTCTAGCTCTCTTAATAGTCTTAGCATAAGTCTAGGGTCTAAAATCTTTCACTTAATGCCTCAAATTCAAATCTAAGCCTCTCACAAACATTAGCAACCTAAACCAATCGCTAGTCTTATGCTCAATAAATGTAAACTACAACAGCCTCCAAATCTCAGCCTCATGCTGCTCAATGGACTTACTTCCTATTTAACTGTCATCAAAGCTAACACCTATAGTCAAAATATTTCAAACTCCTATTCTATAGTTAAAATATTCTAGTACTCTTGATCTCGATATTTTTATGTACCTCCTACTAATTTTGCACATTCTAAGTCACTTTCTTCCATAAAGTCCCAATACTTCTTGCATCTTATGGCTCAATATTCTTAACCAATGACATGTAGTATTTAGGGAGTGTTCGTTAAGATTATCTTGGTTAAGGAGGGAAATAGTGGGTAATGAATAAACTAAATATATACATAGCTATAAATACATATAGGTGATACTGTATATAGTATATATTCTATAAGTTTAAGTCTTTTATTCTTCATTGTATTCCAGGCTTAAGGGTAGTTTAGAATATCTTTTCACAGGTCATTTATTACCTAAGATAAGATCTATTTGACAAGGGGAGTGTAAATTCTACTTGTGTTTCTCTATGTGGTTTGAGTATTATAGTTCAAATTTAACTTCTTCCCAAAAATATGTTGAAGTCTAATAGATAGACTACAATAAGTGAGATAAAAGATCAATACCTAAGTTCATGATGGAAAAGAACTAATTATACAAACTGGCTATTGTCGCATCAATATAATTTTTCTTCGCTAACCTCATCAGATCCAAAATGTAGCAATTACCTCATGTTTTTATAAACCTATTGGAGTGTTAACTATACCAAGGTAATCTTGCTTAAAAGCAACCTCATAAGAGAGAAGTTGGTAATAATAAAAACAAATTAGATACACATAACAGACACTAAGTTAATCAATGTCGTTCTCTTCCATGAAAAACAAGTCTAATCCATAAAGTGAACTTAAGAACTTTAGACAAAAACATAAAATGGAATTAGTTTGATAGAATTCCATCTGTTTAATCACTACTGACACAAGACTAATCCATATAGCAAGGTTTTAATGATTTAGGAGTAGTGGTTCCGCAACAATTCTAAATGGATAAGACTCCATCTCTAAACAAACCCAAGCCATATGAAGGCATTTTGGTGTAGAATCTATAATACAAACTATAATTTCTTCCTAACATTGATTAATAAGGACTATGCTTTTGATTCATATCACACTCCAAAGAAATGGAGTTGTAACATTCTCATCATGTAAAATATTCTAAGATAGAAGATGACTTCACAACTACTATCATAGATTGAGTCCACACCAAGCATACCCGACTCAACCACTTTAAAGCATCCAATTTGATGCATATTAGTTATAAACTTGTGGAATAATCTTTTTGAAATAACAATTAAAACAAACTTACAGTTTGACTTTTCAAAAGAGCAATTGTAAAACCTACAGATACATGTTAATTAGTTTACAAATTGGGAGATGAAAAGTGTTAGGCTACCCAAGGAGGCCTATATAGTTTTTTGAAAAGTTAGGAAATAGAATAGTAAGAATAAGAATTCAACCATTTCTTCTTAAATCTCACTCCCCATCCCCATTTGCTAATGCTTTGTTTTTTTTGGTGTAGTTACTATAAATATATTCTAAACCTGCAAAACAAACTATGGGGGAATGAGTGTTAACTAGCTCAGTAAGTGAGATGAAGTGTATTGAACATAGAACAACCAGAGTTTTTTAAGTAGTTTTAGTTAGATGAAATACATGTTCAAGCATATGCCATCGCACGACGTTGTCTAGTCTATCATGAGATTAAAAAAATTATGCTTACTCTAATCCAGTTGAGGAGTTCAATGCCGTGCATTGAATCAAAACCAAACCGGGACTTGTATAATGGAGAATACCCTTTACCCTAAGACCCCCTTCATACCACAGCACCCAACTTTGCCACGACCTCCTCTTCCATTACTTAGTTCAACTAAAATGTAGGGAAAGGACCATTTCTTCTATCCCCATCAATAGGGTTTGTGTTTAGCTTGAAAACCTTAACCATTACCCTTAGTGGGTTGTGATGCATATCAAGTTTGATGTTAGGTCGAGTTTAAGCTATTTCTTTTTTAGGGTGATCAATTAAACTTAAATAATTCAAGCATAATAATATTCATAGAATAACTATAATATAGAGCTCAGCTCCTACTACAACAAACTGAACCTCAAACATAAGTGTTGCATACTCACAAATGACTAACCACAATCATAAGTAAATACATACCAAAGTTTGCAAATATTTTGAAATAATACCCCAAAATGCTATGAAGCATTTATCTCACTTACCTATAATTTGATTTCTTGCTAACTTAGTTATTCACTTGTCCCCCCTTTAAGAATTCCCTATATATTTAGCAAATTAATTATTTTACTTACTCATCTCCCCAGAATTTAGGTTGATCTGGAACTTAATCTATAAGTTATGTTGACATAAGTATAGGAAGTTAGAGTCATTTCATCAATGAATTATACTTTCAATATTCTCTAAGCTAAGTTTTGAGTTAAATCATCCATGAAACTTCTATGCCAGGAATCCTTACATCACCCACCAAGCCTTACTGGAGTGAGAGTTTATAACGAAACCAACTTCTGAATCAACCTCCGAATCCAATGATTATTTAAGATATCTCACAAGTTACCCTCTAAGCTAGCTTCTGAGTTACTTCGCTTTTGAATCTCTCAATAGGGTATCCTTTGAGTTATCTTCTAAGCTCATCCAACTTCAAATTTCTTATGAGTTCACCTTCTGACTTTGCTTCTGAACCTCTCCTAACCATCCTCCTTATGAAAATTCCTTTGATTTAACTTTTGAATAAATACCTAATGAGTGATTCATTCAATAGTACCTTATGAATTATCCTCTACTGTCATTTAATATCCTTATAGTCAATTGATTTGTTCATTTTCTTCTAACTCCAGTTAGGAATAACCAAAGTATCACTTCAACTAACACTCCTTAACTTCGTTACTTCCTAAATTCCATAAGTAATTCATCATCATTCACCAATTCATCAAGTTTACATACTATTAAACTATACATTTAAGGGCACATTGTTGATTTTCTATACTCCTTCCTACAAAACCGAATCCAACAACTTCACTCTACAATAAATGCTCCATTTATGACTCAAAATTGGATTCCAAGTAAGGTCCATAAGAAAAATACACTAATTTTCACCGAAAATACCATTTTAATTGTAATTTAGGGTTAAAAAATTCATAAAAATTATAGAAAATAATTTGTGAAAATTCTTTTCATAGTTTAATATAAGTATGGGAAAGTTCATAGAAAAACTTGGGGGTCAAAACTACATCATTTAGAAAATTTAATTTAATATCGAAAATAACATAATTTTATCGATTTCTTAAGGACATATAACATAACTACTAAACTTATACAAAATATTTTTTTTTTCTAAATTCTAAACATGAAAATATGTAAAGGTAATTTTTTATAAAATTTTTTGAGTAAGTTTTATATTTTTAATAATTTAAGGAAATTCTGCAAAAAATAAACCTTACCGGAAATGGTAGCTTTGACCACCACTTACTCCCGCATGTTTGTTGGCTAGCCTTACTACTAATTACTGCTTCTAGTGGTTGGTCCCCAGTAATATCCTAGGCCCAAGTGCCTTCTATAACCCAATACATAATCCAATTTTGTATATTTTCTAGATTTTTCTTCTTCAGCATTATTTTTCCCAAATCCAAATTTGCATGTATCATATGATAGAGAGGATTTATGGAATTTTTGGAGCTTTTAGCAGTACATAATGAATTATTTTCTCTCTCTTCAAGTTATTTCCCCTTATATACAAAGTACCTTATGTGTCAATAATCCATTTCTATGCATCAACAATTGTCTCACATCTACACAAAGTTAATCCTAATTGCCCTTCACCTTTTTATTATTATTTTTTTCTTGTTTTCTTATTTTAGCTTATTTTACACTTAATTGAGTATTTCAAATAATTACAAGTATATAATTACGCACAATAATTACACATGAGGTATATATATATATATATATATATTCTATATATTATTTTATATCAAACAATAATTTTATTATACATATAATTTATCTCTAAGAATTTATTAACAATCGACGTCTATTCTACACGGTTACATTAGATATTAAGCTGTATAGTAAAATTATACTCTTTCAATTTTATTGTTATTATTTTATTCTATTCTCGAGATCTAAACTTAGGATTTCTCATTGACTAATGTCTCAAGCTTATTTGTAAATTTCTTACTTAATTAGGTTAGTTTCACTAATGTCCTAAATTACCTAAATTTTCTGCTCAATACTTAATTGCAAAAATACAGGGCTTACATTTTTATCCCCTTTAGAAAAGTTTTTTCCTCAAAACTTTTATCTAACAATCATTTAGCAACTTAAACAATCATGTCTTTATAATACAATAGTACTACGTACTTCTTAGAAAAGTTTCAAGTAGCACTTTTCTACGGTGGCCTTCAATTCTCATGTCAATTCTACCCCTAGGCCACTAACCCATTACATCTTTACATATTCAAGTTTATGATTTACTTGATTTCTTGATCCAGTTTCCAAAATTTTAATCAGTTTCTCCTCAACAGTATATTCTTCTTATAGATCCATCAACTTTAATTCAACTATTGCCTATGGTTACTTCACAAATTTCCTTATCATCGGTACTAATTTATTTGACATAGCAATCATCATATTCCCATCTTATCAATTTCCATCAATCAAAACAAATGTATGAACATTCTTGATCTCCAAAATAGTTAAGGGTACCATTTCTACATTGCCCCTTTCAATTGTCAAGTCAACTCCATTTGAGGCTACTTCCTTAATGTATTTTCATACACTCTCTATCTCAATTCTTTATTTTTTAAACTTGATTATTCTTATTTGAATAGATTTCTCCTTTACCATATACATTTTTTTTTTATAAGAGTTCACTAATTCTAATTTCTTACTTTATTCAAGTTCTTTCTTAATCTTCACTACATTTACTATCAAATGTTGAGACTCTTCATTTGGCTAGCAAATACAGCAGCAAAGGCAAGTTTGGCAAATCTTAATATTTTGATAAATTTATACCTAAAGGAAATAAAAAAAAATGGCTCCATGAATATTTTCAATTTGATCCAATGGAAATTGGCATCATTAGGACCAACTTGAAGGAAGACTTACTTAAAAGGCATAGGAATTATAATAGATAAGGAATTTTATTAAATGTACATAAGAATTATCGGTTTTCCATCCTCTTCTTGCTTATTCGTATGTACCTAAGATACACCTATGAAAGATACCATTTCACATTTCACTCACAGTAACATCAGCTTCCCGTTTCACTTCTTGCCTTTGTGATTAATGTAAGAACCACAATTTGGTATTCGGGATTCGATTAATAGAATTTAGGGCGATTGAGCAAATTATCTGATCCAGCTTAAATTTTACGATTAAGCTAAAATTATTAGTAAAAGTAATCTTGTAAGTCTGAATTTAAAAAATTAAGTAATAAAATTATAGAATATTATTATCGGAAATGTGTAAATTGAATTCCAATAACTAATAAGTCATTAAGATAAATTATATGTATATAAAAAATCATAAAATAACTTAAATAATATTTAATAATATTTATTTGTATCATATATGAATTCGCTTGTAGGTGAAAATACGTGAAGTATACTAAAATAATGTTAATTAATTAAAGAAAATTCATAAATAATTAAAGAAAAATCAAGAAAAATATGGAAAAATGAAGAAAAGTCTAAAAAGGAGTTGTGGCAACTTGGAATTGAAGAAATAAAAGTAACCAATTAAATTGAAACAAATAAAAAGTGAAAAAAAAAAAAGATAAGATAAGGCCAATGTCACTTTAAATTAATAAGAAAAAATTATCTCTACAATACTATAAATACCCAAAAATTTCCAGAGGCTTATTTGGTTTGTTTAGAGAGCAAAAAAATTAGAGATAACCAAAATAATTGGGGTTAGGGTTTATTTACAAAAAATTACAAAAATCTGTGCAACTAGGGCTTTAGAGGAGAACCAACACCTGACGATAACCTAGGAGTGGATAGCCACCACCACTACACGATGGTGGCAACACCTAGATTGACTGATAAGACTATGATGGCTGAAGGTTGCCGGAGCCACCAATTTCAATGAGTTTGATTTCAGTTATTTTATTAAAAATATTAAATAATTTTAGAAAATTATGAGATTTGTTATTCTAGGGTCTCTAAGTATGTAGATTTAAGAAAAAAAAAATTATTTTGATGAATTGATGTGTGGAAACATATTGTCATTAATAAATCTCACAAACCTAAGTTTTGTTCAGTTTATAAATAAATAGACTTAGGAGTGTATTTTTTGACTCAAAATTTTCGTGTAACCTACTTAGAGGTTATAGAATAGTACTACGAAGCCCTTTTTCAAAAATTAAATTTCAAAATTTTTAGATCATTTTTAGGCCTTAAAATGATGCATAAAATGGGTAATTTAGGGCTAATTAGGTAATTAAATGGATAATTACTGATTTAGTATATAATTATATTTTTTAAGATGTTGAAATCTGATGAAGTATAATATTTTTAGTATTTAGGGTGTTAGATGTAATTATTAGAGTATTATGTATTGTATATATAATAGGTAAAAATGGTATATTTTAAGTTGATTTTGTAAATCAAGGTAATTAGGAGTAAAATCTAATTTGGGATGAATTTAGATATTTTGAGATGTTAATTGATGTTGAGAGATAATATTTGAAGTGATAGGACTATTAGATACGTATACTATGTACATATTAGGTAATAATATATAATATGTAAATATATTAAATAAATGGGTAGGAAAATATTAGGTTAACATTGATATTCTAATAATAATAAACATATGTAATAAATTTAGTAGGAAACTTAAATTTTGGTGTTTATATAAAAAATGTAAAATTTTCTCATATCAAAAATAAATTTGGTAGTTAAATTACGATATGGGTGTATACTATACAAATTAAAATACTGCTTAGGGGTTAAGTATGATGTTTAGGTTATCCAAAAATAATATGATTAATTTCATATTATAGGTCGAAATGAATTCTTAAGGTCTACGTATAAAATCCTTAATTGAAAACTGAGTTAAGAACTAAATTTAGAAATCAATGTATAAAACTAAACCTAAACTTAGTCTAAATCAAGAATAATTGTAAAAAACTTGAAAACCTATATAATTAGGTATATTAAACCCTAAACAAAAGATAATAATAAGCGTTATAAGATAAAAACCAACCTATAGTAGTTATGTGGAAAACTAAACCAATATTTGTATAATTGGATTTTTTGCAATGGCTAGTATGAGACTCACCTCAAATGAGCAAGCGAGGAGTCTAAGTAAGTTGGGATTAATAAAATACTGTATTTCGAAGTACTTATTGGTAGTACTCGGAGGCTTGAAATTGTACATAATTGAGCTTGTTAGATAGTTAACTATGTACATATGCTTGTTTCTGAGTTTGAAGAGATGATTCCAATTATTGTCCTAGTTTGTAATTGTGTGATTTGTTGAAATGATTGAACACCTTAAATTAGACCTAATTAAATATATGACTTGAAATTCTAAATTGGACAACCATAGCAACCCATTAGAGGAAACTTAGAATTCTTCGGCTAAATATTGACCCTTTTGAAAAGGATAGCTCTGGATAACATAATTGGTCCTTTCTTCAACCTTAGTCAAACTAAGTGACAGGTGAGGAGGATGTAGTAAGGGTAAAGTCAATAGTTCGAAGGTAGTCTTGGGAGGAGCGGTGTCTCCATTACATAAGCTTAGGTTTGGTCGTAAACTGTTGCATTAATAGAAACTCCTAACCCCAGATTAGAGCGAGTACAATTTCTCTAATCTCATGACGGGCCGAACAATATCGTATGATAGTATTTGTTTGAATATGTATTGCATCTAATTAATTTGATTTATAACCTTATTTGTGTTTGTTGTATAGTTTTAAGTCTTCGTCCCAACTTACTTAGCTGTGATTGCTCATATCCCTATAGACTTTGTTATAGGTGCTAGCAAGAAAGCAGCTTATATTTATCTTGAAACTAGCAACTACAGGATCCTAGGGAGTGAAGATGTAAACTAAAGACCAAATATACTCTCTAGTTTAGATTTATTTTGAAGCTTTTAGTATTAATTTACAAATTACTCAAGAAAATTATGATTAGGTTGCTAAATGTTGTAAATATACTCAGATTATTTTAATATAAGCATGTATTTTGCTTAAGTTTATAAGTAAATAATATGTTTAATTTATGAACTATTTATTTCAAAGTGAGTTAATTATTGACATCTTGTGTAAATCAAGTCTAAGATAGTATTTGTATAATCAATTTCTATCTTAGAATGGTTTGCACGATGGGATTATTACGATTCTATTACTTTAGAGCATGACAATTAATGCTAGATATATACTTTACAAATTATTCCTTAACCTATTATATAGAAGTATTATTCTTTTACTTCCTTAAGTTACTCCGTTCGTCTTGAACATCTTCACACATACACTTTTTGCAACATTCTCCACTATGATCTAATTTCCATACCTTTGAACTTAGGTCAATGTACCTTTGTCTTGATCTTAGCCTGTATGCGTACTAAAATCTTCCAAGTGTTGTCTTCAAGATATGGGTTCTATGTTTTCTTCAAGATTTCCCTTTTTTTATATTTGTTTAGGGTCATCAAATCTCTAAGGACCTCTTCTTCTTATTTTTCTTTATTAGTGTTCACTTCTGCCCATGATAATCTTCATTATTACTTAGCTTCTCTTCTTAATAGACTTGTTCTACGCTCCTAGTCATATCTTAAATCTCCCCTTTACGTTCATTCGTAATCACTAAAGCTACTCTACATCTTAACTTTACTATCCGTCATACTTCCAATCTTTATCTTTTGACTTGTTATGATATACAAGTCCATATAATGAGGAACTATCAAACTCCTTAATTATTTACTTAAGATGATAAGTTCATATCTTAACTTCGAATAAAAGGGGCTTTATGTTTTGTATTGTCACTACTCTTACCTACCACCATTGATCCAACTATCATTCTCCAAGTTATTTCAAAAGTACTCTTTTTAGACATCATTCAAAGTTTATTGATTTATTACTCCATCAAGATTCTTTTGCTCACACATCTTATCAAAATCTAGCATATATATTGTGTTCATCCCTAAGTAGTGCTTAAGGGTTATAAATGCCCCTATCTTAGCTCCATCCAAGCGAGTTGGTTCTTCGCCAGAGCGAGTTCTTCTTATCTCATCCTTTAGGTATCATTCCATCTCATGGAATTTCAAATGTCAAATGATTTCCTTGAATTCAAATCTCTTGTAATGCAACTTTTCGTTATCTATGATTTACAACATTCTTGTCAACCAAAGATTTCAAATAAAGCTTCTTATCACTAGATCATAATATTTACATCCGTAATCATCTATCTAACTTGTTGGGTCTGTCATGTTTGGGAGTGGTGGTAAGTTAACTCTTAGTAAATCCTGCAGACATAAGAGAACCTAAAGTTAAGTTTGTATTTCCCTGTTGATTCACAGGGCCTCTCTTCACATTGTTAACCATATTTTCTAGCCATCCCAATGATTGCTAACCATATGTGCACAATCCTGTATAGCATGCAATTCAATTTCAACTAATTCCTTTGAGTGAAAATATTCCTACTTTCCAATTATTATAAAAGTTCCAAATAAAACTCCCAACTAGCATTTCAACATTTACATATAATTCATGTAATAAGTATATTCCTCTATACAAGTAATTCTAGTAAGATACCACTTGCGCAAAACATATTCTTGTATTCAACATTATATCTTGGCATAGTATTTAAATCTCTAAGCTATTCTCTAAGTGATTACTCCCTATTGAATGAAGATAATGTAGTCCTTAGCAATATATCTTTTATTAATGTTTCAATATGTGAGCCCTTAAAGTTGCCTTTAGGACAATAATACTTGGATTTAGGACCTTGGGGAAAACTTATTCGATTAAACTCAAACTTTACGATTAGGTTAGAAATTTTTGTTAAAGTAACCCAATAAAGTTAGATTTTAAAACTAATATCCTAAACACCCAATTTTAGCCCAAAAAGTATGATTATTCGATATAACATAAAACTCGTCAAAACCTTTAAATCGAGTTAAAAACATAACAAAAACGCAAAGATAAGTTATTTAAGCTATAAAAAAGAATAATATAGCATATTATACTATATGAATATGTGTATATTTTCATGAATATACCTAGTATATATAATAAATACACCCATAAATCAACTCAAAATTATATAATTATATAAAATAAGTGATAAATTAAAAAAAATAGATAGAAAATATTCCTTAAGAATAAAAGAAATGCTAGAAACATGATTATATACATGTAATTACACATTATGTGTACCACATATATAGGATATATACATGTTTATTAGTAAATATACAAAATATTAAAATAATCTATATATTATTAATAAATACACTAAAAATCAACCAATCCAAATTGCAACAAAACACCTAGAAAACTTTGGAATCACCGTGGCAACCCCTCAAAAGTCCAACTAGCTACATCAAAAGCAAATGGATTAATTAAAGGCCACCTCCTACTTGAATAAAACGGGGAAAAATAAGAGAAAATTACTTAATTGTGAAGTAAAATCCAACTAACCCCAATCCCTTATAAATAAGACTTTTGGAATTAGATTTCACACTTTAGATACCTAGAACACTTAAGGAAAATTCAAAGGAAATTTATAGAAATAAGGAAGAAAATAAGAAAAAATAAGGAGCCACTAACCGACGTTAGTTTCCTACCCAAACAATGATCTGTTGTTGAACCCCGCTAACCACCACCAATTCACCTAGTACCTAACTCCACTAACATACTCCTACCAACTGTCAACCATTATAGCTCCGGCGAACAATTAGTGAAGTTTTTGCCCTATTTTTCATGTATTTTCTAAAAATATCAAATAATTCCAAAAAATTATGAAAAATATTAATTCCTCACTTATTTTAGATGCACTTTCATGCTGCAATTTTATTTTTGCAAAATTGTGAATATTTTATATACTTACTTAACAAATGTACTATTCATTTAAATTTTGAAATTTAAAATAAATATAGTAAATGATGTCGTTTCAAGCTTAAAATTTTTGTATAGAATATATATTACAGCTACTTTATTTCTTACATATTAATTTTAAGGGAACCAATTGAAGAAATTAGGATCTAATTAATTTTGGGTGTTTGTAATGATATTAAGATGAATTGGAATTGGTTTGGTGTAAAAATCATATTATTTGCCTAATTAATCATAATTTAGGGGTAAAATAGTAATTTTACAGATATAGGCAATAAACCTGATTGCATTAAACAAGTTGCTAGTTAAATTCCATATATTCTTTTGAATTCATAGAAATTTTTGTTGAATTATTTGGTAATCCTAACTATTTATTATGAATTTTCCTAATTAAATAGTTTAAATTAGGGACCAAGACATGTATTTAGTAAAAATATGTTTAAATATATTAATTATTTGATCAATTACAATTAAAACAAACCCTAATTAGATAGGAGTACTTATTACTCTGTTATATATTTCGCGATATTATTTGTATCAAGTTATAATATATATATATATATATATATATGCTAGGACTAGATAATATGTGATTTATCATGCTTATCGTAAAACTATATAAAAAAAAATATTTTATTTATGCAATATGATATTACTTGCGATACAACTTTACCTATATACTAGGATTAGAAATACCCTTTAAGAATCATCTTTTAAACAAAACCCATAATACATATCATCAAGTTCATACAAACCAGACGATACTAACCTTATTAAAATTTAATAACTTTAGATAATAGCCTACATAGTAAATATGTATGCACGTTCTAGTAAAGATAAAATACTCGTATAATAAAATAAGGATAATAAGCCTATAAGATACTTAAAGTACATATATATATATATATATATATATATATAAACAATTCTATTAAATGACAATATAAATACTTTTTTCAATTCAACTATTTAATAATATAAGAAACTAAATAAAACCCTAACGTTTTTGTAAATTTTATGAAATATAAGCTTTGTTATGTATAGGACTTCCAAGTGAGTGAAGCACTGACATTTCAAACCTATTAGAGTAAGCTTTAGCATATGTAAGTGGGATTTGTAGAGACTAAAGTATAGGCTCACTTATGGTTGTAAGTAGTTGTTTGTGTGCATGCTACATTAGTACTTAGTTACTAAGATGCTGATTGGTAGCTAAGCTACATGATTTACTATGTAGACTGTCCTTGTTCGGTGTGTTGTAAATTGGTTAATCACCCTTGACCAACTAATTAAAACTTAAACTAAAACTATAAATGGACATGCATTGCATCCCACTAGGGGACGATTAGGTTTCTCCAACTAAATTCCAACACCTTCAACGAAGTTGCAATAATCTAGCCTTTCCCCACCCTTCATCAAACTAAGTGATAAGAGATGAGGTTATAATAAGGTTGGAGGCATTAGGTTAAAGGTAGTTAAGGATAGAGTGGGAGCCTCCATGGAATAAGTCTAGAATTAGTCGTGGGAGGACCTCATGGCCTTTATGATTGGCATTATGGCCATCATATCATAACTCCTTGACCTAAGTTAAAGTAGGCATAATTTCTCCAAATTTACGGTGAATTAGATAACGTCATGCAGATGACACATTGCTTATTCATGCATTTTACATAATAATTACTTAATAACTTAGTTATATTATCCCACTTGTATATGCTTTTTGCCTCTTATCCCTTACTAAGCTACTATTTGCTCACTAACCTATAGATTTGCTTGAAGGATCTAAGTAATCATACTACATGACAATCACCTTTAGGTGTACAAAAAGGGTATATTTAGGCCTGAGTGAGGCGATACTATTGAGGACTATGCTTTGGAACTTTTTAGTTTCTATGGAATCAACTAAGTTAACTGGGTGATCTAGTTGGATTCCTATGTATCTCATACTTAAGTACTATTATAAATACTCTGTACCTAGTTTTATTGTAAATCTTAGTTTGTTATAAATATAAATGTTAGTATATTTGTAGAACCATGAATGCTTCAATGCAGTTTGTTGTATAAGTCTTATATATATCAGGGTTATGCTAGTGATCGAGAAGATAATTTCTAACATAAAATTGATATACACAATAGATTGTTACAACTTGACAGCATTCGAGGCATGACAATGCATAGTTGATATCAAAGCATGGTTTGTAGGAACTGTCTCTGAAGCATGTAAGTTAAAATTTGATACAACTTACAAGATAAGTAACGGTGGGTAGTTAATGGGTAGTAAAAGAATTAGACATACGATATCTATATAGATATATATATATACACACACACATACATATATGATTATTAATACTTAGGAATAAGTAAACTATAACATACACTTATCAATGTACCAATTGTTGCTTTACTTAATAAGATCATAGAACTCTATTTTGGAATGCTTAGGTGACTTTCAGATGGAAGGGGAAGAAACTCCTATAAATTATAAGATTTGGATGCAGCATTTACTCTTAGACATGGCTGACTAGTATATGTTTGTGACTATAGATGATATTATTGACAACTATTTTAAGGGATTATCCTATAGTCTGTAAGATCACCGGTACCTTATGATCCTGAAGTTGGGACATCACTATAATCAATATATCACAATTGCAGCCTTTGAGGATTGATACATATAGAGATTGGGGATAATATCTATGATGTTGCCTATCTTATATTTCCTAAATAAAACTGAACCAAGTCGACCTTATCCTATAGGATTTGACCAAGCCCCTCTAAGAGCATTTCATATCCCTAGATTGTATCTAAAGGAAATTGTAGACTGGTTTCCTCGATCACCTTATCCCCTATCTGAGGAGTATGATGAATTGCCTAAGCCATTTAACCTTAATGAAGATGTAGTTAAGGTAGTTCCCCAAGTTAAACCAGCTGATTAACTTATAGAAAATCTTGTAAACAATGAAGATGTAGAGCTAGAAGAAGATCAAGAGGAAGATCCAGTAGAGGAAGACCTTGAAGAAAACTTACCAAACGATCCGAATAAGGCACTAGCCTAAGATTTAGCTGATAAGGAAGAAGTAAGCTATACTAGTGTGTAAAAAGTTATAGTAATACTTGATACCTTGAGATTTTACGGATAAGTTCTAGTGTTGAGACCAATGGTGAGATTGATGATGATATGGACAGTGGGTCTAGCACTGCCGGAAGAAATGTAGACTAGATTCCTCTAGAAGACTTGTTAACTTTAGTTAGTTTTAGTGATGCCAGTAACTAGTAGATCAGTGTTACGAGCTAGTTAGCAATAGGAATGATGATAAATAGCATAATTTTTAGTATTGCAGGCGAATTTTGATGTAACCTACTTCTTTTTTATGTAACCCAGTTTTTTGATGTACTTGTGCTTTTGTTATATTTTTAGTTTTTGGATCGTATGTATAGGGTTTGTATATGTAATCTTTTGTATAAAGAGTTGTATCTTTACTTTATCATTTGTATATAGAAGCAGTGTCAATATATATCAAGTATTATGTTATTAATAGATTTGTATTTGTTAGTACCCTTTCATACTATGAATTATGAATGGATATTTACTAAGTACGTTAATCATATAATTTATGTAGGTAACATTCAATAATTATGAATATAACTCTATACCGTCCTTAATACATAGATTTATGGAAAAATTTATGAAACTATAGGGTCAATCAGAAATAATAATCAAAACAAAAAGATCATAGTTGACATTAGAAACGATAATAACAACCAAACTCAACCTACCATAAGCCAAACACCACTAGTAGTTAACCTTCTATAGGAACAACTAATTAGAAATGGATAACCACCACCTCATCCGCACCAAGAACAAACACCTACAACCCCTGCACCTACCGTATAGAGCACAATCTTACCATTTTTCAAATACGAGATCATCAGAAACTATCATACGGGACTTATACATTAAGGTTACAAGTTCCTATTTAGTAGGATTCCAAAGTTAGGTCAATTAGAGGATCGATTACTTAGGAAGTGTTTAAGGATGAATTCAGATAAGAATTCTTTCTAGAAAGTGTTTAGTTAAAGATCCTTGAGGATTTATTTACCTTAAAGAAAAAGAACATGAACGTAACCCAATACGAGATTGGGTTTAACAAATTATTTCAATACGCACCATCATCGTATAGGGATAATGCACATTTGAAAAAAAAAAACTCTATCTATCTGAGGAATTGATCCTGTAATGTATTGTAGACTTCAAGATTATGATTTACCTACCTATAATGATGTGATAGAGAAGGTTCGGAGGCTGGAAAACAATTTCTTGAAAATGCTATCACAATTAAATAGAAAATTAGGCAGTAGATCATAATCCAAGTTCTCTTTTAAAAGACCTTATCTAAGTGCTGGTTGTTCAGGTCAACAAAATAGACCAGCTATTATGGCAAGTAATGTTGTTCAACCTATGTCGATAAGAAATATTTATGATAGGAGTAATAATACAAAGTATTGGAAGTGTGGTGTTGGTCATTATCCTAGACATTATAAGTAACTCAAAGGAAAATACTACATGTGTGATGAAGTAAGTCATATAGCTAAAAATTTTCCCAAGCTGAAGAATATTAAGTGTGGATGATGTGGACAAAAAGGACATTTTAATCGTTATTGCCCATAGTTTGGCCAAAATTTGGAAAAAGAGAGAATGTTACCCAGCAAGCAAGAATCAAGAATGCAAGCGGATCTAGTACAACTTTGCCCCTGCTAGGGTATTTGCTATTGAGAGAAAGGATAAAGTGGAGGAATTTGATGACTAACTAGATGACTATTATGGAGAGGATGAACTAGAAGAATTTATGAACTTGGAAGATGAAATAGATGAAGGATTGGTGATAAGTATGTAACTTGTCTTAGACTTTAACTTTTGATTGATAATATGATCAATATGAAATGATTTGTGGTTTGGGAGATGCATACTTTTGAAATCATGAATTGATTAAATGTGTGATGATATTGTTTGGATGAATATTAAATGACTAGAATAGTTAAATATTTCAAGGAAAGTACAAATAAATGAACAACCTTCCTATGCCTTATTTAATCCAGGAGCATCACATGCCTTTGCTAGTCAAGACTTTACATTAGGGAATATAATTAATGTAACTAAAGCAAGTATAACCTACTGAATTAGAACTCCTATTGGAGAAAAAGTGTTAACCCCAAAGGTCGTAAATAACCATCAAATTAAGATACAAGAGATGAAGTTCCTAATTCATTTCATAATATTACCTTTGCAAGGCTATGATGTTATTGTGGAAATTGATTGGTTATCAAAACACAAGGCTAAGGTAGAATGTTAGTGTAAGAGTATTAGTTTGAATGAAGGAAGCCTAGTGTTCTAGAAGAAAGGTAGCAAAGCTAGAATCACTAAGTTAGTAGTTATTGAAGCCAATGGGATGTTAAGTAAAAGAGATTGGTAGTTTTGTTGGATTTTTTATAATGAAAGTAAAGAAGGAAACTCTAAAAATATCTGATATACCTATTGTTTACAAGTTTCTAGACATATTTCCTAATGATCTACTTAGATTAGCTCTACATAGGAAGTTAGATTTTACAATTGAATTAGTGCTTGAAACAAAACCTATTTCTCAAGGACTGTATCAAATGACACCTACTGAGATTTAAGAATTGAAGAATTAATTGCAGGAACTCCTAGATAAGGGATTTACCAAATCAAGCGTATCCTTGTGGGGAGTCATTATGTTGTTTGTGAAAAAGAAAGACGATACATTGAGATTATGTATCAATTATAAGGAAACTAATAAAGTCACCACTAAGAATAAATACCAATTACCCCAGATAAATGATTTATTCGATCAGTTGTAAGGAGCAATTGTATTTTAACGAATTGATCTTAGGTTGAGGTAACATTAACTAAGGGTGCAACTTGAAGATGTACCTAAAACCGCTTTTCATAATGATATGGGCATTATGAATTTCAAGTTTTACCATTTGAATTAACTAATTCCTTGACAGTATTTATTGTCTTGATAAATATGATATATAATTCATATTTGGATAAATTTGTAGTTATTTTCATTGATGATATACTGATATATTCTAAGACTAAGCAAGAACATGTCAAGTAGTTACAGTTAACCTTGTAAAAGTTAAGGGAGAATAAGTTGTATGGGAAGTTATCTAAATATAAATTCTAGTTGGACTAGATCTTATTCTTAGGTCGTATGGTGTCTGGAGAAGAAATCTCAATAAATCCGAAGAAGATTAAATCTATAACTGAATGGAAGCAACTAATGATTGTTATAGAAATTCGAAGTTTCCTTGGATTAGCTAGCTATTATAGGTAATTTATAAAGGACTTCTCAAATATAGCTAAGCATTTAACTTGCTTAACTGAAAAAGTAAAGTTTATGTGGGATGAAGAATGTGAAAGAAGTTCCAAAAACTTAAGAATTAATTAATTACGGCCCCAATAGTAACATTGCTAGACCTAAGTAAGCTATATAGCATATACAGTGATGCTTCCCATAATGGGTTAGGATGTAAGAATGAAAAGTTATAGCATACACATCACGACAATTAAGACTGTATGAGAAGAATTATCTTACTCATGATCTTGAATTGGCTGTAGCAGTAGTCTTTGCATTGAAAATTTGGAGACATTACCTATATGGGCATCATTGTGAGATATATACTGACCATAAGAGTCTGAAATACTTTTTCACTTAAAAAGAGTTAAATTTGTTGCAATGGAGATGATTAGAATTGATTAAAGATTATGATCTCTTACTTCAATTATCACCTTACAAAAGCTAACATGGTAAATGATGCACTCAGCTACCAAAACTATGGCGAAGTTATATCTTATCTCACTACACAACAAGAACTTATCCAAGAGTTTGAAAGAAAATAAGGTTTAAGTGGCATGATCCTAACATGTGTTTGATGAATTTGACAATCCAACCAACTTTGCTTGATAGAATCAAGGAGTTATAATATAAAGATGAAGAATTGGTGCAAATCAAGTTTAGATTAGTGCATAAGAAGGAATTACTTGATTTCAAAATAGATGAAGCAGAAGTGTTAAGATTTAAAGGATGAATTTGTGTATCTTAGATTCTTGATTAAAAAAGAAAAATAATGGACAAAGCACATACTTCTAGATATACACTGCATCTAGGTGGAAACAAAATGTATTAAGACTTAGAGTCTACTTTTTGGTAACATGGGATGAAGAGAAATGTAACAAAATTTGTAACAAAATGTGCAATGTACTAGCAAGTTAAAATTGAGCACCAGAGACTAAGAGGCACTATACAACCCCTAGAAGTACCACAATGGAAGTGGGACCACATTATAATGGATTTTGTTATCGCCCTCCCTAAAACAAGAGCTAGACATGATTTAATATGGGTAATTGTCAATAGATTAACCAAATGTGCTCCATTTTTACCATATTGTACAGGGTACTCATTCGAGAAAATGGATAACTTACATATACAGGAGATTATTAGACTACGTAGAATACTACCTAGTATAGTTTCTGATAGAGACACTCAATTCATGTCTAAATTTTAAGAAAGCTTACATCAAGCCCTAGGTACCAAATTAAAGTGCAATATTGCATACTATCAATAATTGAATAAGCAATCTGAAAGGACTATTCAAACTTTGGAAGATATGTTGAGAGCATGTGCACTGAAATTTAGTGAAGAGTGGGATAAAGATTTACCATTAGGAATTTTCGTACAACGACAGTTACTAAGCTACCATACAAATGGCCTTATTTGAAGCTTTATATGGACGAAAATGCCAATCTCTTTTATATAAGGAAAGTGAAGAGCATGCAGTACTAGGACCTAATCTAATATCTCAAATGAATGAGAAAGTGTAGATAATTCAATAGAAGATGAAGAAAGCCTAAGATAAATATAAAAGTTGGGCAGATATAAAGAGTAGACCATTAGAATTCAAAATTGGAGATCACCTATATGTAAAGATAAGCCCATTTAAAGGATTGAAGAGATTCAAATCTAAAGGGAAATTGAGCCTAAGATATATAGGACCCTTTAAGATATTGAAGGTGGGTAGAGTATTGTATCAAGCATTACCCTTAAGCCTATCTGGACATTATGATGTATTCTAAGTCTCAATGTTGAAGAAATTTGTATGGAACCCTAATGTAATAATGGAGTTGAAACTTGTATAGTTTTTAGAAAATTTGACTTTTGAAGACAAACCTATCAAAATACTGAATAATCAACTTCAAAAGCTAAGAAATAAAGAGTAGGAGTACGTTAAAGTACAGTGTAGTAGCGGTTCAGAAGCAAAGGCAACTTAGGAACTGAGAGTTGCGATAAAGGAGAAGTATCCATGGCTCTTCGAAATCACTGGCTAATGATCTTTTGTTGTAAACGTAGTTAATCTTACAAGGAATTAACTCTATGATTCTAGTTACGAGAAAGTTTTGGGGACAACTTTTTCTGTGGTGGAGTAAAAATATGAGCCCCTAAAATTGCTTTTAGGGCAATAGTACCTAAATTTTGGTTCTTCTTAAAAACTTATTCGATTGAGCTCAAACTTTATAATTAAGTTAGAAAAGTTAGTTAAAGTAACCCAGTAAAGTTAAATTTTAAAAATAATATCCTAAACACTCAATTTTAACCTTAAAAATACAATTATTCGATATAACGTAAAACTCGTCGGAACTCCTAAAACCGAACCTAAAACGTAACGAAAACCTAGAAATAAGTTATTTAAGCTATAAAAAGAAATAATATAGCATGTTATACTAATGAATATATGTATATTTTTATGAATATACTTAGTACATATAATAAATATACTCGTTAATTAATTCAAAATTATATTATTATATATAATGAGTGATAAATTCAAAAAAATAAATAGAAAATATATCTTAAAAATAAAAAATATGCTAAAAACGTGATTATATAGATGCAATTACACATTACGTGTACCACATATATAGGATCTATGTACGTATATTAGTAAATATACAAAATATTAACATAATATATATTATTAATAAATAAACTAAGAATCAACCAAATCTTATCCAAATTGCAACAAAACACTTGGAAAACTTTGGAATCAACTGTAGCAACCCTTCAATAATCCAACCAGCTGCATCAAAAGCAAATGGATCAATTAAAGGCCACCTTTTACTCGAGTAAAAAGGGGGGGGGAGGGGAAAGAGAAAAACTAAAATCCAATCAACCCCAATCCCTTATAAATAAGACTTTTGGAATTAGATTTCACACTTTAGATACTTAGAATACTTCAAGAAAATTCAGAGGAAATTTAAAGAAATTAGGAAGAAAATAAGAAAAAAATATAAGAGTCTAGTCTACGTTAGTTCTCCACCCAAACAATGATCTACTATTAAACCCCACTAGCCACCACTAGTCTACCCACCACTTAACTCCACCAATACACTCCTACCGACCATCAGCCACTATAGCTTTGGTGGACGATCAATCAAGTTTTTGCCCTATTTTTCATATATTTTCTAAAAATATCAAATAATTCCATAAAATGATGAAAAAATTAATTCCAATTTTATTTTTACAAAATTATAAATATTGTATATACATACTTGGCTAACATACTATTCATTCGAATTTTGAAATTTAAAATAAATATAGCAAATGATGATGTTTCAAAGCTTAAAATTTTTCCATACAATATATATTACATGTAGTTTATTGCTATGTAACCCAATTTTGATTTTACATATATTTAGTACTTATTACATTTCTAGGCCCTAAAAATAAGGTAATTTATGAAATGAATTAATTTTAAGGGAAATAATTGATGAAATTAAGATTCAATTAATTCTAGGTATCTGCAATGATATTAGGACATGTTGGAATTAGTTCAGTGTAAAAATCATATTATTTGCTTAAATTTAAAGTAAACTAGTAATTTTATGTATATAGGCAATAAACCTGATTACATGAGAAAAAAAAAGTCACTAGTCAAATTCTATATATTTTTCTGAATCTATAGAAATTTTCATAGAATTATTTGATAATCTTAGCTATTCATTGTGAATTATCCTAGTTAAATAGCTTAAATTAAGAATCAGGACATATATTTAGTAATGATATGTTATATGTTAATTATTTAATTAAATTACAATTAAAACATAACTTAATTAGATAAGAGTACTTACTATTTTGTTATATATTTTGCTATATTATTTGCACCTAAATCAAATAGCATGGAAACACGGGGTATTACACTCCAGAAGCAGGCAAAGACCTAATGCAGATCTCGAAATCCGTTATGGGACAAAGATCAGATATTTTTATCCAAACTTAACCTACAACAATTAAAACAAACCCGTATGAAAACAAATCTAGAAAGAACAGTGTACTTATATCAAGAAGAGATACTACCTGTTGAAGCGGACAAAATCATAATTGTGCAAATCTTCCATTTCCTTTATGCTGTGTTTGGCAATCTTAAACACGGTGGAAATAGATGGAAATAAACGGAAAAGAGAGGAAAGTGAAGTTAGTTGTTATAGCATGTTTAGATTATTAAGATGGACATGAAAGGAAATCAGATGAAAAATTTGCTTTCCACACTATAAGTAGACAAAAAACACCCTTCACTTTATATTTAAAACTTTACCTTAAGGGACATTTTTGTATTTTTACTTGATTTCCACCGGTTTCTCTCCAAACATTTTAGTCTTAAAAGTAGAAATCTTTCAACCCATTTCTTTTGATTTTTACTGGTTTCCATCACCATTTTAAATAACCAAACATAAGATTTCTATTGATTTCATTTCTTTTCTATCAGTTTCATTATTTCCAAACATAGTGTTTTACAGAAAAAGCAATTGAATCCACCGATTGAATCATCTATGCTTCAAACCAAAACACATCGAAACTTTGATTAATATTAGAAAGGAAAAAAGAATGCGATACAACAAATCAAATGCATACTTACTTACCAGACCTAGGTGAATCTTGAAAAATTTAGAGAGCTGGAAGGGTCAAAACCTAGTGAAGAATCAGATTTATACAGCTCATTGCACGTGATTAGCACGTGCTATTTACAATGGCTAGATTATAGTTAAATTGAATTGATATTGATTTATATGTAGAAATTCATGTTAGAAATACATTTTCCCTTTCCGTGATGTATTACAAATACGATTTTGAACTTTGAAACTTTAGCATGTATTTAAGTTTTCGCCGCAGAAAATAGTATTTATTGTGGAACAAAAAAATTATGACGTATTTACACAATCTCGTATAATTAGGATAGATTTATCTCTTTTTTTGTGTAATTGACTAAGAGTATGGTCTTGTTCTTTTAGATAAAGTTAGCCATCACGCTAGACCAATCGATCTATGTGAATAAGAAGAAGATGGATTGTGTGTAGTATTGTATAAAATTACATCTTCAACAAACTTTAAACTAAAATGAACGAGGATAAACCATAAATTTTATCAAAAATTACACAAATATGATGTTGGGGTCTTGCTAGGTTTTAAATTATTAAAATACCTCACCCAAAATAAATTAAGCTTTCATGTGTTTTAATAATTTCAAAACTCATACTCTTAATTTCTGAAAATTACCCTTTATTTTTCCTTTAATTTCTAAATTATGTCTTCAATTAATTCTTTGCAATCTATGCTCTCTCTCTCTTTTTTAAACAATTTATGGAAAAGAAAATTTTGAATTTTTGAATTTATAGCGATGCTTGTTATAGCACTTCCCTAATTCTTTTTTATTATTTATCTACCGTTATCTTTAATTTAGGGTTTCTCAAGATAAAAAACATGTGTATGTATAGACATATATATATATATATATATGTGTGTGTGTATGTGTGTGTATTGGGTTGGGGGTTCAACAGTACCCTAAGGGCAAGTTTTGGGTATTAGATAAGAGCCCTATAGAGTTATTTATATAGATTTTAGGAAGCCTTACATAGTATCAGGTTAAGTTCAAGTTTTACGAACCCATTCTTTGTCCCGATGGCATCCTTACTTTTAATTATAGAGTAATCCTTTGTTTTTTCCCACTATTGTGCATTTCATAACCAATCTATGGGAAAGACTATTTTATATTTCATAATCTCTATCTTTCTTAGTTTTTCCTTTCACTATTGTGTAGTTTAAAACTTATAAATGGGGAGGACTTATGTAATTCATAATCCTTTTTTTTTTTTTCTCTTCTACCCACCACCATAATGCACCAACCTCTATCCTACCTCTCCCACCCTACCCTAACCGCCACCATCCCCCACCCAATGTGTATTTCATAAACTATTTATAGGCAAGATAGTTGGAAAAAGTCATTATTTTCCAGCAATGCCAAAATGAAAGTCACACAAACGTTAAGGTTGCACTCCTAAGATAAAGTTTGTTAGGAAAATATGGGGGAAAAAATCCTAATTGTAAACATAGCTTGCAGCTAAGTAAAGTTAGCAATAATTTTTCCTAAGTTTAGATTGAAATTTGACCATATAAAGATAAGCTATAGTTAAATACAAAATTAAAAATTTGACCCACTTATAATAGCAAAATATTGAGATTACACTCCATAAGATAAATTACTTTAGGGTAAAAACATAGATATTAAATGGGTGACAACATAAAAGATATCGAGCATGACTCCTTGCCATTTGAAACCAAGAGCAGTCCTTTTTGCAAAGGCTAAAGCACATGAAACTTCTTTCTAAGTTTTTTATCATCATCTCCATAAAGGGATTTTTTGACTACTTATCTAATGCTCCTTAAAACTCAACGGACTATTTCATGAAGTATTTTCATGCTCATAACATACAAATGCAAAAAGTGATTCGAAGTTCAGATGAAACCCAAAAAAAAAAAAAAATTTGTTAACAGGGTTTTTTAGATATGGGTCCTTCAAGCCTGTCCAGATCTAATGCACCTTACTATATGGGGCTTACCACCCCGGACCTAGATTAACCAAGCCTAAAGAGCTCTTTTAAGGTTAAAATGCACAAGAAAATGATAAGGCACCAATCCAATAGCCACCTTTCATATAAATAAGACACGTCGGACACAGAATCTATCCCATTAACTATCCTTCAACTGCTAGCGCTACTCCATTATAAATACTTTATCCTCACTTAATAGTAAAGCTCTCTACACTTTACACACTAAAGCTTGCTTATTACATTTAAGCATCCTTTACTCTCCAACATACACTACTAACTTAAGTATCAGAATAGCCAAGTCGGACAACATCTCGGCATCCCCTCATAATGTTTCATTTTGTAAGCCTACCACATGTATGGGAAGCTAAATTCCTACACAAAAAACCCCAAACACACTAAACACAATTCTCAAACATCATGCCTCATCACAGCAAGTAAGAGAACTACCACTTGGTGAATAACCAACCCGCAGGCAATCAACCCTTCTTAAGGGTGACATTAGAGGAGCGCTTAGAGTGTACGAAATGCCTAACTGAAGAGTTAGTAGCTCAAAACAAACTACTTTACACTCACCTCAAAGAAGCTCAAATGTACAGTACACAAACCCATAACCATGAAGCTTTGGATGCCCGCACTAGGCAACCACAACCACCAGCAATAGCAGCAAAATGGCAAGAAATAGCAACTTGATCCACAAATGCAGCAACAGCCAACAAGGCTTGTGGTGACCTGCGACAGAGCTTTGGCGGTAATGAGCAAGTAGCCAACTAGTAGGGAGTACCAGCTCAATCAACAACATGCCAGAACTCATCCAGCAGATAATACCGACCTCAATAAGCTCTACCTAATGGTAAGGTGGCTCTCCAAGTAGCAAGAAAGCAAGGCTACTGGCGATGCTAGGTTGGTCACTAGTAATAAGACCTCCTTCTCTAGGGCCGTTGATATCAAGCAAGTATACCTATCAGTTTTAATATAGCGGATGTGAGTTCGAGTCGATCCCTCAGAAACTTCGAGTACTAATATTAACCTTAACTTTATTATCTAACCGGAAAATTGTGATGGGTTGAGTGAATTAAAAATACTAAAATTGACAAACTAACCTAATTATGAGACTTGATTAACCAATTTAGAAAGCGATAAAAATAAGAACAACTTCAAGAATGCAAATAACGTATTTAGGAATTATTTCCCCTAGTATTTAACATGTGACCGCCTAAAATATATCCAATTCAATTTCTATTATTCTTGACTGGAGGAATTCACAATTAAAGTTAACACCTTTCCCAAGCCTATTAACCCTAATCCTAAATTATTTACCGGAATCTCTTCACTTAGTAATATAACTTAGAATCGCATTAATGTATAATGAATTCCCACACAAAGAACAACCTTCTGGAAGAAAAATATATCTTATCTCTAAGTATATATGTAATTCTCTCCAATTATGTCAAGATCTCATTATACATGTGATTTCTCAATCATCATGTATAATATCATAAATTGATATCCTAGAAATATCAATTAATAATTAAATAACATAATTGAATTAAGAAAAGATATAAACTTTATTGAAAATTATAAATCAAAACCCTAGGTTCCATAATCCCAAATACACGAATCTTAAGCTATCATAATGAAGCTAAAAACGAATTCCAACAAAACCAATAAATAAAACATGAAAAACCCCTTTTGTTGATGATGAATCTCTTCAATCTTGAAGTTGAATGTTGCTTTCGCCCTTTCTCCTCTCTTTCTCCTCAAGCCTCTTCTCTTTTTAATGTCTAATCATGTATGCAAAGCCCTAGTATATTCTTTTATAATGTATTGAAAGGTTTCTGTTTTCGTCATCGGACACGGCCTGGGACACAGTCGTATCCCCAGGTCGTATAAATTTTTTATCTCAACATATTTTCCTGGATGGACACAACCTGGGGATACAGCTGTATTCCAAACTGTGTAACTTCAAAGCTTCATAACTCATTCATTTGAACTCCAAATTGAGTGAAACTTGATTCCTTTTCTTTGTTTTTGATCCAAGAACATGTTCAAACCTTGAAATCAAAATTTTACTCAATTAAGTATCAATTTCTTTAAATAAAACCAAAGATGTAAGGGAAATACTATAAAACCACCATGTAAAATGTATTTAAAATAACAGTTATCAGCCGTCCAGCACAAAATGTTGCCTCCCAATAGCAAACTTTTGTCCCTTGATAAATATGATGGCATAGGTGACCCTAACGATCACCTTCTCCACTTTCATTCCCTCATGAACCTTTATGGTCATGGGGATGCTATAATGTGTAAGGCTTGCCTAGGTATCCTAAGGAAAGTAACTTAGGTGTGATTCCACCACTCTTCGACAATTCTATCAACTCCTTTGATGAGCTAGCCCGGGTGTCCAGCCTCCACTTTAGGGCTAGCAAGCCCCCGTCCAAAGACACATCATCCTTATACCTTATAAGGCAAGGTGAAGACAAATCCCTAAACTAATCCCCAAACCCTCATGAACCTTCGCAAGACGCTTGAGCTGCCTCTCTCCACACGCTTGAGCCTCCCTCTTCTCATTGAAGGTTAGGAAATCCAAAAAGCTGAGGAAGTTAAGGTTAAGATCTAGATGATGGGAGAGTTCCTCTCTCATCATTAGCAAGCAAAATTGGTAGTCAAGTCCTCCAACTGGTCCAACCGTTTTTCCATCTTCTGATAATTGACAATGGCTTTTCGCATAGCAGCTTTTTTTGCAGTAAACCTCCCTACTCTCCATTTTGGAGATGATCTCCTCCATCTCCAAAACTTTCCTTTGTAGCTCCTGGACTTGCTGCTTTAACCCCATTCTTAGACTAGCTAGCTTTAGTAAAGTGGCTTTGATACTTTCACACGTAGATGCCTTCAATGTTAGCTTGGTTTGCAACCTGGTGATCAATGCCTTTAGCTCAGCATTCTCCTTCTCACGTTGGGCCTTGGCCTCCCTTTCCTTGTCCTGCCTTTGAGAGAGGTGAGCGTTAGTCCTTTGTTTATTCTCTAGCCAAGCCTTCGGGTCGTCAGCATTCTTTACTGCCTTTTTGGCATTCCTTATCTCTTTTTGCATCCTTCAGCCCTACTTCAAGCTTGACCACCTATACATAAAAGTGACGTAAGCACCAGTTAGCTTTAGAGAATTTTTCTAAATATTCAATAGTAAAGGACTTTGCCTCTTACAGGTCCTTCCCAGCCTTACACAACACCTCCCTAAAGCCCTTTACCTCTTTTCGGGTGGCATCGTATTTACTTAGCTGAAGCAATACCTGGCCATAGTACTGCAAAGAAATGCGAGCTAAGGTCGATTTAATGAAAGGGACAAAGTACATTAAGATAAAGAGATGAAGGATTACCTACCGCATAAGCATGCTCAAATAGCCTACCATCTCTAAGGGGTCACCTTCGCCAATCATAGATAGCCCTTCGAGTATGGCCTAATCGCTAGGGGTGTAAGACCCTAACGAGGTCTGGTAGCTAAGAATCCTATGCCTTAGCATAAGGTCATTGGCTCGAACCTCCTACTTAGGCCTCAAGAGGTTCCCCCTAACCTTCTTAATCTCAGACTCAAGAAATTGGCTAAGTAACTCTTCCTTCTAGCAGACAAACAAGACTTCCTTGAATAAGTTCGGCTCAATCCCCAAGTATTTAAACTTATTGAGGACATCAAAAAACTCTTCCTCAAGTTCGTCTATACACTTGTAGGGATGAGCCATCGGCCACTCTACCTAAGACGTATGGCTTAAAGGCGCCCTTGTTAAAGGCCTTTGTTTCTTATCTCCGAGCCTTGCCTCCTTAGTTGTTTTAAGAGCCTTCCTCTTTTGCCTTACCACTTAAGGCAGGGCGACCACCTCAACCATCTCTTCTTCCCTTACCCTTGGAGGGAAAAGAATCTAAACATTTGGCTCCTTAACATCGGCACACTCGTCCCCCTAAAAAATAGGCTTGGTAACAAGGACAAGGATAGGGGTAAGAAGAGCTATGCCCACAGGCTCTATAGCCAATGGCTCGTCCCGAAGACCAATAGCAATCCCTTGAGGAACATCTATTGGTTGGACTCTAGTGATTTCCCTAACCCCTGATTTCACTCGCATTGCCTTACCCTTTGGCTCAAATGCCTTAGTCTATACCTACTGGCGGTTCATCAGTTCATCTAGGAAGGGACAGGGAGCCCTTATAACCAAATTTTTGCTTATAAGAAATTAAATTCAAATAGTAAGTAAAAAAAAAAAAAGAAAAGAAAAGTAAGGCAATGATAAATAAAAAAAAAAAAACCACCACTACCATTTGTTAACTCCGCCATGAGCAGCACAGACAAGGAAATATCCCCTATTTTACAAAGATGTCGGACGAAGCATCCTTATACTATCATAACAAACAAAAGCTTTCACAAAAGAAATGAACCTATACCTTTGGCCTATTTCTTTACTATGGCCTTCTTCATGCTAGGGAAGAGCTTAGAGATCAAATATTAGAAGTATCTCTCTACAGTCTCTATAGCATTTATCTCCTGGCCATGCCTAAAGGCTATGAAGGCTTGAATCTCCTATACGGCTTTTGTGTCATTGGGGCTAAGCTCTTTTTGGGCCCCTATCCAAACCAACTTGGTCCACTGCATCTAGAAGTTTGCCTCCTCGAGCAGCTTAATCACTACATACTCATCCTATTAGCCCTTTACCGAATCCGTAAGGCCGCATAATAACTTCTTTGTAGGATAGGGCTAGAGATATGCCTACCCTCCAACGCTTTTCCATATATAAAAGTAGTTGAGTAGCTTGGGAGTAGCCCTTATCACTAAGTGCTTGCAGAGAGCCTAGAAAACCTTTAACAGCCTCCGCCCATTGAGAGAAACCTATGTTAGACTGCAGTGGTGGAAGTTAAAGAGCTCCTTCTCGAAGCAACTCAGAAAGGTACTACCTAAACTCCAAGCACTTCTCAAATACTGTAAAGCGCCTCCCTGATAGTAAGGCTACCCATTCATCCCTACTTGGTAATCATATCTATCACTTAGGGATCTTCTCAACAATAAAGTTACTTAGGATCCAATTGGGGTAGAAGGTTTGCTCTTGCTCACTTAGCCGTTAGAGCCCTTACTCGTCCTAAATGCATTAAACAAATCCTTAGAAGGGGGCATATGCATATACATCCCTTGGGATGGTGTTGATAAGCCTAGCCCTATGCAGTGCTTCTATTGCCATCTTAGTAGGCTTGTCAAGTTGTATTGACTTCTTCCTCTCCTATTGGGGGAGGATCACTCCTCATTGATTTGGAGTCAGTAATGTTGAGTCGTAATGAGTCAGAACCCACCTCACCTATGTTAGCTGATATGGTTACAAAGGATGATGAAGAAGAAGGAAGTTTGAAAATCTTTTAAAGGAGTTTGATGCTATGCAAAAGATTTGAATTTGCAATAATAGAATAAAGAGATTGCAGAAAAATGATCTCTCATCGTGATTATAATATTTATAGGCTAAGCACTTGGGAAACTGTATAGGCGATTATCAAGATTTGTATAAGCACAAATCCCTTATAATGCTGCAGAATAGATACGTAAAGTGAGTTTTGATCAGACGATTATCTTTAAAAGGAAAAATGTATCTAGCTATACGCTAGTCTACTACGACAAGACACCTATCACATCACATTAAATACATGAAAAATGGGCGTGCTTGAGTCAGAATTTGAAAGAGTTTCTTCCATAAGAAGTTTCCCCCATGGTACCTCCAACTTCCACTTGGTTGGCATGATAGAGGCATAACGCAATCACGCTTGTCCGATCCATGATAAGTGCTATTTAGCCAAACCAGCTTGAAGTCTCAAATCACCTACCTAGTATGATGCAAATGTGTCCTTTTTTAACATCCCAACTAAGGTTCTATCCTACTCAAGTTGAGTAACACTTTGTTTCGGGATAGTTGCTAATGACCTCAAGTCATCCTACCTTAGACATCTTTGACTCGAGTATTAACTGCCTCAAATATCATTACCTCAGCCTGTTACCAGCCCAAACCTATACCTTCGCCACATCGGCGCTGTAGCACCATCTTAAGGGAGTGAGTAACGGTGAGAAAGACAAAGAGGGTGCTTAATGGAAAGGAAAGAGGAAAATGGTAGGATCTAGGTCAACCCCTTTTAAAATTTTATATATTTTTTTCAAATACTATTATAATAATTATGTGAATAAGCCATCGAACCTAATCTATTTAGTTGGAAGACTAATGTTCATACTACTTAACTATTAATCAACTAAATTTTATAATTAGCTATTTTTATTTTTACTTAATTAATAATTTTGATTTCTATATTACATTTTTAATATAAAAGTTACAAACAGATATCATATACATATATATAGAGAGAGAGAGTTTAGGAATTAGGATAGTAGGTAATATCAATAAGGAAAAAAAGGGTAAATCATAGATTTGAATTCAACAAGGTTGTCATAGTGTAATGGTACTAGTATTTTAACAAGGATAAACCCATTTTGATTCTTCCTTCTTCTAAAAAGTTGTAATATGATAGTGGAAAAAATATGCAATTTGAACTTATTAATTATTCATTCAGTATATTTTATTGGCAAGAATTACACATAAGAGTATAAACGTTTTAAGATAAGTGAAAATAAGGGATAAATGTTTGAAAATAGCAAATGAGGAATGAACATTTTAATAGGAGATCAAAATAAAGGATATGTTAAACAACGGTTAACCTAGATCTAATGTGGCACGTTAACCTTACACGTGTACACTGCTAATGTGGACAAATTTGGACAAGTGAACATGCCTTGGTTAAAATACCCAACCTAGATGGATTAACAAGAAACCCAAACGTAAACAAAAACTAAACACATAAAATTGAAAAGTGAAAATGCATAATCGTAGTTAATTGTTACAGTTGTAAAAGGAACCTTACATCTCTAAATCAGAAACCTTAATCCTAAAAAGTGCACGCCTACCTTAACCCTAAATCGTAAAGAACTAATTAAAAGAAGAAACTGATTAGGAACCTTAAACCCAAAAACTTAAAATTCCTAACCGATGCCAATTTAAAGCAAAAAAGGTAAAAAAACCATGGGAAATCCTCCAACTGATGCCATAAGCACAAAGAGTTGATTATTGATTTGGTAAGCTTTTCAACTTCATCTCTCTTTTTGTATTTGGTTAGTTTGTTAATAAGTAGAAGACATGTTTTTACATACGATGATTGGGGTTTGTTGCTTTGCTACTTGTAGTTGATTATGGGTTAAATATCCCGTTATGTTTGAAAGATTTTTTTTATTTTTTTGGTATTGTCAATTTGAATCAACTATGAGCAGTGTTGGTTATGGATGTTTATTTATGTAGTGATGTAGAAAAATGTTTGTCCTGATTAATCATTTTTTATTATTGAACAGGACTTTTAGTTTGAATCAATAGTGCATAGCATTAATTTGTGTTACCTCATTATTTACAGATTTGTGTAAGGATTGGTGAATCTGACATTAGATTATGGATGGATTATGAGATAGAAGAAGGTAAGATAAGAGTTTTGCAACCCTTAAAGTCATGCAAGAATCATCATCCATTGAAGCTCCATGAGTAGCAATGCTGGTCTGGTTTATTCTCACTCAAGTGAGCCAGCTAAACAAAACGAGATCAAGGTTTATGACCATTGATAATGATGAGGAAGAGGGTGTTGATACTGATGATTATGAAGAACCACACTTCTCTACTGATGCCAAAGAAAATGCTCTTGGATTTTTTAGTAGACTAATTAGTGACAAGAATGTAGCCTATGCAATATAGATAAAGGCTTTTAGGAAAAGGCATAGGAAATTTTGTGTAATTGTACATGTATCATGTTAATGTCATGGGTTGGAATTGTTGACACAAATTTTGATTCATATATAGATATTTATATTGGACAACATCATTGTTTACATCTCAATTTTGTTACTTTTTTACAATTATATACCTGAAGTATTAATTTGTTTAATTATACATCCAATTGAATATTTAGTTGCCATAATCTACACCTCAATTAACTCTAATTCATACTGTTAATTCAATCGGTGTGATTTGTCAAAGGAATGGTCGCTCAAGGCCTTAGGGAGTTCATGCAATCCCTATAAGGTTGTAAATGGTCTTAAACGGTTGCTAGTAGGTTGTATGGCATATATTTTTGAAGTAGGTCGTGACTCAAACTTTTACAGGAGGTGATTAGTAACCATCTATGAGAGGTTAGGAAAGCTTAAGGCTATAGGCAGCTATCTTGCTGGTTAGTTTTGCCGAATGGAATGGACTAACGATATGATTTAAAGTTAATTAAGGTGTAAACCGTGACAATTAAATCTTCAATTAGGTATATAATTAGACAAACTAAAACTTCAAGTGTGTAGTTGCAAACAATAGCAAAGTTGATGTGTAAATTATAACATTGACCTTATCTATATTCATGAGATTAATGAAATTCTATGAAATTCCAACCAATAAAATCTAACATATTTTAGTTCAATATAGATGGCAATATAGATGGTAATCCATCTTATTTTGTAGTTAGATGAAAATGTCTTGAGCCTAATGAAATAGCTTTGTTTTGCTTTGCGGGCTTGTTACTTTGTAACATAGTTGAGAACATAAAAATCATATATGATAATTTTTATGTCACTAAAATGAAAATTTGATCACATTTGTAGCTCTTACTGTGTTTGTTAGTATATTCAAGGGTTGAACCTCTGTCCATGAAATTATGATGACTTGCTGTTAGATCATTGTACACTTTATTGAAGTCCAAAGGCTATTTTTGACATTTTCATGTTGTAATAAATCCTTTAGCTATCTTAAGCATTTTTGTCCATGAAGGCAATATTAGCCTGTAGTCATAAGTGGACCTTTGGGTTGTGATAAAGCATGTCCAAGTTAAGAGCTTAGATACGTGCCTTCCATGTACAGCTGCGAATAAGCAAAAGATTGAACTCATCAAGAAATAGGTAAATTGTTAACCAATATGGCACCAACTAAAGGGAAAAAGAAAAAAAGATTGTAAAAAAAATAAAATCCTAAAAATACGGCCTCTTCAAGTGCCATAATTTTTGGATTATTTTACTAGGATGGTTTTTTTTGGATTTTTATTATTTTTGCAAATTTTTTTTCCTCAAACCCCCTATCCCCCCTGCCCCCAGAAAAAAGAAAAAAAAAAAAAACTAAAAGCAATCTTTAAATTTTTTGGAAATTGCTTCTACTTATAACATAGTAAATAGATTATCATATCGACAATATATATATATAGGCTAGATCCCTTAGCTAGACATACTACAATAATATTATAGTGAGTATCCTGTAAAAGTAACCAACATACTAATATCACAATTAGCATAATCATACAAGAAAAAGGGGAAAGGAGTCATAAAATTTCCAAAGTGGTGAGTTGAGACGTTTTCATGCCTTTCACACACTCAGTTTTGCAGGAATATGGAATAAAATAATAATAAAACAATCGCCATACACTTCATGCATACAAAATACTTCGAGATTCTCCACAACAATGATTGCTTATGCAAGAGTTCAATAAAATTACATTATCTTTGTACACATTGCTAAAAAGCAACTACATTAGATGATCCCTATGTACACTGCTAAGAAAATCAACTGCACTACACGATCCCTATGTACAAAAAACTAACTGCACTAAATTGCCAAACAACTTATTCTTCCAAGTCGTCAATTTAGGTCGCCCTTTCCTACTATTTTTCTAGAGACTTGGACCCTTTTTAACTCCCTCTTCAACGTAGTCGAAGTCATGGTTGTTGATGGGCCAATATTTTCCTGTGTAATAACTCCAATATCATGCTCAATGCGACAACTTGTACTCAAAGAGATGAACATATAGCATATGCCATATACTAACCCTTATAACACTAATGTCATATGCTTTGGCGTAATCAAATAAATGAAACAGATGCCATATATTAGTCCTCTTTGTCCTTATATGCTCGGTATATTAGATGCTATATATGAGTCCTCATTGAGGATTAAATATCTAAATGAAACAACCACTCTTCACTTAAGAAGAAAAAGTTACTTCCTTTTACGATTGAAAGCAAAAATCAAGTATAGAAACAAAAAGAAAAAAAGACATTCACCACATGTGCACTTCACTATGATTATGGTGTCAACTGAGCTTCGATTGGGTTTCCTTTCATGTTGCCTACACAATTTAGATTAGGGTTGAGGTCAGTGTACACTTTTTTGGATTAGGGTTTATGATTTAGAAGATTTATTTATTTATTTATTTTTTAACAATTATAGTGTTTTTTTAACTTTTAACTACAGTGGATTGTTGGACTTTTAATTTATTGGTTTTATTTTTGTTTTCAGGTTGGTTTCTTTTTTCTTTTTTTTTTTCTAGTTGGATATATATATATCTAAATTCCAACTTCATGTCTACTTGTTTGCAGTCAACCGCATCAACTATGTGCATGTGTAAGGTTAACATGCCACGTCTGATTCGAATTAATGATAGTTTAATGGATCCCTTATTTTAACCTCCTATTAAAACATACATCCCTTATTTGCACATCTCAAAACATTTATTCTCTATTTGCACTTATCCCTCGTTTATACCCTCTTGTGTAATTTTTCCTATTTCGTTGTTATCGTTTAAAATAAGTTTTTGCATTGTAATCTATTTATACTTTTATTATTATCAATGAAAATAAGTTTGTGCATTCTAATCCCTTTAGTTTATAATGAGAGCAGTTGTTGGTGTCTTACCTAGTTTCATGAATTTATGACTCATTTAATTCAAATGTAATAAATTATTAACAGCATCTCAATTCCTTAGGAATGTAATAGACTCATAATAGCTTATTATGTTGAAAAAAAAAAAACAGACATTTAGGAATAAATACGTAATTAAGGTTTATTGACTATATTACCCTCTTTTACCAATCATAATACTATGTCACCTAGCTACACAACTCAAGACTCATCGAGACTATCGCAATTATCTACAAATTTTGACCTCACCAATAGTCATGGCCAGTAATACTTTGGCCACACCACAATCTCTCTCGATCTTCATCCTTTCCTTCTCTTCCCAACCCTAACCCACACCCCCCTACTCCCTACTCTCTCTCTCTCAATTTTCTTATCAAAAACAAAATCACCTATCTCACTTCAATGAAGTTTAGTAATAACGATCGAGGGAGTTTCTTTAACCCACCTCCAATGAGCACTACACACTTGAAGTGGATCTCATTTAATCTTACAATGTTGACTAGTGGTCTAGATCTAATTTCCTTGATGGCTGTACGTAATAGCTATATGTGGTTGGTGGTCCAGATTTAACATTTTCTATGCAAGAGGCTCTGCGTGGTAGCTATGTTTAAGCTAATTAGATCTCATAGTTGTACGTCTAAATTTCACAATTACTGGTGGCAACAGTCACTAGTAGTCTTAGTTACTAGTGGTGGTCATTATGCATATGACTGATTGGGTCTCGTAGGTATGGTTGTCATTGTGCATTTTGGAGGAGTGATTGCTGGTGGTGGTGAAGGACTAGTTGTCAGTAGTGGCGATCACTAGTAGTAGTGGCAGTCTATGTTTTAGGGGGCTAGAAAAAGAAAGAGGGTATTAATTTTTTTTTTCTTGACATGGAATGGCCATTCAGAGGTTGAACTCATGAATCCCAATTCCCTAATTTTGATGAATTGCAATTTATAATTAATTGTGATCCATTGAAGTGAACAAACTAATAGAACTCTTGTAAGTAAACATGTTATAATTTTTAGTTTTACTAAACAACCAAATATTACAAATAAAAACATTGCAAATATATATATATATATATATATATCACACATCCTCAGCATGATGAAACCAAGAAGCAAAATATGAACAACTAACCAATTACATTAATATGAATGTATTGAAAAGCATAAGGACTAAGGAGTCAAAAAACCATTAAATCATACATTCTCAAGTATAAACTTTGATTTTTAGAGGGAAGGGAAGAATAAATTGATTTTATAGTAGTTCCACATTAGCATTTATTTGCATGATTTGTATAGGAAATTAAGCATAGTGGATAATTAAGACTTAGATGTTGGACGTTTGTTTGAGTTTATTCATCTTTTTGCATGGGGCTATTTATAAAATCATATGTGAAAAGAGTTATAAGCACCTAAAACAAGAAAAGGAAAAAAATAGTAAAAAAAAATCTCAAAAATACTATTCTTGTGAAAATATTCCCAAAAATATGACACTTAATGATTTTAGAAGAGGCGATTTTGGTTTAACCTTCTCCAAAAGGTGATTTTGGTTAGTTACCTCTCCCAACCCAAATTCACCTCCCCCATAGGCAATTTTAAACATGGAAATACATAGTAATTTCTAACATAGCTAAAGAACTCCAATTTACAACAACATATCCCCCTTATTGGGATGTCCTATTTTTAGTTCCTATTGAGGTCGTTAAATATAGTATAGGGTACTCCAATAAGTAGCAGGGTATTGTTCTTGGTGGTTCAAACGGTGGTCTAATGACCTAAGGAGAAGAAAAAGGTGACTAAAGGGGAGTAGAAAGATGTTCCAACATATGAACTTGGATGTTTAAGTTAGATAATGTGAAATGAGGGAGGTATATGAATTATAAAGCTTAAGAGTACAAGGACTCAAGAGAGATTATTAGGAGGTCGCCTCCTTTAGAGGTATATGAATTATAAAGCTTAAGAGTTCAAGGACTCAAGAGAGATTATTAGGAGGTCGCCTCCTTTATTTATAAAGGAGGAAACTAAGTTAACAAGTGAGCTACAATTTCTTGAGAGTAACTTGATATTTATGGACATCAAGAGAGGGTTGAAACTTCTCCCTTTGTCTATTAAACTATTCGTGTGTTAGCAACTACTCTTGCTTAGATTTGATTTCAATCCACTAAGTCGAGTTTAGCTAACATAAGTCGAAGAGGCTTAGGTTTCCAAGAGCTTGGAGGTCTTCATCTAACTAGATCGATGAGGATTCTAAGCACTTAGCTTATATTCCATAAACGTTAACCTAGCTAATAGAAGTTGGAGTGGTTATGGGAGAGATTAGATTGGGTTGTCGGAGCTTGACCCCCTATCTTAAGCAATAAGGTTTGGGCTTGAGTAGCCATATCTTAAATAACCTATAAATAAAGTATGACACCAAAAGTGTAATATTTCCTTTAATATAAATATATTTTTATCTGTGTATTCATAATATATATACTATATAATATATTTGAGACAATGCAAATATAAATATATAAGATAAACCATATTTCTCACATTTACAAAGACATACGCATATTTAATAATTATATCTTACATTGGTCTCTCTCTCTCTCTCTCTCTCTCTCCCTCTCTACATACATACATATATATATATATATATATATAGATTTTTCTAAGATCTCCTTTTATTTTTTACGAAATTGATTAAGCCTTTCATCTGATCCTTAATTTACATTACTTAAACCTAGATCATTGGATTTTTAACAATTGAAAAGTTTAATGTTATCTTGAATAGTAATTGGATAGACTCTCTCTCTAGTTGTTAGAAAGAGAAAATCCTCTCAAAGTGTAGAGTGCTCACACCATTAAGGTGTTAGTTATAGTCTTTTCTCATCTTCTTGCTACAATAATAATTTGGTTGTATCATTCCACCGATGAATGCATTTAGTTTTCCAAAATCTAGCATATCACAAATCCTTTTAAATTCATATCCCCTTCTCATCATAGTTTTTTTTATCATTAGATTAGGAAAAAAAATGATAACACTAAAAAGAAAAGGTAATAGCTATTCATATTAAAACCTAAATACAATTTCATTCACAATTCATTCCTTTCTTGCATTTTATTTTTCCTAGTTTGTGAGTTGCTTGTAGTCAATAACTTTTATCCTTCTCCTTTTTCCACATTAATAATTGGTCAATTTCTTATGCTTAACACAATCTCTAAGTTGATTGTGTTTTTGTTTTTCTTTGTTATAGATCTATGGCATCCTCTTCTACATTTGATTTTCCTAATGGTCCAATTAATGATGAAGTATACATTGAAGAGTTATTAGCAGATCTACAATATACAAGTTAAAGAGGTGATGAGATCACTGTAGTGGTCAAAATTATTGCCGATAAGGTATTCAACAAAACTGCAGGCATTAATATTTTGAAGAATGCTTGGAAGCAGCATGGAGTTGAGTCAATTTCATACATCAATGAGAATAAATTTTTGTTGAGATTCAAAACTAGATCCTCTTTAACTCGTGTACTGGATGAAATTCCTTAGTCTATTATAGGAAACGGTACGGTGATTGAGGAATGGAAGAGCATGTGAAAATTAGCGG
Organism: Lumnitzera racemosa; assembly: GCA_024138005.1. Lineage (NCBI taxonomy): Eukaryota > Viridiplantae > Streptophyta > Magnoliopsida > Myrtales > Combretaceae > Lumnitzera > Lumnitzera racemosa. The sequence continues at coordinate 51,026,354 of JAMXBC010000012.1, read as the reverse complement.
AAATTCCTCTTGATCGAATTTATTTTTAGGTTCAAATTCATAATTTATGGTTATGTCACATAAAACCCAATATTGCTAAGATAATTAGGGGTAAGGTAGGAGAGGTGATAGAAATTGAACCTATAATTTTTGGGAATGGGCATAAAAGATCCTTTTTAAGAGCTTAGGTTAAAGTTGAGGTAGGAAGACCCCTACAATCCTACATTTAGCTTAATTTGGGCAATGTTGAAAGGTATGAAGTCTCTTTAAAGTGTGAATGACTTAATAACTGGTGTTTTAATTATGGTAAGCTAAGGCATCTGAGCAAGAACTATAAATTTGAGAAAAACCCTAAGGTTGATTTCGGTCCTAATTTAAAAGTAGGTAATGTTAAGAAGTAAGAGGAGGGTAATGAGGTGAAACATATATTCATCAGTAAGAAAACATTAATCCTAATTTTACAGCTACTAAACACTCTTTTCCTTCAAAACCTATAACTATGCTTAAAATTATGTAATACATTAAAACAAAACAAATATCCAAACCTCTACAACAAACCAGAAAAATCAGCCACAAATAAAACCATTTTACCCTAGACACTAGAACCAGTTAATTCACTAACTATAATACTTGTAAACCCTACGAAATTCCCTACCTAGTGCGTGCTATGAAGTTGGGTGTTGCAAATATATTATCATAATGCATCGCTAAGAAAAACAGTCCTAAATAACTAAGCCTATAAAGTAATAATAATAGTGACTACCGTAATGGAAAATTCAATAAAATCCAATTTAACTTTAAACGATAACAAACTTAATTAAAAGATGACTTCCTAACTACAAGGATGGATTTAGACAACTTCACTAAAGAGTCCCTAAGATAATTTTTACTATTATTATTATTGCCTTCTTATGCTCCCAAATTTTAGGAAGTTGATCACAATTTTTTTTGTATGATACTAAGTCTTACTCTACGTGAGGTATGGAAGCTCCATACATGTAAAACCATTTTTCTTTTCTTTTCTTGTTCACCCACATGCACATGATACTACATTAATTTATTAAAAGGTTAACTACCAATTTGCCTCCTAACTAGCCAATGCCTTAATTTAGTTACCTAAACTAGTTTCACTTCTTTATATGATGAGCCATCATGAACACAAGACCAAGTCCCTTACCTCTCCTCATCATTTCCTTGTCAAGCATAGTAATAAAGGATAAATAAACACCAACTTTTTCCCCTTCAATTTTCTACACAAATCCAAGACATAAAAGTTCCAAATACCTATTCACAACAAGATAATACCACTCATTTTTATCCTCTAGCTAACTCATCATAACCCCTTAGAAAAATATGGTATAGAACCATCTTATCATGCTTTTCAACTCCTTTTTTTAGCTTCAAGTGCAATACTACAATTTCACACACCACACTCCATTTTACATAGGGAAATAGCTTCAAATTTTGTGCAAACTTGTACTCATATTTCCTATTCAAAAAGGACACCAAGTATCCATGAAACCTAGGTTATATCCTAACCCATCATCTCCTTAATTACCAAACAAAAACAAAGGACCAAACACAACTATTCCATAATGTTTCAGCTACCACAAAGAAATCACAAGACATGCACCACACACCACATGCTTGTGTCATGAAAGAGTTCTTACATTGGAAGGACAAACCACCTCCCATCATTTCCCTTTTGAATTCAACTTTTGAACCCTTAAATCAAGCCTTCACATCCTTTCATTGCAAACACAAAATCTACCATAAGAAGACCAATTGATCACCTAAAATTTTCCTCATTTGTCTTTTGTAATACCTAAGAAGGAAAGACAAGAAAGAGAAGGAGCACATGGCACATCCATACATACCTCCAACTATCTTTTTCCTCTCACTTTCTAACATTCCATCAAGTTGAAAAGCACATCCAAAATCAACTCATATCAAGGAGACAAGGGGAAGGTAGTGGCATCATTATTCTACCCATACATTTCCTTAAGCTCTTGTACACTAAGTAAGTGATCCTCTTATAGAAGACTCCTAAGTGGAGCTTATGAAATTTGATCTTAATAATCTAGATGTGAACCTTACTTTTCTTGTGAATTTTTGGACATGTAATCTCACCATGAGTTAATTTTAGATATTCTTGCCACGTGTTATTAAGTAGCTTACACATAAAGCATGTTTACTTCCATTTCTAAATTTAGCCACCACTATGCAAATGAAAACCATGTCCATGTTTTTCTTCTATAAGTCACTAGATTTTTCTCTACTTTCATTTCTTTCTCATAAAATAATAAATGATGCACAAGTTTTACTTTGGAAGTATAGCACTCTCACTTCATTGTAGTAAATACTTGAGTTAGTAGCCTTACATGTTGGTTAAGATAGTTAGTTTTCCTCATATGATGCAAAACTTAGAAAGAGCTATTGATCCAAGTTAGTAGCAAGTAGAGACTCCTCTAAAACACTAAATGAAAGATTTGAACTAACTTACAAACTACCACTAAGGTTGTGGTAAGGGTATGGAACTAAAGAAAACTTATACTAAAAACTTAACAAAAGTAGAATTAGGGAAATGACTCAACAAGGATGAGATTATCTTAGTAAATGAGCAGAAAAACAACTATAAGGCCCTAATCAATCTATTATGGTTTTGGCCAACCCTCCCACTTACAAGAACATAAGCTATTTGATCATAAGATGTTAACTCATAAAAGTAAATCACAAGAATAAACTTATTGCCCTTAAAGAAATACCCAAAAGGCGACCTTAGTATGTAACCTTAGGAATATCGAACTAAACCAAACAAAGAATAGGATCCAATAGGCTCAAAGTCAACTTTCAACTTAAGGAATGAACATGGAAAGCCCAACTAACTAGCCCATCAACTGTTCCATGTTCAGCCCAACAAGTGACTAAGCCATTTTCCTCAAAAAGCACACGTTTTTTACTTGACCAGTAGGATAAATTGTTGGTCCCATCTCTAAAAATGGACCCTACCATGTGAAAGTATACTTAGAAATTGACTATAAGATCATAAAAATTAGAGTTAAAACGAAAAAGTTATATGTGAGTGAAGTTTTAGTTGAAAACTGACAACTTAAAACGACTCAGTGAACAAAGAAACTAAATACTAAGGATTATCTCCAAAACACCACTTTAATAATAATATTATTCTATTTACAGGTGAGTTAGATCAAGATATTGAATTACCAATAGATTACTACAACCCCTGACTCAGTGATGGCAGGGTAAGTAATCTTATGATTCTATACTTCGTTGTGCTTGTACTTAATTGCACTAAATTTCTATATGGAAACTTGGTTGTATGTTGGGTTCAAGGGATACGTATGTGCTTAAATTTAGCTTGTATGTACGTGAAGTTATCATATACATAAGCTCAAAACGAATCAATTGCTGCATGATAGTGAAATGTAGGATGTACGAATGTTATGATATTGTTTGATCTCTAAGGAAAGTAGACCTAATTATATTCGACATAATCAACTTAACCAGTCCATGCGTATCATGCATTGTATTATGAAAGTTCAGCTGTCACATTATACAAGATAAGAGAGTCCTTACAAGGGTTGCTTTATATATATATATATGTCCATGGACTAAATGTGATCTATAATACAGTACACTTGTACGACATAATCTTACCTTGACAGCCGGCTTACTAAGCGTCGGAGATGCCAATCGCATGGTTAAGGGGCTAGTTTTGAGATCTCCATTTAGGGGTGAGTATAGATTGTGTATGGCCCTCACAACTATACTTGGAACTCCTTTTTCTAAAAATTATGCCTCATTGACATTTATTTCTTCAAGATACAAAGTCTCTCATATGATTACCAAGTTTAAGTATAGTACATGGGTTTGATGGTGTGATGAATCTCCAACCCTAACCTCGAAAGGTGTTAAATTTAAGTTACATACATCACTAGGTCAATCGTATGCTTTATGTTTAGCATACTGTACGTACATGCATTCATATGACTATATAATGCTTAATAACCATGTCTATTGTATGGTTAAGGGTTTAACTCGCTACAGTTTTCTTTAGCAATAGTAAGATCTTTTTGTTGCATTAGGCAAGCATATGCTTGAGTTTAGTATCTGAATGCTTTGGATGGGTTATAGGAGCTAAGGAGAGCAAGAGGGAATTTATTCTATAGATTATAGATTTAGACTCCTAATTTGGTTATATATATATATATATATATTCAGTTAAAGTATTATAATATTTCTAATACACTTAATGGCTTTTGGATATTACGACGGGACTTTAGGTTGTTTGATTGATTGAAGTCCTTAGTTAATATCTAAGTTTCTTATGTAAGACTTAATTTAATTTAAATTATGCTTTTGTCTTGGTATTATCTTTACTTAACATTGGCTTAGGCCCTATTCGTAGTAGTAGCCTTGTATAACATAGAAAGAGTAATGATTGACAAGGGTATTGAGTATTAGTTTTCGTATAGTATAAGATGACTTGCCATGGGTCAGTAGTCTATGGATTTTAACAATACTGGCCTTAACCTCAATCTTAGCAAAAGATCATAACCCTTGCCCAATTTAATCATAGCTAAATAACCCATAGGGAAGATCACTTGGTAAGACCCTATCAGTTTCCTTACCTTCATATAATATCAAATTTAAAGAGAATCATATCCGGGTTGAGCAAGATTTTGATATGGAAGTAAATTTGTCTACACTTGTAAAGGAAAAAGTATAGCGTTGTGAATTGAATAAAGTAGCAACCTCAGTAACTCCCTTATTAGTATGTCTAAATGAACTATTTGTTGTTTAAAGCATTTAAGTATGAAAAAGAAGAGTTATGATGAGGAAGAAATTCTATGTTTGAAAAAAATAAAAATAGAAAAATCATGAGTTTTAGTTTTAAAAAAGGAAGAAAAAATGCAAGTGGATGAAGAAATAGGTGAAATAAAAAGTGATGAGTATGGAAAAAAATTGGAAAAGAAAAAATAAAAAAAAAAGAAAAAAAATGTTTTGAAAAATTAAAAAAAAAAAGAGGAAGAAAATGTGTGAAAATATGCACCACAATAGAAGAGTACCATGCATTTAGTGAATGGGTTGAAATTCCTATTGTGGGTAACAACATTGTAGATAGTGGTGGCTAGCTTTCAATAGCTACATAGGAGCCATGAGTTTTCTATGTTGGAACAATTAAGGGATTGGGTCTCTTGAGACAGTTTGAAATCTTAATGGCCTCATCAAGAAGTTTAATCCAAGCATAGTCTTCTTGATGGAAACTAAAAATAAAGAAAGCATATTAGAAAGAAAAAGAAATTGCTTAAGGTATGCAGGGTGTTTTTATGTGGAAAGAAGAAGTATTGCAAGAGGATTGGCTTTGTGTTGGAATAATGATGTAAGTTGTGAAATAGTCTCCTACTCTGATTTTTACATTGATACTATTATAAAATCAATAAATGGAAGTTATATGGGTTATGTAGCTTAGATTCGTTCCTCAACAGAGTTTCAATTGAAAAAAGAGTTGTGGGATAAACTTAAAATGATGGGGTACAGTAAGCATATTTAGTTATGCGTATGTGATTTCAATACTATGCTATATGAACATAGGAAGGAAGGAATAAGAGGAGTGGATTATAGGGTAATGAAGGTTTTTATGAGTTTGTTAAAGACACTAATTTATAAGATTTGGGGTATATAGGACCTAAATATACATAAACTAATAAGAAGGATGGTGAAGCCTTGTTGAGAGAAAGGATTGATAGAGGATTGGCATCAATTGACTGGGTAGAAAAGTATTCAAATTGTAAAGTTGAACATGTTCTAGCTTTTGATTCTAACCATGTTGCTTTGCCAGTGTACCTAAGCGCAAAAGATGGAAAGGGAGTAAGATACTTTAAATTTGAAAACAAGTGGCTATCCTCCCCTAAATGTAAAGAAGTGGTTGATAGTTGTTGGTGTAGAAATTCTATACAAGTAGATTGGGAGCAACTGCTATTAAACTTATATTTTTACAAGAGAAGTTTGGAAGCATGGAGTAGGAAGTGTTTTCCAAACAACATAAAATTAATTAATTCCACTCTATAGGAATTAGTTGACATTCAAAGTAACCCTAGTGGACATGATGTAGAGGAAGAAGAGAGAGGTTATTCGATGTTCTTAATGATATTTAGGATAGAGAGGAGAAATATTGGCATTAAAGATCAAGAAATAATTGGCTAAAATTAGGGGATAGAACTAGTTCTTTTTTTTTCATCACTTAACAATTGATGGAAGACATAAAAATAAGGTGTTAAAACTATAAGTAGAAGACGGAGTTTGATTGTGTAAGAAATAAGCACTCATTTCAGTAGTATTTTTACATCTTCAGGAAGAGATGATGGGTGTGAACATTTGAGTTCGATGGATAGCAGGGTTATAGAGAAGATAAACAACTTTCTTTATGCTAAAATTGAAGAGAATGAAGTCAAAGAAACTATCTTTCAACTTAGGGCGCTCAAAGCTCTTAGTCCGGATAGCTTTTCAAGTGTTTTTTATCAGAAATTTTAGACCATTAATGGAAAATCAGTCGTAGAAGTGGTTACTAGTTTCTTTTAAAAATGTATCTTTCCTTCTTGTCTAAATACTACAAATTTAATCTTAATCCCTAAAGTCCTAAATCCTAATAAAGTCAGCTAATTTAAACCCATCAATTTGGGCAATTTTATCTATAAAGTAGTCCTTATCAATAGGCTTAAACCCTTTTATGTGATATAGTTACGGAAAACCAAAGTGCATTTTTTATTGGGAAAAATGATACATGACAATATTATCATTGCGCACGAAGTTTTTCATTTCCATAAAAATAAAAAGAGAGGAAAGAAGGGTATTGTACCTTAAAAGTTGACATGAATAAAACCTATGGTAAAGTGGAGTAGGCATTTTTAAGAAAAGTTCTTTTGAGATATGGTTTTGATAGTAAATGGGTAATTTGGGATTTGTGGTGTGTTACAACTGTTGAATTTAATGTCTTGATAAATGGAAAAAGAGGATCTCACATAAAGTTGAGTAGAGGTTTATGTTAAGGGGATCATCTTTCTGCTTATTTGTTCATCCTTATAGTTGATGTGTTATCAAAAGGAAATGAGAAAAAAGATTTGTGATGGTAGTTTAGTAAGCTTAAAAATTAAAAATTCTTGTCCCACACTCTTTCACTTATTTTTCGCCAATGATTCGTTGTTTTTTCTTAAAGCTAAGCAAGAGGAAATGAGGAAACTAAAGGAGTTGCTAGATATCCATTGTAAAGCTTCAAGGTAGCGCATCAATTTGGATAAGTCTAGTGTCTTCTTCATTGATAGATTGTCTAAGAGAGATGTGGCACTATGCTAGGCATGCCAATTACAAATGATCTAAGTATGTACTTAAGACTTCCCGCCATTTGGGGAAGATTAAAATGTGAAGCATTAAAATTTGTAAAGAAAAAATTGTGAAGAAATTAAAAGGCTGGAAGCAGAAGCTATTGACTAAGGTAAGACATGAAATATTGATAAAACCTATAGCAAGTGCCATCCTTAATAATTCTATGTCATGTTTTCACTTTCCATTAAAATGGCGTAATGAGATAAATTCTTTGACTGTGAAGTTCTTTTAAGGACAAAAAAAGGATGAATATAGAGTACTTTAGTAAAAGGTAAAGGAGGACTTCTATTCAAAGACATGCATGCATTTAATTTAACATTGCTAACAAAATAGCATGGCAACTTAAATCCAATCCAATTAAGTTATAGTCTAGAATTTAAAAAGGTATTTACTATCATGATCGAGATCTTAGAGATGCTACTTTAAGGAGAAAGCCCTTGTAGGGTTGGGCTAACATTATTTAGGGCAATAAAGTTTTATTTGAAGAAGGCCTATAAAAAGTTGAAACTGGTGAGATAATTAAAATTGTTGAAGATAAGTAGGTTCCTTTATTGGCTTCATTCAAACCTCAAGGAAAAGATTTGAATAGCTTGCTGGGATTGATAGTCAAAGAGCTATTTTATGTAGATGAATGAAGATGGGATATACAGAAGCTATAGCTATTACTACTTGATAATGAAGTTAATTGTGTAAAGGAGATCCCTTTGAACACTCTTGATCAACGAGATACTATTCTCTAGTCATTCCATCATCAATGGAAAGTGGTAGTGAAATCGGTGTTCCATCACTCAAAAAGTAAGCAAGGTCCAGTATCAATAAGTACAACACAAAAGCAGTAGAAAAATGTATGGAAGGTGAAAACTTTACCTAAAGTACAGCACTTTTATGGAGAATTGGCACTAACATGCTACCTATGGTAAAAAACCTTTTCAAAAGACAAATTCTTCCATCACCAAAGTGTAGATTCTATGGCAGATTTAAATCTATTGCTCATGCCCTTCTTATGTGTGAATAGGTAAAGATAGTATGGATTGGTGACTTAGGCCTTAGATTTCCTGGATTTGACTATCTAGCTTTGTTAAAGTGGCTAAATGCCATTGCAATGGCAAATGGATGAAAAAGCCTTGATCTTGAAGCTTCGATTAGCATCATTGCACGTTGCATATAGAAGATGAGATGTAGGGAAGTGTTTGAAGGTGGGGGTTTGGATCTAGAGGGAGTGATAAGGACTTCTAGGGTTTTGATGTGAGATCTAGTAAATAATGAGAGGGTAAAGGAAGGTGAAAAGAGCGAGAGGACAAATCTGAATGCAGAAGAAAAATAGAGATGACTAGGTTTAAGCATGGTCAAGTAGAATGTGGATAGGTCTTAGATAGCACCTAACAAAGTTGCGGCTTTTGGGGTTGTTGTAGGAGACAACAGAGGTATGTTATGTTTGCGAAGAGTGAGGCATGGTTAAGGATAGACAATAAAAGAGGTAAAGGCTAAAGCGTTGTTACTTGGTGTACAGTTGGCTTATGAAGAGAGTTAGGTCCCATTGAATCAAATTTTTAAACCTTATCCGAGCTATCAATAATGGGCCTGGCCAGATTCATTGGGCTTCATAACCTTATGTAGCACAAATTAAATCCTTAGTTAGTCGAAGACCAAATGTTTTTTCTTTTGTGTATGTTTCAAGAAAGGCTAACAGTGTAATTGTGTAGCTACTTAGTCTAGGAGAGGGACATATCCATTAGATTGGTGGTGAAACCTTTTATCCTAACTCTAGAAGCTACTCAAGTGTGATCTTTTGATAGGTGCAAGAGATGAGTGTATAGTCTTCTTTGATCATGGTTAATAATAAAATGAAGTATCATTTTATGAGCTAAAAAAAAAAAATCTAGATCATTGAATTGTTTATAAATTCAATGATCTAAAACTAAAAAAATACAAATCGATAATAGAATGGAGGGTTTGACCAATCTTGTCAAAATGGGGAATGGGACGATAGAAGCTCCCATATATATATACACATACAAAATAATGTAAGTATACAATATTAAAACTTATTGATTTATCATTAGATAAAAAATGTTTTGGAGTCAAGATTTGTCAAAAGCAAAAAGTGTAGAATTTTAAAAACTCGTCATCTTTTTATATTGTCAATAGTTTTTAAATATAATATTATAATTTATCTTATAAGTATGGAGAAATCCTCGGTTTTGTTCAAGGTATATGAATAAACCTTTTGTGAATTTCATATATAACACTTGATAGAGCTTGTATATATGCAAAACAATTAATTCATATGTCATTTATCTTCTGATTTTTTTCTTTATAGATCTCAATTTTCAACATCTTATCCTTGGCTTTACTACTGCTTTAAAGTTATATATATTAATCAATGGCCTTTAATCAAATGGATAAGAGAGTTTAACTATCTTAAACAATTAAACGATGAATTATTTATAATATTAAAGTGTAAGACACTAGATTTAATGTTACATATCTAAAAAAAAAATAATTCTTTTATTAATAAATTCCTTTAATTACCCCTCAAATTAAAACTTAAAAGTGTATCTTTCTTCTTATAAATAACTGAAGGTTAATTCAAGTAAACTAGTAAGTTTTTAATTTTATTTGCATCACGTCTCTCTATTTTAAGTAAGAAAACTAAATTCTAGCAAATCAAAATGTGAAAATCATAAAAGTTGCTACCCTTGTGATAGTTTATATTTTTAATATATATATTTTATTGAACTCTTTTATTTAGGGACACACGACACTAGTGCACTCCATCTAGTTTTATAACATTAAAGAATTAAAAAATAATCTAGTGCTGTACCTATTAAAAATAAACTTTTTTCACCTATAAATTCCTTCAATTATCATTCCAATCAAAAATGTGTTTCTTTATCTCATAAGTAGCTTAAGATTAAAATTATTAAATTTTCTTCACTTTAACTGTTTTTGCTTTCTTATACCTCACCTCTTTTACTTTAAGTAGAGATGTATAAATGGGTTTTAGTTTATAAGCTGACTTGTTTAACTTACTTTTTAAACATGTTTCGTTTGAAAAATGGGTTAAATGAACCTAACTTGCTTAACTCATAAGTTAAAGTAAGCTGGTTTAGGTAGTTTAGGTATAGATACCTAATTTTTTTCTCATTGTAAATACCAATTTTTTCTCCCCTTTCATAGCTTAATATTTCCTAAATAATTTTTCTTCTCTTCTTTTTTAAAAATAAAATTTTGGAATAATAGAATTTTTAGAAAAATAAAAGATTTAAATCATTTGTATGAGACTAAATTTCGAGGTTAGTAGTTTTGGATTTAATTTTTGGTTTAATGTTTTCTATTTTTTTTTTCTTTTTTCTTTCTTTTCTTAATTATTAAGAAAAAAAAGGGTTAAGGATCAAGGCGGTTTTGGACTAAGTGTAACTTATTTCATGTAAATGGATAGCAAGGCCAACATCCCTTAGTGAGATTCAATCTATGAAGAAGCAGGCGTAAATTTCTCCTAAGTGCATGTACTACATGCATCGGGTTAAGTTTGCGCCCATGTACATGGCACATGCCTAACTTAATTTTCTCTCCTATTCCATCTTTTTCCTTGCAATTCTAACATTTTCCTTAATTCTTCTATTGTAAAAAGCATCTTGGTGGCTTATGTTTAAGCTACTTTTTGAGTGATTTCCACATGATTCCACCCAAATTAATGATGGAATCACATGGTTCACATGACCTACTTTTAATTCTATCTAAAAACATGTCCAGATTTGAAGGTTTACTAAGTCAAATTCATAATCTAAAATTGAAAAAAACTTAAATACGTACCATTGACTTGAGCTTAATTCAAGCTCCATTAATGAAAATTGAAGCTTTTAAAGGGTGTTTTTAGTAAGATTAGGACCTCATAAACACATTTTGATCATTAACAATTGCAATTTATATTTAATTTTAAGATTAAATTGGTTAAAACTGATTAAGCTTAGTCTTTGAATTTAATCCATTCCCTTAGCTTACCAAACTCGTCCTAAGCTCGATGTGTATAAATAGGACCTTAGGCTTTACATCCTAGCATTGGAAAAAAAAAAATTTTTTTCACCATCCTCTCTCTCATTCTTCAAGCTAGCCTTAAGCTCTCTCTCTCTAGCAATCTAAGCTCTACCACTTTTTCCAAGCCAAAATAACCATGTAACTAGCTTCTTTGTACTCTAAAACCATCATCTCAAGCTCCTTCTCATTCTTAGCCACTAGCACATCTACTATCCGAACACCTCCATTAGCAGCTTCTTTTCTACAACCCTCAAACCACCACCGTTAATAGCAACATCACTCCTACACCCCTTAAGTCCAATAAAATATGCATGAAAATCATCTTTCCTACTCATTTGGGTTGTGAAAATTGTTAGAATCAACCTTTGAAGCTACTACTCTTCTCCTCCATTTAAGCTCCGAATTTGACCTAGTTTATTAGCTTTGACCTCATTCTACTTAGGCCGCTTTACACGACTCGAATAGCCCATATCGACTCGACCCGACTTCTAACCAACACCAGGCTGGTTTGGTCTCTTTTTTTTTTTTTCCTTCTTTAAATAAAATACTAAAAAAATACTTTGGTTTTAAAAGCTTCTAAACTTTTACTCTTCCTTTATTATTATTTTTTCTCGTTTTCCATTTTTTTTTCTTTCTCTCTTAAAGTTCTTTTGAAAATTTTGTAAAATATATATATATATATATATATGATATAAAAAAATGATGAAAAAAGTCTTCAATTTTTTTCTTCTTTATTACTTCAAGCTTTCAAATTTTTTTTTCTGGTCTTTTTTTCTTTCCCTTAAAATTACCTCTAATTTTTTTTATATATATATACAAAGAAAAAAATTTTCTGTACTTAAAAAAAATCTATTTTCTAAAAATAAAAGTATAATGAACCTTTTTCAAAATTAGGACTTCTAGAATTTTTTAAAGAAAGGCAATGACTCAAAATTAGGAAACTTTCCCTTTTTACAATTTTCTTAAAAGGAAGTCAATAAATTAAAATGTAAACTTGGATAGATTTTTCAAAGTTAAAATAACACAACCTACTTAAAACTTTCATCAATGAACTAAGAAAGTCTGATTTTCAATAGTAAGTATAGAAACACTCGTAGGAAACTACAGAGCAATTTAGAATATGTAAAATTATTTTTTGCCTTTTGTAAGTAATTCTTCATTTTCTTATTTTTGTAAATAGATACAACTTCAATTATTTGTGAATAGATATTATTGTTAAGAAGGTTTTTGAAAAATAAAACTAAATTCGAAAGGTTATGAAGGTACCCATTAGGGTTTAATAGGTTAGTTTTTTGATAAAAGAAAACTCTTGTTTTTTGATAAAAAAAAAACTCTTGTTTTTTGTAGACTAATAGTTAAGTTATAACTAATATACTTAATTAGTTATAACTTAATATTTTTTCGATTCTGGTTGATTGGTGACTCTAAAATCTTTTTAAAATTAAAAGAAAACTAAGTTTTTCTTTAACTCTTAATTAAGGGTTAGTATTAAATGAGTAAGATTTAATATTAATTGGGTTATGGAAAATAAAACTGAAAAAATTACACTTGATACTTGTTTAACACATATACATTTTTGACTTGTGAACTAACACGTTTAACTTAATTTTAAATGGTTTAAAACCTAGCTTTTTTTAGTCCATTTAGAAAATTGGCTAATGAATCTAGCCAGTTTAACATGCGATTCTAAGTGGATTAGACTAGGTTAGCTATTTTAACTACCTTGCAAACTTTTAATTTTAAGTATTTGGATAGCAAATCAATATGTGAAAATAAAAAATATTTCTAACTCTCATGGAGTTATGATAGATTTTATTTTTATCGTAGATCATATTTGTTCTCTTTTATTGTAGATGGATACGGTATTAATATGAACCCTTAAATACTAAGGAAGATAATATTTATTATTATTTTAATATAATCATAGTTGGAATTAATCTATATATTTAATAAGAAACATGATTAGTTATGATTTCCTATTAAAATGTCAGGGAACAATTATTAACGGACACATCTTACAGGGTTTAATGAAAAATGTTTTGACTTTAACTACTACTAGTTTATTTTATTTTAAAAATTTAGAGAAATTAAATTGGAAAGTATTTGATGACCCAAATACAAATGTAATATAAATTCAAGAACATTTTTATCCTTATCCCTAAAAAGGAAAACCTACGAAAAAGAATTTTTAGTGAGATTGTTGCAAATAGGAGGGATGAACTATTCTAGTAAATTTAAAAAAGTGAAAGATTTAAATAGAAAATTAAAACGTAAAAAATTCAAACACTCAAATAGAAAAAAAGAAGAAACTAATAGAAATGTGAAGAACACAAATAGGAAAGTAGCAAAATCAAATCATCGTATTGCACTTCTCCTCAGGGAAAAAAAATAAAATAAAACTTTAAATTGCTTGATTAAACCCTGATCAATATTTTGCTTGTATATTTTTCATTTAAAATTGGATATTTAAATAGTTTGTTCTATTTGTATCTTAAACTTGTTAAATAAAAAATTTAAGTATAAAATATTAAAAATGATTATATAGCTATTCCATTAGTATATGTCTTTCCTTACACTATGTTTGGATTGAGGAGAGGTATAAGGAGAGGAATGAAATTGCAAAATTAAAAAATATTTCCATTGTTTGAAAAAAGAGGGAAAAGAAAAAGGAAGGTGTAGGGATTAACAAGGAAAAAATTTTTTTAGGCCCATCAAAATTATTTTTTCTAAAGGAATTCTTATTAAACTACTATCATATCCTTAAGTAAAAGTATATTTTAAAATTATAAGGCCTTTTATGACATTTTAATACAATAAAAAATCATATTACTACATTTCCTCATTTTCTTTCCTTTGTAATTATTTTCTTCTAATTTCTTCTCCTTCTAATTCCTTGCTATTTCCAAACGCAGTGTTAAAGTGCCTTTCCTTCCTTCTTTCTCCCTCCCACCTTCCTTAAAGAAATTTGTTTAAAGTTAAATCTTACAGTAGCGTATTGTTCGGCCAAGCTAAGTAATACACTGTGGGCCTTGATTTTGAAGGCCCAAATGAGGCAGCCCATCAAAGCTATCGTCTCCCACGGTGTACCACCCCTAAACCCCGAACCCCAGATTTATTGCCAGGGGCAGCGTGCCGGACCGTCTGCCTCCTTCCTTCCCTCTGTTCATTCAATAACTCCTCCTGCTATACGTTATAGAGATGTTGCGGTCGGTAGCTAGACTTTGTTCTTCAAGAAACGCACTGGCATTTAGAAACTTTAGACACTCATCCGTTCAAACCCAAAGACACGTCTTCTCCAAGAAAACATGTTTCCATGGAATTCCTAGGTATGCGTCTTACCAAGCTTCCACAAGTTCGATTGATTCTGAATCACATGATCTTAGTACGTCTGAGGAATCCCATTATGCTTCTTCTACTAATGAGCCCTCTAATGAAGATAAATTGGAAATGGAGCCTTCTGATGAGGTTGAAATCGATTCAGAGCTGTTAGAGAACGTGTTGTCTCTTTTACAGAGCACCCCAGATGAGTCTTTCGTGTCAAGTCTCGAAAATCTAGACTTGACTTTGAACGAGCCCTTTCTTATCCAAGTGTTTGAAACCCCAATGCTTTTGAGTGAGAATCTCATTAAGTTCTTTAATTGGGTTTGTCAGACTTCAGATTTTAGTTCGGTATCCAATGGCGTTGTCCATGCCCTTGTAAAGGCTGTCAAAAATGGCCTTGGCCTTAGGAAGAGTGATGCTGATGCCTTGTGGGATTCGGTTAAGGAGATAGCAGCTAAGGATAGTGAGAATGTTTTGTTGGATGGAGTGGTTCTTAATGAGTTCATCGGTTTGTTCTTGAGGCTGCATGATGGGGAACGGGTATTAGAGGTGTTCAACAAATTTGGTGAATTTAAGTGCCAGCCCGATGGTGTGTCTTATTATTTAACTGTACAAGCACTTTGTGAGAACTCTCTTTATGACTCAGCTTGCTCTGTTTGTGAGAAGATGCTTGATGCACGGAGTTTGCCTGAGGATGGTGAGCAGATTGGCCAGATCATATCATGGCTTTGCAAAGAGAAGAAGTCTAAAGTTGCGTGCTCTGTATATCTGATTGCAAAGGAGGAGAATCTGTGCCCAGCCCCATCGTCTATTAAGTTTCTTATCTCCTCACTTTCCAAGGAGGGGGATAAGGGTGTGCACTTAGCTCTAGAGATGTTGGAAAATTTGGAGGGAGTGGTGCGAAAACATGCAATTAAGCCATTTTCTGCTGTTGTTCGCAGTTTGTGTAGAAATGGAGAGCTCAGTGGGGCAAAAGAATTGCTCAACAAGATGATTGCTCAGGGCCCTCCTCCTGGAAACGCAATTTTCAACTTTGTCATAAGTGGGTATGCAAAGGCTAGAGAAATGGAGAAAGCAATGGAATTGAAGCAGCTGATGGAAGATCGGGGACTGAAACCAAATATTTACACTTACACTGTGATTATTAGTGGTTATGTGAACAGTGGCCAGTTGGACACAGCCTATACGATTTTGTCTGAGGCTAGAAAGAAGCATAAGAAGTTGAATACTGTAACATATCATCCACTTATTCGTGGCTACTGCAGAAATGGTGAATTTGACAAGGCTCTGAAATTGTTGAAGGAGATGAAGCAATCAGGAACCAAACCAAATGTTGACGAATACAATAAATTAATCCAATCTCTTTGCTTAAAGGCATTAGATTGGGAGATGGCGGAGAAATTGATGGAAGAAATGAAAAGGAGCGGATTGTATCTGCCTGGAATCACTCGGGGACTTGTTAGGGCTGTCAAAGAACTGGAGAAAGAAGTGGTTCAAGCCCAAGAAATAAGTGCTTGATCTTCTTGAATCATTAGCTGGATCATTTTTTTTTCTTCTTTTTTCTTCAGTACTCACTGTTAGCTTAAATTGAAGAAATTCTATTTTCTTTACCCAAAAAGTTTGTTACTTGTAGTTCACTTTTCTCTGTTTATTGTAGAAATTTCATAGAGCTTTGTTGCTGTCTTGGCTTGAGAATTTAGTGAAGTAAAGCTGGCAATCTGTTAATTGAGGTTGTCCCAATTTTAAATTTGGATGAAAATGATAAACTTTTGCCCCTTTTTATGGGTTTGATGTTCAAAATTGTAGTTCTGGCATGGCATTTTTTTGGGTGATAGCAAGAAACTCCTCTCTATTGTCAATGGGTTTAACTCTTGCTTTTTCTTGGTGAAATTCTTAATTTAGTTCCATTTAAAATTGTTAATCTTTCTTCAGTTTCTATTATCTTTGATAAATCTGGTTTGGTGTTCTCTTCTTTTAGTAAGTTTGAAAGCTGAACCATGATATATCCCTTTTTTGAGTTGTCTACTCTTAACTACAACTCTATGTTGTTCAAAAAGTGGATTACTATCTCAATTTTAGACATTGTTATGATTTGTGAAAAAAACAAGGACCCTTTAACTATCAATTGTTTCACTTTTGGATGGCTCAAATAAAAACGGATACGGATGTGTAAACTTGTCAGCCACCCTTGGACTGACCTTGAAGGCTAGATAATAATTGCTACACCAGACAGTTTGAGAACAACTAGTCCGTTGCCCTGTTCTCTTATGATGAAGGTTGCAAACCAAATTAATAAATAATTCAGCTTCAAAAGTATTGTCTGTCATTAATTTGTTTTTGAGGATCCTTATTTAGTGAATCTTTTTTTTGCTCTTGGTGTATATTTTTGAGAAATAATTTTCTTCTTACCACTACTACTCTAGTGTCCAAGTTTATGTCATCTTGGCATGCAAAAAGAAACAATTAGTAGAGCAGAGTGAGTAAATACAATTTTATTTTGATCCCAAAACATGATGCTTATGCATGGAACTAGCCAGAAAAAGAAAAGATGCATAAGCATATTTCCTTAATTTATGGTATGCAAGGCCAGTCTGGCTTTATGGTTGGTTCAATCTGCAGCAATTCCCTTGCATATCAGTCTTTTGATTCTGCTAAAAGAATTCTTCTTCATTCATATTATAGGATTGCCCAAAACAGAGCACAATTGGATTTGTCAATGACCTATGACAGTTGTTTAATTGGCATATGATGTGATTGTGTCTGCCCCTTTTATATTTTGGTGCTATATTAAGTGCCTGTGTTGTGTTGTGTTTAAACCCTTCTTCCTGGAAGACAAAGATGAGAAACTTTGTAAGTGACCCTTTGACAAGGTTGTTTAACTGTTTTATTCAAGATGCATTTTCCCCCCTCTTTCTGTTTTTCACTCTGTTGTTAATTCTTGTCAAACTTTGGTTGCTGGCAGTTTTAGCAATGCTGTTGCAGTGTGAGATCAACTGTGGCTTTGCTATTTTTGTTTTTGTGGCATTCTCTCTCCCTCATGGTCGCCGTATCATATGGATGGAAGCGTTTGATGAAATACTTTAACAGGAAAGTTTTATGTGAACTTTACATTTTCATTTGTTTATAGATGGCTATGTTGCTGGTAAGTCAATTTTCAAGAACCTTAGCTTTCTATGGTTTGAAGAAGCCTCCGTTATAGCTGGGAAGTGCTGAACTGACCGTCATGATGTCGAGGCATTATGATAGAAGTTTACATAAATATTATTAAGGAATTTTTATCTATAGCAAGTTATATTGGTTGAGGTCAGAATCGGTTGGTATCTGGTCAATTTTTTGGTAAGCTGCTAGCTATTGCTTGTAGTATATTCTTTCCTAGCTGTATGAGTGTTTTTAAGATCAATTAATTCTGTGCAGGATTCACATGCCTGAAGGTTCAATGATAGGTAAGTGGTTTAACTATGTTTCTAGTTTTGCTAATCTAGTGCATTATGAAATTTTGGGAGTTTGTAATTTAATAGGTGACATGCTTTCTGCTCAAAGCACTGATGAAATGCTTGTCAAACAGTAGACTGTTGAATATTGTAATCCTTATCTTTAGTACTAATAACAGCTAAAGCTACGCAGAAGGTGAATTTGTTTCAGCTGTGGCTTAATTCATCAGAATTCACCATTGAATATGGTCGCTCTCGCAATATATGAAATATGATGAAATTCTTTCTTGCTGATCTGTGGAAGCATCTAGTAGTCTTGACCATATCTACTAGATTAAAACTCAACCTGCACACCGGAGTGCATCTCTTAGCTCATAGATTTTTTCAGTTTCACGCTAGAGTTTGTAGGTTTGTGGGCAATCCCTTCTACTGGTGATGGCCAATTTCGATATCAATGGTTGACTGGTTTCAGATTCATATATGAGAAGGGTTTCTTGGCGGGTTACAAACCATATGGACCAACTTCTAAATCATTATTGCTTGCTTTGTTCATTTTGAAGAAGGTTTTTATACAAGCTTTATGATAATACTTTCCCTAGATAAAAGATAGCCGCAATCTAACAGTATCTCCTATAATGTTTAAATCAGAAAATAAGAAAGGCATTGATTATTGTCCTATGCTTAATCAATTGGTCAAACTTGAGCTGTTGGAGATTCTTGGAAACTTGAAAACTCGCGTTTGGTTCATTTGTTGAATCAGGGTGTGAGCTTCAACATAAAATATGGTCTTACATTGATGCCCTCGAAAGAAAGTTAACTCACGGTGGAAACTCAAACTCATGGCACAGCGCTGAAGCCACGTGCTCGTGATTTTTTTTACAGTATGGGTTAGAAATGGCCTACTCCTTTGTGCAGAGAATGCTGTTTCCTAGCGGTCTCACTGATTGCAAAACATTCTCCAAATGATGTATTAGAGGAAACAAGAGCCAGCAATTTCTTTTTATAGGTCCTGGCCAAACTCATTGTGGTCTCTAAATCTGATGAAAGCTTCATTTCTATTCTGAGTAGCCTTGACACTCAGCAGTGGAAATGAAAACTTGATGCGTCAAATGTCCATAGCTGGCTTAGCTTGGCTAAATCATCCAATTGCCACATGGAGGAGTTCTGAATCTCAAATAACAAAAGCATGCAAATTCCTGCCAATTCATGTGGTGTCTGCTCAAGTGTATAAAACCCCAGCTGTGTTTCCAGTAAAATAAAGGGAAGCCCGGAAAACCTTGCCATGTTTTGGCTTGTCGTGTCTCCGAAAAGATTGCTCACATTGATTTATAAAACCCAATAGCTTGCTCGAACCATCATAAGTGGGCAAATAATTTTGTGGTGCACAGAACCAGTAGGATGTGAGTTTGCTATTTAAGTTAGAATTCATGGTCAAATTGCTAGTCAACTTGCTGATCAAACTCTAGAAATGGAAAGCTGTTTAGCCCTCCAAATTTGGGTAATTGGGTATTGCTTCTACAAAGGGCTGAATCTTTTCGGAAAAAGGGACTGAGTTTGCTGGAGCTCACCTGTGAAGGTCAAATTCACTCACCTTGGCTACCAACATGTGGCTTTTGGATGCAAGGGAGAAGAATGTAGGTGGGGATGTGCAGGCTAGTTCACTTGGTGGAGACTATGGTTAGGAACAAGCCTGAGTTAGGATAACAAAGTGTTGAGCTTGAACTTAAGTTTAATTCAAAATTTCATAGCTTAAGTTTAGCTCAATTAAACTTGTCTATGCTCAATTATTCATAGAAATATTTATATCTTCTATTTAAAATTACATTGATATTTGATAACTCTTATTTTAAATATATTTCACATGATGATTTTATAGTATTTCCTTTACATCTTTGTTTTTTTTAAAGAAATTGATACTTAATTGAGTAAAATTTTGATTTCAATGTTTGAATGCGTTCTTGGATTAAAAACGAAGAAAGGAAATCAAGTTTCACTCAATTTAAACTTCAAATGAATGAGTTATGAAGTTTTGAAGTTACACAATCTGAGATACAACTGTGTCCCCAGGCTATGTTCATCTAGGAAAATATTCTAAGGTCAGAAAGTTACACAATCTGGGGACACGACTGTATCCCAGGCCGTATCTGGTGACGAAAATGGAAAACTTACAATACATTATAAAAAGACATACTAGGGTTTCACACACAAGAATTAGACATTCAAAAGAGAAGAAACTTGAAGAGAAGGGACTTGAAGAGAATGAGAAGAAAAAGGCGAAAGCAACATTCAACTTCAAGATTGAAGAGATTTATCATCAACAAAAGGGGTTTTTTATGTTTTATTTATTAATTTTGCTGCAATTCGTTTTTAGTTTCATTATGAGAGCTTAAAATTCTTATATTTAAGATTATGAAACCTAGGGTTTCATATGATTATTAGATTGATTGACAATTTTCAATAAAGTTTCTATGTTTTCTTGATTCAATTATGTTATTTAATTGTTAATTGATATTTCTAAAGTATCAATCTATGATATTATGCATGATGATTGAGAAATCACATGTGTAATGAGATCTTGACATAATTGGAGAGAATTACATGCATACTTAGAAATAAGATACATGCTTCTTCAGGAAAGTTGTTCTTTTGTGTGGGAATTCGTCATACATTAATGTGATTCTAAATTATATTACTAAGTGAAGAGATTCCGGTAAATAATTTAGGATTAGGGTTAATATGCTTGAGAAAGGTGTTAATTTTAATTGTGAATCCCTCCAGTCAAGAATAATAGAAATTGAATTGGATATATTTTAAACGGTCACATGTTAAACACTAGGGGAAATAATTCCTAAATACGTTATTACCTTTTTAAAGTCGTTCTTAGTTTTATCGCTTTCTAAATTGCTTAGTCAAGTCTCGAAATTAGAATAGTTTGTTAATTTTAGTATTTTTAATTCATTCAACTCATCACAATTTTCCGATTAGATAATAAAGTTAAGGTTAATATTAGTATTTGAAGTCTCTAAGAGATCGACTCGGACTCACATCCGCTATATTAAAACTAATAGGTACACTTGCTTGATATCAAGTTTTTGGCGCCGATGCTAGGGATTTTCGATATTAAGAATACTAGTTACTTTATTACTTTGACCATTTTTTTTTTCTTTTGTTTTCATTGTTTATTTTTATTAGCTAGAGCTGCAATTGATTCTATATTTCTTGCCCTTGCAGTGAATGACCCGAAGCAACTTGGAAGATTTGGTAGAACTTGATCCTGAAATTGAGAGAACTGTCCTTCAAAATTTGAGATTGCGACCTAGACAAATTGTGGCCACCATAGAAGATGAGTCAATCGTTGAGATCAAGGAAGAGGGTGAAGAGGCCAATACTCAATTCATCGATCAAGAAGATCCACTTCACATAGCTAACAATAATAACGAAGCAAATTGGACCATGTCCAACTATTCAGGTCCTACACTTATTAGAGCTGACTCTAGTATCACAAAGCCAACCGTCGCGGCTAATAACTTCCAAATTGCACCTAACATCATACAAATGGTGCAACAATATGTTCAGTTTGACGGTCTCCAAGATGAAGATCCTAATGCCTACATCTCTAGCTTTCTAGAGATTTGTGATACATTTAAAATCAACGGAGCTACGGATGATGCCATCCGACTACGGTTATTTCCTTTTACCTTGAGGGGTAGAGCAAAGCAGTGGTTGAACTCTCTATCACGAAATTCAATCACAACTTGGAAGGAATTAGTAGAGAAATTTTTGGAGAAGTATTTCCCACCTGCGAAGACCGCTAAACTTCGGAACGACATTTCTTGTTTTGCCCAATTGGAAGCAGAGACTCTATATGATACTTAGAAGCGATTTAAGGACTTGCTCAGGAAATTCCCACATCATGGCCTCCCACTATGGATGCAGATTCAGACCTTCTATAATGGTCTCAATTTATCCACGAGATAGATGATTGATGCATCCGCAGGAGGTACTTTGAACACAAAAATGCCTGAGCAAGCATAAAACCTAATTGAAGGAATAGCGATGAACAATTATCAGTAGGAAAGCATAAGAGCCAAGAAAAAGGTTATGGGAATTTATGATGTGGACTTGATCACTGCTCTGGCAGCTAAGGTGGACCTATTGAGTAAGAAGATTGATGCTGTAAACCCTGTAAATTTAGCTAGTTAAGAGTAAGATTAAACCCTAATACTATAAATGACTTAATAAGTCATTAGAGCCAAGGAAGATAAAAACTTAATAAACCATAAATATAAATATATTATAAATAGTATAAACCTTAAAAATTGATCAAAACCCTAAATCGTATACTAAAATCTTAAAACTGCTTTAAGAACCCTAAAACTGCTTTAAGCACCATTAACCAAAATTGAACCCGAATTTGATCGAAACCTTAAAATTATAAATATAAACCTATAAAATAATTAAATATTACTTAATAGTGATAAAATTATAGTTAATTGCAATTTTCAACTAAATACCCTATTCGCATGAAATTATAACGAAATCGCTATAATAATTGGTAAAAATTATAGTTATACTGGGTACCAATTAAATTGATAAAATTTCATAAAAATTTAAAAATTAATTTATGATGAGATTTGTTATAATTTTTATGTCTCGAAAAATTACATATATTTATTATTAATTTTTATTTTCCTTCTCTTTCATTTTCAATTTATCTCTTTTCTCTCTTTTTTTCCATTTGCAATGTCCTAGAATGCAATTCAAATTTAGCCGCCCACGAGAAGAAAAAATTTGCCACGTGTTGAGTGGAAAATAAAAGAAAAATGAAAAAAATAAAAATTGGATAATATCTTAGCTTAAATTTTAAGCTAACTACTTACATAAAAAAAAAAAAGAAAACAAAACAAAACCTTAGAAACAAAACAGAAAAAAAAAAAAAGAAAAGAAAAGAGAGAAAACATCCTGGAAGCAAACCGTGAGGGAGAGAAAGAAAAAGAAAGAAAGAAAAGAAGAAGGAAAAGAAGAAGAAAGAATTAGAAGAAAAAAAAGGTAAGTAAATTATTTTAGATGTATGTTACATAGTATATACATGTATAAATGAAGTAGTATAGTATTTTTTTTAATATAACATTAGTAATACATGTATATTTACATAAATACATAAATTGAATAATATATGTATGTATAAGGCTAAGTATGTATACATGTATAAATATAGATATATTATATGAAAAGAGTATGTATTATGTATTATGTATTTTTTTAGAAATACATATAATTAGTGTTAAGCATTTTATTAAATAATTATAGTAGATATATATATATTTGTACCGTGAACTTTATATATATATATATGTATCCATGTATAATTATTTTCGTGTATGTATATATGTACTCGTATAGAATATATATGTAGAAGTAGATTTCCATAAGTAATAATATATGTATATAAGACATATATATATATATATATATATAGAAGAAAGAGTATATATATTACGGTAAGATATGTATAATATATTGTATACATATTTTGTAATAAGTACTATGTAAATAAATATATACTGAGTATATAATATAAGAATATGTATTTATAAATTATTTAGATATATCTAAGTATTCGGAATTACATAAGTATATTTATAAGTATATATATATGTACATAAGAGTATATTTATTTTCATAAAATAAGTATATATATACATATAACGTATAACATATATTAGATATATGTAGTATACCAAAAATATATATAGGTATATATATATATGTATGTATAAATCATGAAATACATAATTAATAAGAAAATGAGAAGTAATAAAAATAATAAAGGTCATAATACTAATAATAATCATAATAAAGTAAAAATTTCAAAAATAGGAAAATATACTCAAAGTAAAAAAATATCAAATATATGATTTACATAATTCTTAAATCATAAATATGTTAAGAAAAAGCGAAAATCAATATTTTATAATTTTTAAACTTAAATAATAATTTTTGTGATATTTTTATGTCACAATTCAAACTGTGAGTCACAACGTCCAAAACGAACCTCGTTACGAAGAAAATACACTCGAAAACGATCAAAATGGACTATGAGTTCATGACGATCTGAGCTAAAACGAAAAAGTTGTACGCGATTCGATAAAAAACTCAAATCGATGATTTCACGTAAAACAATAATCAATTTAAGTAAACAGTATGGTTTAGCATGCTGGTTTAGGTATTTAAGTTCCTAAACTCATTATTTTCCCTATTTCCCTAATGTTAGGTGATCCTAAGATCGAAACCGACTTACCTTTGGACTACTCGATCCCTGAGCTAGCCATGGCCGAGTGAGTGTTTCCTAATGATTCCATACTTGTATGTACTTATAGTTAGTGAACATTAATTATGAATTATAAATGAATGTGTATGCGGTTGGGTTATGCTTATGCATGATAATTGTTATTGATGGTGAATTTACCTTAAATTGCAATCATATAATGTCTGTTGCATAGTAGATTCATTAGATTGATTGTTTGTGACTTGGAATGATCACTAAATAAATAGGACTAAATTTTATTCGACCAGAAAAGTTAACTTGGATCATGCATAAATTATGCACTGCATAATTAATTTCGGGCAATCACATTACACGGAGGTAGCGAGAAGCCATACGTGGGTTAATTATTGATTTCATACGGTGCACACGTGCGATATGACCTTACCCCGACTCGCGGGATGACTAGGCGTTGAAGGCGCCAACCGTTCGGCTATGGGTCGGATCCAGAGGCCTTCGTTTAGGGGTAAGTGAGGGCTGCGTGAACCTACTCATAATCAAATGTAGAACTTGTTTTGATAAAGCTAGTAATGGACGTACCATTACATATTAAAAACGAAACGCGGAGTTTTGTTATGAAATAAGTTCTAATATGATACCCGGATCTGACTGTACCGATGAATCTCTAACCATGACTATGGAGGGTGTTAAATCTGAGTTACATGCAATACCTGGTCACCTGCATATATTTATTTGGTATATTGTTTACCATGTATTTATTTGGTTGAACCTAATTATTGTATGACTTGATTGTTATGTGGTTAAGGGAAATTAACTCACTAAGCTCTTGTACCTTACGTCCCAACAGTTTTCTCTTGCAGGTTGCTAGACGATCGGGCATGGGTTAAGAACTGAGGGTTGAGTGTCAATGTCGAAAAGCATAGAAGTTAGACTCTGAAGATAGACTATATGGTTCATTGGAATTCTTGTTTACTATATTTAAATTTTGTGACTTTAGTAAGTTTGAGTTTTAGAACTTTTCTACCTAATCTTATTATTTGGTAAGGGATACTGATTCTCTACGGTTCTGTTGGACTGTGGCTTATCGAATATTCATACTCATATATATGTGGTCGTAAGTTAATTAAATAAAAACTTTAGTGACTAATTGTTTAGAATCTTGCAATCTCTAACTTGCAAGATGATTTTCAAATCATGGGTGCACATATGATATGAAAATTTTAGGTAATTCTATTAGGCTCCCTTTAGGGCCATGACAGATGCACTCTCTGGTGGCCCTCAACAAGTACAATTGGATGTAAGTAACTTTGGTATGTAGGGTTACGGAGCACAAGAACAACTAAAATAAGTAGATTATCTAAAAAATCCACCTAAGCAACAAAATAACCCCTATAGCAACACTTATAATCCCGGATGGAGGAATCACCCCAATTTCTCATGGGGAAATAAAAACCAAGGCCAGTAGAAGACCAACTTTGGCCCACTTGGATTTCAAAGACCATTCTCACCTCTTCTTCCTCAAGAAAAGAAGTCCGGTATGGAAGAACTTTTCACAAAATATATTTAAGGCAATGAGGCTTGCTTATCCAACATTGAATCATCGTTGAGGAATCAAGAGGCTTCCAATCGCAACCTTGAGAGCCAAATTAGTCAACTTGCGAAGCTAATCTCTGAAAGACTACAGGGAATGCTACCGGGAAATACAGAAACCAATCCAAAGGAACATGTTAAGGCAATGACACTTTGAAGTGAGAAGGAGTTGCATGCTGAGAGCAAGGTTAGCGAGGAGACTAGTAAGAGCAAGGAGGGCATGAAAGCAAGGAGGGGATGAAAGCAACGAAAGATGTAGAGTCATCTAAGGTGAAGGAATATCAACCACCTATCCCATATCCCCAAAGACTCAAGCAAGATTGCAATGACCAATAATTCAGTAAGTTCCTTGACCTCTTTAAATAACTGCATATTAACTTACCTCTCGTTAATGCCTTATCACAGATGCCGAAGTATGCTAAGTTCTTGAAAGATTTTTTATCCAACAAGAGGAAGCTTGAGGAGCTTTCTACAGTCATATTGGGTGAAGAATGTTCTACGATCGTGCAAAACAAGTTGCCTAAGAAGCTAAAAGACCCAGGAAGTTTTACAATTCCTTGTCATATTGGTAACTTGTTAGTTGACAAAGCTTTAGCTGATTTGGGTGCTAGCATCAATTTAATGCCTTATAAATTTTTCAAGAAACTAGGATTAGGGGAACCTAAACCCACATGCATGAGCTTGCAATTAGCTGATAGATTTGTGACGTATCCTAAAGGCATTATTGAGGATGTATTAGTCTAAATGGGTAAATTTATTTTTCCAGTTGACTTTGTGATATTGGACATAGATGAAGATTTTAAGTTGCCCCTTATCCTAAGTAGACCATTTTTAGCTACCGCTAAGGCTATCATTGATGTTAGTGATGGCAAACTCATTCTTAGAGTAGGAGATGAAGAGATCATGTTTAAAATTTCGGAGGCTATGAAAAAGTCTGTTGATCAGGATGATACTTGCTACCTTTTAGATGTTACTGATACTTTTGTTTCAAGTTATATGCAGGAAGTTCTTTTTAAGGATCCGATGGAAAGTTGCTTGCAATTAGGCACGAAAGAAGCTTTGGAAGATCTTATCAAATCCGAGGTGGTAGCCCAACTGGAGGCAAACAAACCTACCTCTATCGAGAAAGGGTTTAAAGAGATTGAAAAAATGAAGGAAGCATAGTCAAAACCTTTGATTGAGGAGCCACCAATATTGGAGTTAAAGCAATTACCTGATTACTTGGAATATGCCTTCTGAGAGAAGGAATCCAAATTACCAGTAATTATAGCATCCAATCTAGAAGAAGAACAAAGAGAAAGGTTGCTGAAAGTACTCCAAGAGCATAAGAGGGCCATTGCTTAGAAAATATCCAATATTTGAGTTATCAATCCCTCCTTTTATACTCATAAGATTTTGATAGAAGAAGACCACAAGCCGGTTGTACAGCCTTAGAGACACTTGAATCCGAACATGAAAGAGGTAGTAAAAAAGGAAGTTATCAAACTCCTTAATGCAGGTATGATATATCCTATCTCCGATAGTTCATGGGTGAGTCCAGTGCAAATAGTTCCAAAAAAAGGTGGGATGACAGTAGTCCCTAATGAGAGGAATGAATTGATCCCAATGAGAACGGTAACAGGTTGGTGTATGTGTATCGATTATAGAAAGTTACATGATGCTATACGTAGGACCATTTCCCCTTACCTTTTGTTGATCAAATGATAGAACGACTAGCTGGACATATGTTTTATTGTTTTCTAGATGGCTTATCTGGTTATTTTCAGATACCTATTGCATCGGAAGATCAAGAGAAGACCACTTTCACTTGTCCTTATGGTACCTTTGCTTATCGCGGAATGCTTTTTGGTCTTTGCAATGTACCTGCTACATTCCAGTGATGCATGTTATCCATTTTTGATGATTTGATTGAGGACATAATAGAGGTATTTATGGATGATTTTTAAGTTTTTGGCAACTCATTTGACCATTGTTTTAATAATTTGGACAGCGTACTTACTAGGTGTAAAGAGACCAATCTTGTACTCAACTGGGAGAAGTGCCACTTCATGGTACAAGAGGGCATTGTGCTGGGCCATAAGATCTCATATCGAGGAATTGAGGTTGATACTACCAAAGTAGACACGATTGCAAGACTCCCATCTCCAACTTCGGTTAAGGCCATAAGAAGCTTTTTAGGACATGCAGGTTTTTATAGGCGATTTATTAAGGACTTCTCCAAAATTACCTACCCTTTGACTAAGTTATTAGAGAAGGATGTACCTTATATTTTCTTTAAGGAGTGTTTGAAAGCTTTCAATATCCTTAAAGAGAAACTTACCAATGCCCCAATCATGGTAGTACCTGATTGGGCACTTCCCTTTGAACTTATGTGTGACGCAAGTGATCACACAGTTGAGGTAGTACTGGGGCAAAGACTAGACAAGTACTTTCAACCAATTTACTATGCTAGTAAAACTCTTACTAATGTTCAGGAGAACTACACTACTACCGAAAAAGAGTTGTTAGCAATTGTTTTTGCCTTTGATAAGTTTCGTTCTTATTTGCTTCTATCTAAGGTGATTGTTTACACTGATCATTCAGCCCTTAGGTACTTGTTTGCAAAACCAGATGCAAAGCCAAGACTGATTAGGTGGATCTTGTTGCTACAAGAGTTTGATGTGGAGATCAAAGACAAAAAAAGGTGCTGAGAATTTAGCAGCAAATCACTTATCTCGATTTGAGAATCCAAACTTGGAAATGCTCAACGAGAATGAGATCAAAGATGAGTTCCCTGAGAAGCGACTCTATGCCATCGACCAGGTAAGTGATATGGAAATTCCTTGGTTTGCGGATATTGCCAATTTTTTAGCTGTTAGGATCATACCGAAAAGACTTCCACACCAGCAAAAGAAGAAATTTTTTTTTTATGTGAAACATTATTTTTGGGATGATCCTTACTTGTTTAAAGTATGTGCAGATCATGTTATTCGTAGGTGTGTACCGTACCTCGAAGGATGGAGAATTTTGAGCCACTGTCATTCAGGGGCTACGAGTAGGCATCATAATGCCAATAGGGCAGCTCATAAGGTCCTAAAAGCTGGATTTTATTGGCCTACCTTATTTAAAGATGCCTAGAAATACGTTGAGATTTGTGATCTTTGTCAACGAGTAGGGAATATATCTCGTAGGGATGAAATGCCACAAAACTCCATCATCGAGGTCGAGGTATTCGATGTGTGGGGGATCGATTTCATGGGTCCTTTCCCAAACTCTAATGAAAATAAAAATATCTTAGTAGCTATTGACTACGTCTCTAAGTGGGTAGAAGATAAAGCCCTACTTACTAATGATGCTAGGCTAGTAAAAAAATTCTTGAAAAGCCTCTTTTCTCGATTTTGTGATAGGGGAACACACTTTTGTAATGCCCAACTCGACCAAGTGTTGAAACGTTATGGTGTCATACATAGAATAGCTACCCCGTACCAACCCCAAAGTAGTAGCCAAGTGAAAGTTGCTAATTGCGATCTTAAGCGAATCCTTGAAAAAACCATAGAGTATCATAGGAGAGATTGGTCAGAAAAGTTGGATGATGCTCTATAGGCACACAGAATCACTTACAAAACCCCACTAAGGACTACACCCTACCGACTTGTGTATGGGAAGGCTTGTCATTTACCGGTAGAGATTGAACATAAGGCTTATTAGGCAATTAAGAGTGTTAATGTTGATTTTGAGCGTGCAGGTTCTCATAGGAAACTTCAATTGAATGAGCTAGAGGAATGGAGAGCGAAAGCATATGAGAACTCCAAATTATACAAAGAAAGGGCCAAAAAATACCACGATCAGCGAATTAAACAAGGTCAACAATTTAAAGAAGGTAATCATATCCTTTTGTATAATTCTCGCCTTCATTAATTCCTAAGTAAGTTGAAATCTAGGTGGTCTGGACCATTTATAATTACACAAGTTTTCCCGTATGGGACTGTTGAAGTTACACACCTGAAGAAAGGCATATTTAAGGTAAATGGGCAAC
Source organism: Lumnitzera racemosa (assembly GCA_024138005.1). Taxonomy (NCBI): domain Eukaryota; kingdom Viridiplantae; phylum Streptophyta; class Magnoliopsida; order Myrtales; family Combretaceae; genus Lumnitzera; species Lumnitzera racemosa. Next base: position 50,996,293 of record JAMXBC010000012.1, on the reverse strand, counting down.
GATTGAAGTTATACTTGAGTGGAAATTTGGAGCATATTGGATGAGAGGAGTTTTATCTCTACTCGACAGAACAATCATGAGCTACAATCGTATCCCGTTGAGCTATCAACGTTAACTATAGTGCTTCTTAGGAGGCCACCAGTCAGGACCCTAAAGGGGCCTAGTAGGATTACCTAAAATTTCCATAACATGTGTGCACCCATGATATGAAAACCGTCTTGCAAGTCAGAGATTGCAAGACTCTAAATTATAAATCACTAAGGTTAATGATTTTCAAGTAATTAATTTATTGTAACATGACATAATATAGAATTATAAATACCTATCGATGTCCGATAGCCTATAGTTCCTTAGAACCGCAGAGAATCGGTATCCCCTACCAAATAATAAGACAGGATATACTAGCATTAGAGTAAGGTTTAATAAATAAATATTTTCTGCAAATGATGTCAATGTATTATCTAAAAGGTACTTAGCTACTTCTAATACTAATGTACATATCTTCATCTCGCACTCAGCACTCGAGACATATCCCAATCCCATCGTATGTAAACCTGCAAATGAAACTAAGGAGGAATGAGTATAAAATAGCTCAGTGAGTTCATTCCTCACCACTACCGGTCAAGCAAGTTTTCACACATTATTATCATTCATGCAAGCAAGCTATCCACATACATAATGAATGCAGGCGTGATGAATGCAAGCAACACATCCATAGGAGTCCGGAACTATGGAAGGTGTAGAATTACGTCATCTATACTTCGATTATCCCCTGTACTTACCCGCACAGGGCACCTCAGCTTACCCGCATGAGGCTACCTAGGGGCACCACCCCATTAGGCAAAACTCAACTATTACCCTAGCCGAGAAAAGAGTTTCAATCCAAATAGGGGGAGTCCAAACTAGGACTATCCACCCTCTAAGGCCCCTCAGAAACAAACATGCGAGTCCTCTCGCAACCAAAATTTAACCAAGGCCTTACAAGCACAATAAAGCGAGTCCTCTCGCTATCAAGTGGAGAACCCATGCTAGCTTTGCCTTAACGTTAAAAATACTCTTTATGGCTCCTCAAGCCCTTACAGTGATCATGTAAAAATTTTTTTACGAATAGAAAAGCTTTTTCCAAAAATACTTTTCTTAAGATTTTTGTAAGGCTAGCACTCTCCATTCATACCTTTACCAAGTCATAGACATGCGATGAGTAGAACCGGTTATTTAGGCTGATATTTATATTTATCAATTTAAAAAGGTGATCACACGGATGATAGCATATAAGCAGAACAATCATTCAAACATACAAGCAATAGCAAACCACAAAACATCATACAAGTAATACGCACAAGCAAGTAGCAGGTCATCAGAACTCCCTCACTTGGATTATTGCTCATTCTCCAAGCCTTTAGGGTTTTCAGGACTCGATATCGAACGCCTAAATCAAAATGGTAAAACTTATAAGTGTTATGAGAATTCAGACTCCTTAGTTAACTAAAAGTCTATTGTAGTTTATCTAGTTTCCTCCAATATAACCCGAGTATAGTGTATATAAGGTTAACCCGAGTATAGTGTGTATAGGGTTACCATATCCCATGAGATTAATAGTAACTATTTTCTTATATTAGTAAGGTATGAGGCTTCCTTTATGTATTTTGTAACTTTTTCGTTCTGATTCCGATATTTGCGAACTTATATTTGTTTTTCATTCTTTTCGGACGCACGTTCACACGGTAATGTCCGTTTTGGACGTTAAGACCCGTGTTTTATGATATGAACTAAATTTATTGAAATTTTATCTTATTGAAGTTAAATTATTCTTATTGCTTATGTTTATGCCCTAGTTTAGGATTTAATGATTGAATTAGCTATTTGATTCTTACACTTAGGAAATTTTACATTAGTGCTATTAATCTATATACTTGATTAAATTTAATTCAATCTAGGAAGTGTATTACGGTTTAAGGGATTTTCGACTTCTAAATACATGTATATACCTATGTTATGTGCTTATGGAATCTTATTATTTCTTCTATTATAAACCTACGCTTACATCATCACTTATGTAATCAATTGATGATGTCATGGCTTATGCAATCCATTTATTACATGTAAATATATATGTCATTAAGTACTTATACATATACATATGTTATATACCTACCCACACTCATAATATACTAATATGTGTACTTATGTACTAATATATATACTAATACATATACCCATATACGCATACGGTGACATACGTATTTTCGTATGCCTTATATAGCCCCTTAAGAAAGGTTCACAATTTCATTCTTTTTGTATTTTAAAAATATATTTGATATGATATATGTATGTATAGTTAGTATATACCTTATTTTAGGTTATGTACATATTGTATACTTATGTACAAAGGTATTTATACTTGTATTCTTTTAGTATATCCTTTTATACATATATTAAGGACATATGCACATGCATATCCTTCTTCTTCTTCATGATTCCTAGATTTCTACACTTAAAGAGGAGAACTTTGTGCTCTTTTCTTCAAGATCATACTTTTCACATGCCTAATTGTCTAATCTACCTAATTAACTAACTAATGAAAAATAGAAAGCAACATAAAGTAACTTAAGTACATACCTTTAGTTGTGTTGAAATTATGGAAACAAAAGGAAAAGTTGTGAAAGTGAAAGAGGAAGAAGAAGGTTACGGCAAGAGGAAGTTGTTTTTTTGTTTTGTTTCTTTTGATTTGTTTTGTTTCTTTTTTTATTTATTTTGCTTATGGAAGAAGGAGAATGGTGGGGTCTAGAAGGGGAGATGAATGGATGGCAATTTAGGAGGAGAAGGAAAAAGAAATGCTAAAGGAAAAAAAAAGAAAGGAAATCATGAGAAGAAGATATTTTCTTCAAATGAAAAGGACACTTTTGTTGACTTTTCAATTGTTGACTTTAGTCAACATTTTGACCTTGGTCAACATGTGTTGACTTGGTCAACTTTCAAAAAAATAAAGACACTTTTGTGTACATAATGAACTAATTAGGAAAAATTTGGAGAAAGATTAAGGAAATGAAAGGAAATAAGAAATTTAGTGAATTGATTAATAAAAATAGATAATGAGATCTTCCATTAGGTATTTATATCCTATATACACCATTTGGTAAGCTACTAAGTATAATTAAATTGTAAACTATCATTTAGGGTATTAAGGTTTACTCCATTTGACCTAAGCCTCAACTAAACCTTTAACTCTATGTAATACTAACGTAGTTATATACTTAGAAGATGAATGTGATCTAGAATACAATATCTTAGTTTCTAAGGGGGCACTTAAGTATTCTAAATGTTTATGCATGATTAAGAGTTATCTTTAGTCGTTTACCGATGAAATGGCAAAATATGGAGGATATATTATCACTTAGGGTTTTAAGGTAAATTATGGTGATTTAGTGCTTTTGTATCCTTAAAGTTATAATTTTAGGGTTTTTATTACTTTAGGGCATAATCTTTAATGTTTTTCCACATTTAGGGTTTCATATATTCTTACGCGATTAAATCTTTGATTGTTGTCTTAGGGTTTTGATGTGGTTCGAGGTTTTAGGGTCTTCGTATGCGATTAGGGGTTCAATTGATGATTTAAGGTTTTTCGTATCCACTTTAGGTTTTGGATTGAGATTTTAATTGGTTTTAAATCTCACTGGCTCTTTTGAATTCAGGAAATCATTTACAGTTTGGACATTTGTTTCTATACTTAGAAAGCTAAATTTGTGGGGTTTACACCACCCATGTTTAACTTTGCTCACACTTTAGTTTTTTAGTTTATTCCATTTTCTTTTTCTTTTATCTAGCTTTGCTTTGCTTCTTTTATTTGTTTCAATTTTAGTCATAGGCTTTTCTTTTTAGTTTCATTTTTTTTCTCGTTACTTTTCTTTGTCTTATTTTTCTAGTTTAAGTACTTTTATTTCTTTAAGTTTCTTTTATTCTTAAATTCATGAATTTAGGCTAAAAAAAAAAAACAAAACAAAAAATAGAACAGAAAGTTATACGGGCATAGGACAGGGTCGTGTCCTAGCCCGTATCTACCCAGCACCCACACGATTCAGCACACACCATGCACAATTTATTAAAATATGCACAAACCCTCTCAAACACTTACAAACATCAACACATATTCATTTCACATTTCATCTTCTCTCCATCTTCTCCTCACATTCCTAATCCAAGTAAGTTCTTTTAATTTTTTTTTTTCTATCCTCTCTTGTTTATGCTTTATTTTCCTCATTGTTTAGGCATGTTTAGCTACTCAACATTTAGGTCTTTTGGGAATTGATACATGCATTTTGTCTAAGAATTTACTTGTTTTTATTCTTTCATAATAGACATACACAATTGACTTATGTTGCTAGATTTCAATGCCTTTATGATGCCTCTTCAGGTTTGATATTCCTATATGATCTCTCCAATCTGAATTTTGTTTGCCAATTTGATAATCATTATTCAATTACGCCAGTTAGGGTTAGCATTGTGAGAATGATTTTGGGTCATTTAGCGTCTTTGATGTGTTGGGACGCTTTCTTTTTAAGATGATTGTAATGTAATGCGTCTAATGTATACTTAGCTGGATGAATTTGCTAACCATTTCTTTTACACCAACTAGTTTTGTGGATGCACTCTACATGTTTGTTTAAATGCCCCAATGAGAATTCTTTCAATATTCTTCACTGATAATCCTTTATAACTCTGTCTTCGTTTGAACTAAGTGTGGCATGAATGCGCGTTTTTTATTTGGTTTGGTGTTCCTTCTCAGGTAGTCAATGGCAAATTGCACAAAGCTTACCGTTCGAAGAAAATCTAAATACGCAGCATCATCTTCAACGCAAGAAGGTTCCATTGTTGAACCATTAGCCACTTTCCCTCCGATAGAGCATCCAATGCTTCAACTCAAAGAAGAATACTAGTTGTAACGCTATAATTTACTTAAGAACAAGCCCTTCAGTGACACCCTTCGTTTGGATTGGGATGTTCTCACTTAATTGAGCGCATAACGGAAATGAAGGAACTATTGGAAGGAACCATTTGGGAGCGGTTTTTATCTCTTGAAGCTCTAATTTATAAGGAGCTAACATTTGAGTTTTTATACACATATCAACTCAATAAAGAGAGTGCCAGTGGCATGGGACCCAAACGCAAACTCTATTTCACTTTGAGTAACCACCCTTTCCACATGATAATAGCTCAATTGGGCAAATATCTCGGTCTTTATGAGGATAGATACACACGGAAAGAAGAGTTCCACCGTTTAACATGTCATTTTCTACGTAGAGTAACACTAGGGACGTTTAGGAACGAAATTACTGTTTGTGATGCTTATGACCTAGCAAAGAGTAAGGCTTCTCAATTGGTCAAACCTAAATATCGTGTTCTTCATTGGCTCTCTGTACATATATTGACTGGCCAAGGCCTTAGCACCAGTGTGGTTTCCAACAAGGATTGCCTCTATTTGTATAGTGTTATTCATCAACACCCAATCTATCTAGCCATTGAGCTAGCTAAACTTTTTAGCCACCATTACATGAAAGAAAGGGCATATTTGTTGTGGCCCCTACATTACCTTATTAGTGCAGGCTATGTGGACTAAGGTTATCGTTTGGCCCTCGCTTACCTTAGTCACTCAAGTCACTCCTATGTGACCTCATTCATTCTGACTCATGAACCTTTTACCAACGAGATGTCAAAGTCAACACTCACGCAGCACATCTCGAGGCCAGATGTCTTCAGCAAGCTTTGAAGACAAATTTGATATGTTGATGATTGAGGTTTGTTACATCGAGAAAGTATGGATAAACTTCATATCCGCCAAGATAAATTGGAAAAAATTCTCAAGATGAAAGAGTCGGATGCAAATGATGAGAATAGTGAGAGTGAGGATGAAGATGATGAGGGTAGTGAGCAAGAGGCAGCTGGGGGTAGTGAAGAGGATGTTAAGGGCAGTGAAGAAGATGATGATGAAACCATGGTGGAGGTACCCTCTGATGAGGATGATGGAGAGACGGATTCCAATCCCTTTTCTTAGTCCATTTTTTTCGTTGTTTTTAGTTGGCCAAGACATGTGCAATCAAACATGTAATGGCAATGGCTTCCTCATTATGAACTTCTTCACCTTATTTTCAACTGGCAGGGAAGTATTAGTTTCTTTTTCAATACATGTATTTTCTTTTTCCCTATGATGTTTTTTATTGTTTCATATCTTGCTATTGTGCTTTCTTAGTCGTACATTGAGGACAATGTACATTATTAAGTGTGGGGAAAGGCTATATATGAATTTGTTATTGTTTAGGAGACCAATCATTCACATTTGATCCAATTAATTTTTAAGTTAACTTGCAATAGGTGATTAACAAGTGTTGGGCTAAATCAACTGTGTTATCTTGATCATTATTGATCTTATTATACTTTACTAGAATTGATTAGTCAAATCTATGGAGGGCAAAGTTACGAGTTATTTAGCTTAGGATTCTAAGACTTGAGATTGGAACAACATCACTAGTTGAGAGTTAGTCATGGTTATTTTTAAATTTACTTTTATGTATACCTTTCTCTTAGAAATTTTTAGAGCCCCTATAATTTTTGGCAAACAAACAAACGAAATTTTTCTTTTGAAAACCCCTGAAAAATTACAATGATTGGAGGTCAAAAGTAATAACAAGTGTATGAATAGAAAAAATGGTAAAGATTCATCTTAGTCCGTCAGAAGAGCAAGATTGAGTCCTAATGCCAATACTAATGAAAAAATTGGTATGGATCGGTCTTAGTCTGTCAGAAGAGCGAGATTATTTCCCTCTACCAATACAATTGTGCTTAAATAAAATAAATTTAAAAGACCTCCCAACAAAAGCATGAACTAGGGGGATGATCAAAAGATGAGTGGATGTAAAATGTGTTTGTTTTAGATTATGGCACTTGGTAAGATGGAAGAGAGAATTGTATACACTTTAGTCAAATGGACAAAATTTTTATGACTCTTTCCCGGTTGGCGAGATGTTAAATCCAATTTTTAGTTTAAGAATCTTTGGTTAAATAACTCGGGTAAACATTGATTTTCATAAATTAACTAGTGAACTCTAGTATTAAGTATTGTTGGAACATTCGAATATGGTCAGGTGAAATCATGACATTGTTACGGTTGAAATTGCTTAACTTTATTATTGCAAGTTAATTGAAAATGATTTTCTCACCTTTCTTAGGGTCAAGTGTATTTGTTTACCGGTTTCTTAAATAGTGATAAATTTTGTTAGCGTTTCTTGTCTCGAAATATTTTTTTTGATTTATTTGCTTGAGGACAAGCAATTGCTCAAGTGTGGGGGAAGTTTGATAACTCTTATTTTAAATACATTTCATATGATGATTTTATAGTATTTCCCTTACATCTTTGGTTTTCTTTAAAGAAATTGATCCTTAATTGAGTAAAATTTTAATTTTAAGGTTTGAACATGATCTTGGATTGAAAGCGAAGAAAAGGAATCAAGTTTTACTTAATTTGGAGTTCAAATGAATGAGTTATGAAGTTTTGAAGTTACACAGTCTAGAACACGACTGTGTTCCCAGGCTGTGTTCATCCAGGAAAATATGCTAAGGTCAGAAAGTTACACGACCTGGGGATACGACTGTGTCCCAGAGCGTGTCTGGTGACGAAAACAGAAATCTTACAATACATTATAAAATGACATACTAGAGTTTCGCATAGGAGAATTAGACATTCAAAAGGGAAGAGACTTGAGGAGAAGGAGAAGAAAAAGGTGAAAGCAACATTCAACTTTCAACTTCAAGATTGAAGAGATTTATCATTAACAAAAGGGGTTTTCATGTTTTATTTATTGATTTTGTTGCAATTCGTTTTTAGTTTCGTTATGATAGCTTAAGACTCTTGTATTTAGGATTATGGAACCTCGAATTTCATGTGACTATTGGATTGATTGATAATTTTCAATAAAATTTCTATCTTTTCTTGATTCAATTATGTTATTTAATTGTTAATTGATATTTCTAAAGTATCAATCTATGATATTATGCATGATGATTGAGAAATCACATGTGTAATGAGATCTTGACATAAGTGGAGAAAATTACATGTATACTTAGAGATAAGATACATGTTTCTTCTGAAAAGTTGTTCTTTTGTGTGGGAATTCATCATACATTAATGCGATTCTAAATTATATTACTAAGTGAAGAGATTCCGATAAATAATTTAGGATTAGGGTTAATATGCTTGAGAAAAGTGTTAACTTTAATTGTAAATCCCTCTAGTCAAGAATAATAGAAATTGAATTGGATATATTTTAAACGGTCACATGCTAAATACTAAGGGAAATAATTCCTAAATACGTTATTACCTTCTTGAAGTCGTTGTTAGTTTTATCACTTTCTAAATTGCTTAATTAAGTCTCCTAATTAGAATAGTTTGTTAATTTTAGTATTTTTAATTCATTTAACTCATCACAATTTTTCAATTAGATAATAAAGCTAAGGTTAATATTAGTACTCGAAGTCTCTGAGAGATCGACTCGGACTCATATCCGCTATATTAAAATTGATAGGTGCACTTGCTTGATATCAATATTTAAATTTGACTAAAAAGCACCTAATAGTTAAGATTGAGTCAAGCTCGATTCAAAGTTGATTAAGCTTGTAAGCTTGTCGAGGTAAATATTACTACTATGATAGTTCAAACTCAAATTTAATGTGATTGTTAAATTGAACTTTTAAGTAAATATCAAGTTGAACATGAGTTGCTCATAAGTAAATTTGGTTTATTTATATCCATATTAGAAACATACGCTTGGTGTTGAGCTCTGCCAGATGCAGCACTTCTTGGTTCACATCTGGGTTTTAATGAAGTTGGATTTAGGTTGTGCGCGCTCGATCAGGTCTGAGGGACTTGATTTGTAGGATCTTGGGTTGCTGTTAGGTCAGCAATTGTTGATTTTAGGTGCTAGCCCGCCTGACGGGAATCATAGCTTCCTCTAAGCTCTCCAACTTGAATAGCCCCCTTCTCTAAATACAAGACCAGGGCTGAACTCTTTTTAGGTTCTCTCTCTTCTCTCAATCTCTTTCTTGTTTTGCCTTCGACAGGAGCTAACCTTCGGCAATATTGTTTAGTAGATCTTTTAAATCTGATGCATCCTTCATAACCAGTTGGCTCTACACCAAGTTAATTATGGGTCTGGGTGTGGGATCTAGCTAAGGGCAATTGATATTAAACTCGTCTGAAGGAACGGATTTGCCTTTGTTAATGTTTTGGCCTTTTCTGGCAGAGCCTATTGTGGATTAGTAGTCGAGCGCTTGTCGAATAGAGCACTCTAATGTCAGAAACTACGAAACTGCTCCTAAACCATTTGGACTAATTTTTGGATAACTTTTAGCTTGTTATACTCATTCTCAAGTAAGTATTCATACAAGGGTTTTTGTGATTACTTTCCTTAAATAAAATATGGTAGTGAATCAATAGGAAAGCAGGCTAGAAAATAATAAATAAAAAGAAAATTGTTGTCCTATTTTAAAGATAATTCTTTATATAAAGATATTCCTATATCTTCAACCATGTGAGTATATTGTGTTACAATTGAGTTAGTTTAACCAAATTGGCCATAAGATCCATGGTTGAGTCAAATCAATAATTTAATTATCTCAACCTAAAAAGTTTCTTGGAATTGTGTGTTCTTTAGTTGTTTATAGATGCCTAAAGCTACTGATACATCATCCTCTCATTCTAGGGCTTTATTGACAACTCTTTGTGATGATTTCAATAATATATTCCTATGTGAGAGTATGTTGCCTGGAGAGCTCTTAATTCTATTGCCTTGCTATTTTATAGAGTTCATGAGTCATAAAACTATATATTCATCATTGCAAAGCATTTTTGTGATGATAATAATAAAAAAGAAGAGGCTATTGCAAATAACCTTAGGTTCCAAGACAACCTAAACCACCTCCCATATCTGGAAATAATAGAGTCAATGAGAGTGATGGTATCACACTAGAGTGGTATCATTTATCGGTTAAATGCCCTAAGAGTGTGCTTGTTTTATCAAAAACATTTTCATAGTACTTTTTAATATTTCTTTTAATTCATCACTTATGAATATCATAGATGATGTAATTACTAGTAGTTTTTTTTTTTTTTTTTTTTTGTAAGTGGTCATGGGAAGTGAAAATAATGGCTTGCCATAGGTGGGGTGATTAGCATTGTGGAAAACACTAGTGGAAATCAAGAATAATTATACCCTTTTCTTAAATAAAATTATAGAAAAGAGCATTTTTCTCATTTTCTATTGGTATACTCCCTAGTAATTAACTATTGCCACTGGCTATTATGTAACTTAGTTTATTTCCACTACCATATGTGCTAAGAACCATTAGTTAACTACATAAACTGTTGAGGTTACCATAGCATAATATTGTAATTTAAAATTCATAGCGTTGATTATGAAATATGGGGAAAGAAAAAAATTGCAAAAAATGTGTTCTATGAAACAAACACCCTCCGTGTTAGCTTTTAGATATTGGTCATGTTGTACTTAAAGCTGTTCATCTTACGTTCTTATCCAAGACTGTGAACTTTCTAATGATAAGAAAAAGGGTTTGTTCTTTTAATCAACTTATGCGAAGTAAATGTGCAAAAGACGAAGTGGTGAATTCCCAAAAATAAAATATTTATCTCTGCAATGTCTTATTGTGCACATATCTCAAAATGGTAAAAGAAGGTTGGACTAGCTTCCCTCAAGTTTACGATATAAATAGTATAGCTTGCAATGTAACTCATTGCATGTTGTATGTACTTTATCAATATCCTCTTTGATCATTTAAATTATTTTACATTTACTTTCTTAGCACTTTTTGTGGTTAATCAAATATTTTACTTATTACCATATGGCATCTAAGGAACAACTTAATATTAATTATTAGGTAAATATTAAACATCAATAAGATTACGTCTCCAATACTTGATTATAATAGGATTTTCTAGACTTTATACAAGTATCTCCCATCTAAGAAGCCTGGATGTGTGTGTGTGTGTGTGTAACTAATAGCTTTGCTGGATGTTAACACTGGATGATTTCTCAATTTGAGAAGAAAATAAGACAATTGAGTTGAGTTTGGAAATCACTTCTCGAAATAGTCTAATGCATGCCAAGACCATTGGGCATGCAACTCCTGATTGTTGGAATTTTTAGATGAAGATCTCTTTAAGAAAATCTTTTTACATTGATAGCTTTAGGATGTAAGAGTGGAGGAGTAAGAAGCATAGTAAAATTTCTACTTCTTTTAACCTACCTTGTTTCTAAGGATTGACCGCTGAGAGGTAATCTTCTTTCTATAGCTAGTTATTGTTTATTAGGGAGAGTGTTCTGTTGTGTTAATGGAGATGCAGTTGTATTGTAATTTTAGGCTTACACCATGTTTTTTGCTATGCCATTTTGTATAATGTAGGGAATTTTGGAGAGGTGTGGAACCACTCCATTTTAGACTCTCTCTCTTTTTAGGTAAACTTTCTTTGCATTGCAGATCACATCACTCTTCTTGATTGCATAAGATATTATATGAAGCCTCTTTATATAGCGTGTTGGCTAAATTTACGTATGTTGAGTTAAATACAATAAACGATAGACTAACATAAGAATGGAAAAGGACTTATTTTGCAGTTTTACCTAATGTGGTATGCTTGCCATCAACATAAGCTTATCCATCTGTATTCTTGACATTGAAGTCTAAACATTTGAAATATCATTTGATAGGATTAAGTATGGGAATGGTATATTATGTATACTACCTTATTGATGTATCTCTACTGAAATGCATAATGGTATTGAGTGATTGCTATTCGTGTTGTAATTGTTAGTTTATATAGCTAATTGGGCTTTTAGTTTAATTTGAAAATTTTGATATAACAGCTTAATTTTGACGGTGTTAAATTCAACTTATTAAGCTTAATCTTCAACCAACCAAATTTGAAATGATCATGTATTTAGGATTTGTGGTAATTTCTTTAGTTATGACCTATTGTTCACTTCTTCTGGTAGAACCTAAGAAGACAACTAGACAAGGACAACATAAGTTTTTCACATGCTCTGGATCTTATGGGGACAATTTTCTCTATAGTTCGCGATGGCATATAGCAGTTTTTTCTCCCTTAAAACTATTATCATTATTTAATTTCCATGAGTGTTGTAATAACATTCGTACAAACAGTGTGGGTATGTTTGGACTTCAATGCTTTGATGGATGTAGTCATAGCGGTTTTCTTTGATGAGATGAGAAAATTTTAGCAATGAGCTTTCATTTTCTTGTTCCTCTTGTCGCTGCTGTATAATCTAAAGCAATCTATATCATTCTCCACAACCAGGGAAAGGTTTTAAAATAGATCACTTTGCTTATGAAATTTTGATACCAAGGTCTAGTTTAGAATCTTGTGAATTTTGAATTTGAACTCGAAGATTGAACATGGAACTTGCTCTAGATGGGAAATTGCGAGTGCTATAGGTCTTATCAAGGTTCACTTTTAGCTTATTTACATACATGTTGCATGTCCAATTGTAGTAGTTGCAGCTTCTCTCTATGTAACTTTATATGATTTTTGATAAAAATTTCTTGCAATTATGGGTAATATGAAACATTAACTTGTGAAATCCTAAAGCTCTTAGAAGTGGTGGATGAAGTTTGCGAATTCTATAGAAATTGTTTGGGTAAAGTAGGTTGTTTGTAAGGCTTAAGATAGTCAATACTTTAAGTAACACTAATGAGATTGAAATGTCAAAAATCGAATTACAGGAAACCTATTAGCTTGGGAACCACATGTGAAAATGGGTTTAATCAATAAAAGACGATATTTGTGGTTTATTTATTACAGTCTTTGGCATTGCATCTACGGTAAAGCCTCCTAGGACTGACATATGATATAAGCTTAGGTGTAGTAAGTTATTTGTAGGGATTCACTAATCAAGTGGGTGCTTAGGAATTGGGTTTTAGATAGACACATAAAGGGAAAAGTTCAAGTTAATGGGTGATGGGACATACAACTCATTTAGAACAAAAATGACCAAGCTTAATTCCAATTGTTATCTTCTAAGTGCATCCCCATCTAAGGTTCATCGAGTTCATTAGTCAATGATCTCCTTTTTAAGTCTTTGGCCAATGATCTCAAAAAGTAAACTTTATTTATTCATTTTTTATTTTTATTGTTGTGTTGGTTTAAATTTATGTGCTATGTATCTCATAAATAATATAAATAAATGTTTAAGGATTTTTGTGAAGAAATATAGGAGTATAGTGGAGAGGTTTTTAAGAAAAGAAGTCTTTAAGTTGTTAATGTTGTATCTAGATATTTTAAATAGGATTCTTAGGAATTGGGATGCTCTAAAGCAAAAGAATGGCACAGAAACATATAAATATTAACTAATCTAGCCAAAACATTTCATTTGAATGAAACTAAGAATGTTGGAATGACAATCTATCCAGCATCACCTTGTAGAGTTTGTTTAAATGTTAGCTATTTCCTTCCAATGTTTTCTATGTTATTCAAAGAGAGTTCTTATTCATAGGACAACCAATTCTCATCTAACATATAAAACCATTTATATGATTATTGTAGCTTGAGCTTGAATTGTTGGAGCTCCAATACTCTAGTTATTATTACACTGATATCTTGACCTTGGTTAGGTTAGTGTGATTCTAACCCATCTTCATTAACATATGTTGCTCATCATTCAATTCAACCATGTAACATAGTTTTTTTTTTTATTTAAAAAATTATATGTACTAGTTTTTTTTTTTATTTAAAAAATTATATGTACTGATAATTAGATGAAACTTATCAATACCTAGCTTTTCTCTATAAGTAAAAGTTATCCATATTGTTTTATTATATATCATAAGCTCAACAATATTTATATATGCTTTATTTATTTATTTTTTTTTTGGACAAACTAGGTAATTATCATATATTACTAATAAAAAATTATAGTATAAATTACATTGAAAAATGTGATGAAATTTCTAAATTCTATTGATACCTCACTTTTTCAAAATCTTAGATTTACACCTCAACTTTTATTTACTAAAATGTTAATGTGACAAGAAGGTTGATATATCATCACTACATCATCACCACATCAACATTATTAGTAATTATATTTAAATATTATAAATATATATTAATTAACTCAAATAATAAAATTAGAATAAATTTAGGAATTAAATAAAAAGAAAATATGTTGATTTTTTTTTTAAAAAGGGACCCTACTAATACAAATTAGAAATATTTATTAATTAACTAAATTAATAGAAATTAAATATATGTTAGTTTGATTGATGCGACTAGAACTATCTTAATCTCTTTTTGGTTAATCAATTTTGATTCTGGAATAAATAGAGCGATAAATTTGTATTGGCTTGGTTTATACTACTAATCTAAACCAATTTCATATGTAATGTGCAACTATTCTTTGTTGGTTTAAATATGTCATGCCCTCTTCAATAATAGTAGTTTTGACATATTAAAGCCTTCTATAATTGCCTAATACTTAAACAAATCATTTTTTAATATTTTAAGGTATAAAATGGGTGAGCATGATTGTGATTCTATGTAATTGCGGTTGCATTTTTTAACACAAAAAAGGGATATATTATTTTTTAAATGTCAACCAGCATTAAGTTGAGCATATTGAGGTAATACAAGGGTAATAAAACTAAAAATCAAAACATCAAATGTGATAAGCTTCCAAAGCTGGGATGAAGGGTTAGGCTACTAATCTATAGGTTACATCCTTCTCCTAGTAAAGGAAGTTACCTAATTAGCCATTAAATTAGCTTTCCTACTAATATGATAAAAAGAAAAATTACAACTCAGAGTACTAATAAGGTCTTTAATTTGTCTTGTATGATCACATATAGCTCTATGGGCCAAATCAATAGACCCATTTAAAGTTCTCTTAAATAATACATGTTCCTGACCTCTCACATGTACAAGCTTCATACCCACTAACAAAGCCCTACCTTTAACCTCTTCTGGATAAACACATATACTATCTTCTGTCTGGCCACATACAACCAAACCTTGACTGTCTTGCACCACTACACTAACTACTGATTGTTCATCCTTCTTCAACTAAGAGGCATCAACATTCACCTTAAAATCCATATTTAGGGTTCTTAACCATTTATATGAGAGTTGTGCTTTTAGTCTACTCTTGACACTTTAAGTATTTATTTTGCTCTTGGTCCCTATCTACCCAAAGCTACATCAAGACTTGAGCTTTCCCTATGACAACATCTAGATCGATAACTCCTCCTTCGAAAACCATTCTACAACTTTCCTTCCAGATGTATTAGGCCATGAAACTTATTTTTCTTTCAATCTCACCCTTTGTTCCTCTGGCTAGCCGCATAGCCTCCTTGAACTACTCCATGAAATGGTCATTCTCATCTTTGGTGATTTGAACACCTAGGCTTTCAAACTATGCTACTTTTGTCCATTCACATGACAATACCATATTTTTGCCATTTTAGATGAGTTAGATCTTGCATCTTAATCATATGTCTTTCATTGCTTTAGGTATTGTTACACCAATTTAGCAATGTGAACCTCCAATCTATTATATTGCCAAACGATGTTGTCTTATTGATCTAATTAATCGAAAGGAATTTACCTTACTCAATTAGTAGAAGTTTCATTCAAGTATCTTTTGATTGTACCCTAATCCTACACATTTGCATTATTATCAATAAAGTCACAAACTTTCATATCTATCCATAAACTATTTAGGATTGTAGTTAGTTTGGCTTCTTCCATATTAGGAATCCATCTATTTGTCCATGCCTTCACTCTGGTGCTTGATTTAATTTGGGTTAATATCATAACCTATACCTTAATCTTGTTAGTTTTTGTAATTATACGCTTGAAGTTTTGAGTTGCCTAATTATGCACCTAATTGAAGACTTGATTGTCATTGTTTGTGTTGAACCTATGATTTGTTATTTGATTTTAATGAGAACAAAACAAAAAGTGTATATCTAAATATGTTGTTTTTTAAGAGAACAAAAATAAGTAGATGATTAAACTAAGTATTATTTGATTATTTTGAGATAATTGAATAAGTTCAATTAACTCACTTAATGATTAAATATATCAATTATTTTTATAAGAAATGTGACCTTTTAAGTGATGATCAAATAATCTTGAAGTTAGAGTGTAAAGAGTAATCTTTTTGTGTGTTAAAAGAATTTTCAGGTGATATTTGGTCTACCGGGTTCATGGCTTAAGGAAGAACTAGGCTGACTATATAAAACCTTGAAAAACACAAAGAAAAGCATACTGACCTGGAAGAATCGGCTTGCCAATTCACTTGCCGGCATTTAAAAGTACTAGTATGCCGGTGAGTTAGTTTTAAGTAGCCATTGGAGCATTTGATGTGTGACAATGGGAAGAATTTAATGAGTTGTTATAAAAGCTCAACAACCTGACCAAAAGCTAAGAAGATATGATATTCTACTGTAATTTTAAAGACATTCTCTTACATTCTTGAGCTTATTCTACTTCTCTTTGGTCTCTTGTACACCTATTTACTATCAAACAAAAAAAGACATAGTTGTGGTGTTTGAAAATCCTCACATTTGTATTCTTGAGTAAAAAAAAGTGATACATTTGAGTTAGTTGTATGTAAAAGAGATTATGTAAGCTTGTGTAAATCTTGGAGCAATTGAGTTGTGAAATCAATAAAGAGAAAGTGAAGTCCTCGGTTGGAGGCATTGTGTGTCCATGTTCAAACTCCACGTAAAATCCACGCTTGATCTTCTTTATCCCTATCTCTTTAATTTCTGCATTTATTATTCCTCTATTGTTGCTTTGATTACTCTTATTATTGCATTTAGTCGTTTATATTGAAAAAAATTTGAAATTTGTCCTTAAACTCAATTCACCTCCCCTCTTGAGTTTAGCTTAGTGTTTTTCAATTGGTATCAAAGTTAGTCTCTAATCACTTGCTTAATCGCATATTAGAGTAAAGATCATGGCATCTAATGCATTAGGCTTCTTGGAAGGATAAGCAATCAATAGGCCTCCTCTCTTAACTAGTAGCAATTATCCATATCGAAAGTATAGGATGAATATATTCTTAAAAGCACAAAATAGACTACTATGGCGTATGGTTAACTAAGGACCATTTAAGTTGGAAGGAAAAGAAGAAAGAGATTACTTGAATAATGATTGAAAATTACTTGATCTAAATGAAGTTGCCATGAATATTTTGCATTGTACCATAAATGAAAATGGTTTCAATAGAATATGTACATGTAAAATTACCAAAGGAGTTTGGGATGAATTACAAAGCACATATGAAGGAAGTAGTAGAGTAAGAGATACAAAAATAAGTTTGTTATGTGGACAATTTGAAAACTTTAAGATGGATCCAAATGAAATAATTGATGAGATGCATAATAAATTCATCAATATCATCAATCCTTTGAGTGTTCTTGGAAAGACATTTACTAACTTTGAAATAAATTCCAAAATCCTTAGGTTGCTAAAAGATTAGGAAGCTAAGAGACCCGCAATCAAGAAAGCTCATGATCTTAATGAAATGTCAAAAGAACATCTCGTTGGAACACTTAAGACACATGGAATGGTATAAATAAACAAGGAGAGGAGTCTAGAAAGAAAACGATTGTTCTAAAAGATACGGAGGAGAACTCAAGTGATGAAAAAAGTGAAGACGATGATGAGGTTGCAATGTTGGCAAAGAAGTTTAGAAAGTTCATGAAATTCAATAAAAGAATTAAGAAAGGTAAGGATGGATATGGATCATCTTCTAAGCTTAAGAAGGGAAAGAGATAAGTCATCAAATGCTACAATTGTCAAAAGCCAGGATATATTCAACATTATTGTCCATTGCTTAAGAGGGCCGATAAAGAGTAAGAAAGGAAAGCTATGATAGCAACTTAGAGTGATGGGGACTCTAGCGACTCTTATAATGAAAATTACTTCATGGCTCTCAATGATGATGAGGTATGCTCTCCTTCACATGACTCCTCCTTTTATAAACTTCGGAGTATGTATGATGACTTACTGAAAGAATTCATGAAAGTGAAAAAGAAGAATAAAGTATTAAAGCAAATGATGAGTGAAGTAGGTAATGAGTTTGATATTATCAAAAGTGAATACAATAAAGTAATTAATGCAATAGAAAGCTTAGAAGAAGACAATAAATATTTGAAAATTGAAAATGAGAGATTGACAAAAGAAAATATAGTGATAAGTACTAGAAATAATGAATTGATAAATGAAAATAGCAAATTAGAAGCGGTTAAGAAGAATTTTGAAAAGGAAATAAAAGAACTAAAACTTGAAGCAAAAATGATGAACGTATGATAGAGAAATTAAGTCGAATTGAAATTGAAAATTCAATTCTAAGAACTAGCTTAGATGACTCAAGAAAAATAACCGCAAAATTCATAGATGGAGAAAAGAATCTAGATAAAATCTTTGGAATTCTACGGCTAGGATTAGACAAAACCGGAATAGGTTGTATTAAGGAGAATATGTATAGAACATATAAAAGTTATTTTGTTAAGGCATCAAATAAAACTTGTAACTATTGTGGAAGATACGGTCATATTGCTCACACATGTGCATTACGTCGTAATCTCTCCTTATACAACAAAAATAAAATGGTTTGGGTCTTTAAGAGACAAACTTACATTACAACAATTAATCCCAAAGAACCCAAATTAAAGTTGGTACTAAAGAGATAACCATTTGTTTTATAGGATCCTTCAAGGTATAACAACAAATGGATCTTAGATAGCGATTACTCAAGATATATGACTAGAGACGCATCCAAGTTCACATCTATAGACTTAAAGGATGGAGGAAGCATGACCTTCGGAGACAATTGAAAAGCTCATGTCATTGGTGAAGGTAACATTTGCATTAATAATGATCTTACTATTAAGCATGTGTTACTCGTTGATAATTTAAAACATAACTTACTTAGTATTAGTTAATTGTGTAACATAAGATATAAAGTAATTTTTCATGCATCAAAGTATTCTATTGAAAACATTAACAACTACCAAATCCGTTTTGAGGGATATAGACTAGGAAACATCTACAAAATTGACTTCAATATGTTTTCATGCTCTCTTGAGACTCATCTATCCACTCAAAATAATGATAGTTGGTTATGGTATAGAAAGTTAAGACATGCTAGTATAGATATCTTATCAAAACTAGCCAAAAGGAATCTTATTAAAGGATTATCTAAAATTAGCTTTGATAAAGATAGAACATGTCAAGCATGTCAATATGGCAAACAAATCAAGTCATCTTTCAAATCTAAAGATACCATCTCAACTTCTAGGCCACTTTAACTACTACATATGGATTTATTTGGCCCAACCCAAACCTTAAGTTTAGGAGGAAAAAGATACACCTTGGTCATAGTTAATGATTTCACTAGATACACTTGGACCTTCTTTGCTAATAAGGATGAAACTTATCATGTGTTCTTGAACTATAGCAAGAAGGTCTAAAATGAAAAATGTCTTTCTATTGTCTCTATAAGAAGTGACCATGGGGGATAATTTGAAAATCTTGATATGGAAGATTTTCGTAATAAAAATGGAATAGAACATACATACTCGGCACCTGGAACTCCGCAACAAAATGGAGTTGTTGAAAGAAAAAATAGGACCCTTATAGAAATGGCTAAGACCATGCTTTGTGACAATAACCTACTTAAATATTTTTGGGTCAAAGCTGTTAATATGGCTTATTACATATCAAATCATGTTTTCATTAAACCAATTCTTAAGAAAATCCCTAATGAGCTTTGGAAAAACAAAAGACCTAACATATCATATTTTCGTCCTTTTGGAACGAAATGTTACATTCTCAATAATGGAAAGGAACAATTATGAAAATTTGACTCAAAGTTAGATGAAGATGTTTTTCTTAGTTATTCTTTTACTAGTAAAGCTTATAGAATATATAACAAGAGAACACTTATTATAAAGGAGTCAATTCATGTTGCATTTGATGATACTTGTATATATAAAGAGTCTAATGATGAAGTAGAAAATATTGGTGCTTATTTAGACAATCTTGGTCATAATAAGAATCAATCTAACTCAACTGAAAAGGAATTCTCTAGGTAAGATGAAATCATTAATAACTCTAACTTAGATTTACTTAGAGAATGGAAGTTTGTGAAAAATCATCTTAAGGATCAAATAATAGGAAAACCATTCAATAGGGTTCAAACAAGAGCCTTACTTAAAAATGTAAGTAATGTAGTTTTCCTATCTCAACTTGAACCAAAAAATGTAGATGAAGCTCTAGAAGATTAATTTTGGGTTCAAGCTATGTAAGAAGAGCTAAATCAATTTACTAGAAATGAGGTATGGAACTTAGGATCTAAACCAAAAGATAGATAAGTTATTGGAACAAAATGGGTTTATAGAAAAAAACTTGATGAAATTGGTATAGTAACTAGAATCAAGGCTAGGTTAGTTACTAAAGGCTATAATCAAGAAGAAGGGACAAATTTTGATGAGACCTTTGCCCTAGTTGCAAGACTAGAAGCCATTAAGATGCTTTTGACATTTACGGCTCACAAAGACTTTAAACTATATCAAATGGACATTAAAAGTGCCTTTTTAAATGGCATCATCAAAGAAAAGATATATTAAAGCAACCATCGGGTTTGAGGATAATGAATTCCTAAACCATGTATATAAGCTCAATAAAGCCTTGTACGGACTAAAATAAGCTCTTAGAGCTTGATATGAAAGATTGAGTAACTTCTTGATAAAGAATAAATTCACTAAAGGGAAACTTGACACAACTCCATTTATTAAACAACACGATGATCATTTACTAATTGTTCAAATATATGTTGATGACATTGTGTTTAGTGCCACTCATATGGATTTAGTTAATGAGCTTATTGATAACTCTTATTTTAAATACATTTCACATGATAATTTTATAGTATTTCCCTTACATCTTTGGTTTTCTTTAAAGAAATTGATACTTAATTGAGTAAAATTTTGATTTCAAGGTTTGAACGCGTTCTTGGATTGAAAACGAAGAAAAGGAATCAAGTTTCACTCAATTTGGAGTTAAAATGAATGAGTTATGAAATTTTGAAATTACACAGTCTAGGACACAACTGTGTCACCAGGCTGTGTCCATCTAGGAAAATATGTTAAGGTCAGAAAGTTACACGACCTGGGGATACGACTGTGTCCCAAGCCATGTCTGGTGACGAAAACGGAAACCTTACAATATATTATAAAAGGACATACTAGGGTTTCGCACACAAGAATTGGACATTCAAAAGAGAAGAGACTCGAAGAGAAGTAGAAGAAAAAGGCGAAAGCAACATTCAACTTCAAGATTGAAGAGATTTATCATCAACAAAAGGGGTTTTTCATGTTTTATTTATTGATTTTGTTGCAATTCGTTTTTAGTTTCATTATGATAGCTTAAGATTCTTGTATTTAGGATTATGGAACCTAGGGTTTTATGTGACTATTAGATTGATTGACAATTTTCAATAAAGTTTCTATCTTTTCTTGATTCAATTATGTTATTTAATTGTTAATTGATATTTCTAGAGTATCAATCTATGATATTATGCATGATGATTGAGAAATCACATGGGTAATGAGATCTTGACATAATTGGAGAGAATTACATGTATGCTTAGAGATAAAATACATGTTTCTTCCAGAAAGTTGTTCTTTTGTGTGTGAATTCATCATACATTAATGCGATTCTAAATTATATTACTAAGTGAAGAGATTTCGGTAAATAATTTAGGATTAGGGTTAATATGCTTGAGAAAGGTGTTAACATTAATTGTGAATCCCTCCGGTTAAGAATAATAGAAATTGAATTGGATATATTTTAAACGGTCACATGTTAAACACTAGGGGAATTAATTCCTAAATACGTTATTACCTTCTTAAAGTCGTTCTTAGTTTTATCACTTTCTAAATTGCTTAGTCAAGTCTCATAATTAGAAAGTTTGTTAATTTTAGTATTTTTAATTTATTCAACTCATCACAATTTTTCGATTAGATAATAAAGCTAAAGTTAATATTTGTACTCGAAGTCTCTGAGAGATCGACTCAGACTCACATCCGCTATATTAAAACTGATAGGTGCACTTGCCTGATATCAAGTTTTTGGCGCTGATGCCATGGATTTTCGATATTAAGAACACTAGTTACTTTATTACTTTGACCATTTTTTTTTCTTTTGTTTTCATTGTTTATTTTTATTAGCTAGAGCTGCAATTGATTCTATATTTCTTGCCCTTGTAGTGTAGGACCTGAAGCAACCTAGAAGATTTGGTAAAACTTGATCCTGAAATTGAGAGAACTATCCTTCAAAATTTGAGATTGCGACCTAGACAAATTGTGGCCACCATAGAAGACGAGTCAATCGTTGAGATCAAGGAAGCGGGTGAAGAGGCTAACACTCAATTCATTGATCAAGAAGATCCACCTCATATGGCTAACAACGGTAACGAAGCAAATTGGACCATATCCGACTATTCAAGGCCTACACTTATTGGAGCTGACTCTTGTATCATAAGGCCAACCGTCGCGGCTAATAACTTCCAAATTGCACCTAACATCATACAAATAGTGCAACAATATGTTCAGTTTGACGGTCTCCAAGATTAAGATCCTAATGCCCACATCTCTAGCTTTCTAGAGATTTGTGATACATTTAAAATCAACGGAGCCACGGATGATGCCATCCGACTGCGGCTATTTCCTTTTTCCTTTGAGGGGTAGAGCAAAGCAATGGTTGAACTCTCTACCACGAAATTCAATCACAACTTGGAATGAATTGGTAGAGAAATTTTTGGAGATGTATTTCCCACCTGCGAAGACCGCTAAACTTCGGAACGACATTTCTTGTTTTGCCCAATTGGAAGTAGAGATTCTATATGATACTTGGGAGCGATTCAAGGACTTGCTCAGGAGGTGCCCACATCATGACCTCCCACTATGGATGCAGATTCAGACCTTCTATAATGGTCTCAATTTATCCACGAGACAGATGATTGATGCATCTGCAAGAGGTACTTTGAACACAAAGATACTGGAGCAAGCATAAAACCTAATTAAAGGAATAGCGACGAACAATTATCAGTGGGAATGCACAAGAGCTAAGCAAAAGGTTATGGGAATTTATGATGTGGACTTGACCACTACTCTGGCAGCCAAGGTGGACCTATTGAGTAAGAAGATTAATGCACTCTCTGTTGGCCCTCAACAAGTATAATCGGATGTAAGTGACTTTGGTATGCAGGGTTACGGAGCACAAGAACAACTAGAACAGGTAGATTATCTAGGAAATCCACCCAAGCAACAAAATAACTCTTACAGCAACACTTATATTCCCGGATGGAGGAATCACCCCAATTTCTCATGAGGAAATCAAAACCAAGGCCAACAGAAGACTAACTTTAGCCCACCTTGTAGCGACCTTAGGAGGGGCCTAGTAGTATTGCCTAAAATTTTCATATCACGTGTGTACCCATGATAAAAAAATCGCCTTGTAAGTCAGAGATTGCAAGACTCTAAATAATTATTTGCTAGATTCTTCAATTTTAGTTCATTGACTCATTATATAATATAAATAATTATAGATATCCATTTTTCCACAGTTCCTCAGAACCGCAGATAATTGGTATCCCCTACCAAAATAGTGAAATAAGATAGACAATTTCAGAAAATTCTAAACTTACTAAAGGTACTAAACTTAATTGAGACATTGTTGTTTTATGGATCATTCTGAATTGATTACACAAGCTTTTCATCACATTGATTCAATGGTAGCACTCTGTACTCGATTCCTATCCCATTCTTAACTATCGATCAACCTGCAAAGAAAACAACTGTTGGGGTGTAAGCTTACGCTTAGTGAGATGATTACCCTCATCAATACCGTATGACAGAAATTTATTAAATGCACAATCATATGAATGCATGAACAATCAGTATGCCAAACAACGTATGCAGTGACTTAGGAACTGCATACGACTCAGAATTACGCCCCCTGAAGTCGGGGTTTGGAGATAATTAACCGACCCAAACCAAAATCTAGGTTCTAGACCTTGGGTTTTATTTCATTTGCACTATCGTGCTCATGCCAAAACAAAACTCTCTCTCTCTCTCTCTCTCTCTCTCTATATATATATGTATACTTCTTTTACTAAAATCAAATCATATATTTTAAAATCCCAAGTCTAACGGTATAGTGGCCTCCGCAATCCACAAACACACGCCCTAAGCAGAAGCCACAAGACTCGGCTCCTCGCCGACGATTGGCGTCTCCCGGCGCCTAGTAAGCCCATCAGCTTAGGTCAGAGACTCAATATATATGATGGCATATCTAGTACCCAATCCTACAGGAAACTCGTATTCCTGTGAGTCCCCTCCCATCTTCTACGTGAAGCGACAGTCGGTGTTATCCGTATGCAATATGGGGAATGCATGATTCATTTTGAGTTCTTAATCGTACAAGTGATTAGCTTGATTTTTAGAGTGACCAAACAATTTCATTCCATACAATTCACATATATATATGCATTACAAACAATTCCCATTATTATATATAATTTAAAAAAAGTCATCGCATTCATCCATAAATTCAAACACATGCATCTCCCATATCCCACAAGCATCCAAATATATATATATATTTTAGGTGCATCTATTCTACAAGCACAATCAAGTAAAGAGTCATTGGGAATTTACTCACTCAACCATGCAGATCAATCAAAATAATCCGGGATAAGTCGTCTCCCCAAAGCCGGGTCTCCTGGACATCGCAAATATGATACTATAAGGATTTGAAATAAAACCTAGAAAACTAAACTAAAACCTAGAAAACTAAGCTAAAACCCTTTAAGTTATACTTTGGACTTGGTTTTATAAATTTTTCTAGTTTTACTTAAAAGTTCAATCGCGTATAACTTTTTCGTTTTAAATCCGATTTTTATGATCTTATAGTCAATATTCATCGTTTTCGAGTGTACTTTAATGTGGTGAGGTTATATTTTCAAAATAAGGCATACAATTCTATCCATGGGTCAAAACAGTAGCATTCCTCATGTGTTGGAGTGCTTTTAGGCCTTGTATGGTAAATGGGCTTTTTAATAACTTAAGAAATTCTTTGGGCTTGGTCTTAAGATTTTATCCTAAGCTTAAAATACTCCTTGAGATCAGATTTACAACTTTGATTTATATTCCTAAGGCTAACAACCACTTCATGGGCCCTTTAGTAGGCTTAAGTTGTCAAATGGGCTTATTTTTTGTTCAAACTAAAGTTAGTGACTTTGGTGGGCTTATGGGGCCTTAGGTGGATTTATTATGGGCTTCAAAACAACCTCTCTTGATACTTTAAGGTGCTGGTCAAATTTTTATTGAAGGCCCAACTTAGAGTTCTAGGCTTGTTTTGAGAGTTTTAAGCTTTATATGCTTACTATACTTGCTTTAGTTAATCTTTTTACTTTGTTCTTTCCCTTTTATCATATTTTTAGGCTTCGTTCTCCCACGTTCCAGATCTGTTCATGATGGTTCAAGGGGTCCTTACTTGGTTTTTCAACTTGTTTCATCATTTCCTTAAGTTTAGGTGGTAGATTATGCACTTAACTACTTGTGTGCAAATATTAACTTAAGTTTTCTTCCATCAAATGATCCTTTAACTCATGCTCCACATAAAGAAATAAAATATCTTATACTTAATACAACTCCCATATCATAGCTCATGTCATACAAAGTTGGCTTCTTCATAAAACTTCATGTGATGGATTTTTCCTTAACTTAAGTCTAGATTTGAGCATGTTTAACTTAATGGAAACAAAATCAACATCCAAATGACTATGGAACCCTCATGTCCAGCATGCTTATCCTTCATTGAAGTTCTCATTTCAATATTTTCTTAGCTTAAAATCTTCCATTCAAAGCATTAAACAAATGTCTTCACAAAACACCAACTTTACATTCTCATATTTCAACTTCATGTAAGGGTTTTATGGTTTGTTTCTTAAAACGATTTTTGGTGTTCTAACAACTTATACCTTACTCATATCTTCAAGAAATCCAAGTCTCCTAACATAAATACTAATCCACACATCACAAGAAACACTTACTCGTCCTTAACGCAAAGTGTGGTGGTTGTGCACTAAGGTTCCACTTTAGCTCTTAACTTTGCCTCCTCCTTTTTGCTACCTTTTGAAACCCGAATCTTTTGTTCTTTTGGTATGGGGTTTATGGAAGATTCTAATGGTCTTAAAAGGTCTTAGATGGTGAAAGGAAATGATACAAGAATAAGAAGAGAAATTGCCGTGAGTATGGAAGCAAAATGGTGGTGGCAATGTTAAGAATTTGTGGAGTTTGATTTCTTCTTTTGATTTGTGTTTAAAGTGAGAGAAAAGGAAGTGAAAATGGGAGTGAAAGAGGGAGAGAGTGGCATATTTTGAATGAGGAAAGAAGTGTGTGAATTTAATTGATTATCTTGTAGCTTACACAAAAGTCAACAATTGCAACTATTGATGATGTAAGCATTAAGGGGTGAATAGTGATGTATAAGAGAAAGTGATTGATGGTTGAAAGACAAGAGCATGGCCCCCCTTTCCCCCTTGTCCAAATCTGCCATTTGAAGTCTTTTTATGCCATGGAATGGTCTTCTCTCATTTATTAAAGTTAAGCTTATGAAATCTTGTGAAAAATTGTCCAGATGTAGTATAAGTGAAGAGGTGATAAGGAAATTGTCTTATCACTAGATTTTGATAAGTTATCAATTGATAAATGATTCCAACTCTCAATTGATAAGTTATCTAAGGTGTTTGGTTGGTCTACTTATTTGTGTATAAGGCTTATACATGAAGATAAGGGCATAGCCTTATAGGAAATTGTTTTGGGGTTTCCATCTTGCATTGTTTTGTAATTTATGATTTGATTTTTATAAAATTGTGAAATTTTCTAAAGTTGAATGATATTATTCAAATTAAATTATTGATTAATTACTTAGGGTTAAAATTCCTTAATGGTTTTAACGTTTAGGGTTTTAAGTAACTTTAGAGTTCGTAATTCTTCAAGCTCAAGTTTTATTGATAATTAGTTTCTGAATTGCAAAAATTTGATTTGTTTCTAAATGTAAGCTTAAATTCTTATTTTTGTTGATTCTTAGGAACATTCGGACGGTACTTTTAATTAAATCATGAGCCCACTAAAAGTCGGGTTTATATTTATCAATTGATAAGTTATTTAGGATGATTGGTTGGTTTATTTATTCGTGTGCACAAATCTTATGCATGAAGATAAGGAGATTGTCTTATATGAAATTATTTTGGAGTTTATCTCTTAAATTGATTTGTAAATTATGGTTTAATTCTTATAAAATTATGGAAATTTCTAAAGTTGAATAAAATTGTTCAAATTAAATTCTTAATTAGCCGCTTAGGGTTACAAGTCCTTAATTGTTTTAGGGTTTTTCATTAGCTCGGGAATAATTGACTTATACGTAGGAGCTTAAGGTTCAATTGGCTAAATTATTTAGGAATATCGCTTTGTTATGCAATAAACATATATATATATATATATCATATATATATCATACGATAGATTATAAAAAGAGAAGGAAATTACTTATTAATATATTTATATGTATATACATATTATGGGGATACTTATATACATAAGTAAAATAATTTTTTATAAATTTATTAATTTATTCCTTTAACTAACTTAGTTTTGTTGTTTATTATTGCTTGAAATAATCCTCGATTTGTTCATTATCGGTTTCTTATGATTTCACAAAACTATTGATAATTTTATTGATTTATAGCTTTTCAAGCGTTAAGATAATTTTATTGTTTTAATTTTTTAATTTTTTTTATATTTAGTATTTACAGTTCCTGTTAAGTTTAGGTTTATATATATATATATATGTATATATATATTTTAAAAATACGCATATGTAAGGATTGGGGTTTTCTTGCATGATTAGGGTTTCTAAATCGTATAATAGTATCTTTCAAGCTCGTTTTAAATTTCGAGTTTAAAATTTTAGTTGGTTTTCATTTTATGTAGTCTTATCGACTTAGGGAAATATTTAAAATACTCGAGTCCGATACTATGTTTAGAAGGTTAAATTTACAGAGTCTACACACTTAGATTTCAAAGACCATTCCCACCTCTTCTTCCTCAAGAAAAGAAGTCTGGTGTGGAAGAACTTCTTACAAAATATATTCAAGGCAATGAGGCTTGGCTATCCAACATTGAATCATCGTTGAGAATTCAAGAGGCTTCCAATCACAATGTTGAGAATCAAATTGGTCAACTTACAAAAATGATCTTTGAAAGGCAATAAGGGACACACCTAGGGAATACCAAGGTCAATCCTAGGGAAAATGTTAATGCAATGACCTTGAGAAGCAGTAGAAAATTGCAAGTGGAGAAGAAGGATGGTGAGGAAGTAGTTAAGAAAGAAGTGGAAGTCAACCGTAAGGAAGATGTAAAGCTACTAAAATCAAAAGAAAGTATGGAATCACCGAAAGTGAAGCAGTACAAGCCTCTGATCCCTTACCCGCAGTGCCTTAAGCAAAGTTACACTGATCAGAATAAGGAATTCGGTAAATTACTTGATATTTTCAAACAATTATACATTAACTTACCTCTTGTTGATTTCATCTTGCAGATGCCAAAGTATGCAAAATTTCTAGAAGATCTTCTATTGAACAAGAGGAAGTTGGAGGAGCTTACAACCGTTACATTGAACGAGGAATGCTCGGCACTTCTCCAGAAAAAGCTGCCACAAAAATTAAATGATCCAGGGAGTTTCACTATTCCTTGTATGCTTGGCAATTTGTTAGTAGATAATGTTTTGGCAGACTTAGGAGCTAGTATAAATTTGATGCCGTATAAATTGTTCAAAAAGCTAGGGTTAAGAGAACCTAAATTAACGTGCATGAGTCTTCAATTAGCTGATAGGTCTATTACATACCCTAGAGGCATCATAGAGGATGTTTTAGTGCAAGTAGACAAATTCATCTTTCTCGTGGATTTTGTTATACTTGATATAGATGAAGATATTGAGGTACCAATCATTTTAGGTTGACCCTTCCTAGCTACTGCTAGGACTGTTTTTGATGTTAATGAGCATAAGTTAATATTATTGGTCGAGGATGATGAAATAGTTTTTAAAACTCCAGAGGCAACGAACAAATTTCTTGATTCAGAAGATACATGTCATAATGTTAATGCCACTAATGTTGTTATATCTACATATGTGCAGGAAATGCTTGCCAATGATTCTCAAGTTATTGCTTGCAAAAGGGAGATGAAAATTTGGTGAACAACCCCAATTGTGTAAAAGTGGCAGCTTA
Source organism: Lumnitzera racemosa (assembly GCA_024138005.1). Lineage (NCBI taxonomy): Eukaryota > Viridiplantae > Streptophyta > Magnoliopsida > Myrtales > Combretaceae > Lumnitzera > Lumnitzera racemosa. The sequence goes on along the minus strand of JAMXBC010000012.1, from coordinate 50,966,849 downwards.
AATAAAAGTTCATGAATCCATTGTGGACAAGAAAGGAATTGATCCACTCCATAAGCCAAAGGATCTTAGGTTAAAATCCCTCAACGAGAAGCCACCAATTTTGGAACCAAAACTGTAAAGAAATCATTTGGAACATGTCTTTGCAGTGAAAAGTTCAAAACTTTCAATGACAACCGGATCTAAGCTAAAAGCAGACAAAATAAAGAAGTTTAGGCTACATAAATTTTGATAAGTGGCATGATAAGGAGAGAAACAATGGAATTCATGCACCAATGAAATGGAGTTGGCAAGGTGGATGGCCGAAGGTAAATTTACACTCGTATGGAGGGTTCGAAAGCGAGATACAAGAGGAGTCTTATCTCTACCTGGATGAAGGATCATGAATTACAAGACGTATCCCGTCGAGCTATCGACGTTAACTATAGCGCTTCTTGGGAGGCAACCCATGTCTAACTTTGCTCACACTTTAGTTCTTTTAGTTTATTCCATTTTATTTATTTATTTATTTATTTATTTTTCCTTTTTCTTTGATCTAGTTTTGCTTTGCTTCTTTTATTTGTTTCAATTTTAGTCATAGGCTTTTCTTTTTAGTTTCATTTTTTCTTTAGTTTTCTTTGTCTTATTTTTCTAGTTTAAGTACTTTTATTTCTTGAAGTTTCTTTTATTCTTAAATTCATGAATTTAGGCTAAGAAAAAAAAAGAACATAAAGTTACATGGGCATGGGACACAGCTGTGTCCCAGCCCGTATCCATCCAGGCCCCTTCAACGACCTGTCACCCATAGAAAGTTACACGGGTGTGGGACATAGTTATGTTCCAGCTCGTGTGTGCCCAGCTATATGTCGTCAGCACAGAGAGTTACACGGACGTGGGATACGGTTGTGTCCCTATCCGTGTTCGCCCAACAACATGCATCCGCCACAGAAAGTTACATGAGCGTGGGACATGATTGTATCCCAGCCTATGTTCGCCCAGGACAGCTACCCCGAAACAGAAAGTTACACGGGCGTAGGATACGGTCGTATCCCAGCCCGTGTCTACCCAGCACCCACACGATTCAGCACATGCCTTGCACAATTTATTAAAATACGTATACACCCTCTCAAACACTTAGAAACATCAACACATATTCATTTCACATTTCATCTTCTCCTCACATTCCTGATCCAAGTAAGTTCTCCTAATTTTTTTTTTTTGTCCTCTCTTGTTTATGCTTTCTTTTCCTCATTGTTTAGGCATGTTTGAGTACTCAACATTTAGGTCTTTTGGGAATTGGTACATGCATTTTGTCTGAGAATTTACTTGTTTTTATTCTTTCATAATAGACATACACAATTGCCTTGTGTTGCTAGATTCCAATGCCTTTATGATGCCTCTTCTGGTTAGATATTCCTGTATTATCTCTCAAATCCGAATTTTGTTTACCAATTTGATAATCATGATTCAATTACGCCAGTTAAGGTTAGCATTGTGAGAGTGATTTTGGGCCATTTAGCATCTTTGATGTGTTGGGACACTCTCTTTTTAAGCTGATTGTAATGTAATGCATCTAATGTATACTTAGTTGGATGAATTTGCTAACCATTTCTTTTACACCAACTAGTTTTGTGGATGCACTCTACATGTTTGTTTAAATGTCCCAATGAGAATTCTTTCAATATTCTTCATTGATAATCCTTTATAACTCTATCTTCCTTTGAACTAAGTGTGGCAAGGATGCGCGTTTTTTATTTGGTTTGGTGTTCCTTCTCAAGTAGTCAATGGAAAATCGCACAAAGCTTACTGTTCGAAGAAAATCCAAATATATAGCATCATCTTCAATGCAAGAAGGTGCCATTGTTGAACCATTAGCCACTCTCCCTCCGATAGAGCATCCAATGCTTCAACTCAAAGAAGAATACCAGTTGTAATGCTATAATTTACTTAAGAATAAGCCCTTCAGTGACACCCTTCATTTGGATTGGGATGTTCTCGCTCAATTGGAGCTCATAACGGAAATGAAGGAACTATTGGAAGGAACCATTTGGGAGTGGTTTTTATCTCTTGAAGCTCCAGTTTATAAGGAGCTAACATTGGAGTTTTTATGCACATATAAACTCAATAAAGAGAGTGCTAGTGGCATGGGCCCCAAACACAAACTCCATTTCACTTTGAGTGGCCACCCTTTCCACATGACAATAGCTTAATTGGGCAAATATCTCGGCCTTTATGAGGATATATACATACGGATAGAAGAGTTCCAATGTTTAACATGTCGTTTTCCACGTAAAGTAACACCAGGGACGTTTTGGAACGAAATTACTGTTGGTGATGCTTATGACCCAATAAAGAGTAAGGCTTCTCAATTGGTTAGACCTGAATATCGTGTTCTTCATTGGCTCTTTGCACATACATTGACTGGCCGAGGCCTCAACACTAGTGTAGTTTCCAACAAGGATTACCTCTATTTGTATAGTGTTATGCATAAACACCCAATCAATCTAGCCATTGAGCTAGCTGAACTTTTCAGCCACCACTACACGGAAGAAAGGGCATATTTGTTGTGGCCCCTACATTACCTTATTAGTGCAGGCCATGCGGATTAAGGTTGTCATTTGGCCCTCGCTTACCTTAGTTACTCAAGTCACTCCTATGCGACTTCATTCATTCCGACTCATGAAGCTTTTACCAACGAGAGGTCAAGGTCGACACTCACGCAGCACATCTCGAGGCCAGACGTCTTCAGTAAGCTTTGAAGAAAAATTTGATATGTTGATGATTGAGGTTCGTTATATCCAAGAAAGTGTGGATAAACTTCATATCCGCCAAGACAAATTGGAAAAATTTGTCAAGATGAAAGAGTTGGATGCAAATGATGAGGATAGTGAGAGTGAAGACGAGGATGATGAGGGTAGTGAGGAAGAGGCAGCTATGGGTAGTGAAGAGGATGCTAAGGGTAGTGAAGAAGACGATGATGAAACCATGGCAGAGGCACCATCTAATGAGGATGATGGAGAGATGGATTTCGATCCCTCTTCTTAGTCCATTTTTTTCTTTATTTTTAGTTGGCCAAGACATGTGCAATCAGACATGTAATGACGATGGCTTCCTCGTTATGAACTTCTTCACCATATTTTCGACGGGCAGGGAAGTATTAGTTTCTTTTTCAATACATGTATTTCCTTTTTCCCTATGACGTTTTTTATTGTTTCATATCTTGCTATTATGCTTTCTTAGTCATACATTGAGGACAATGTACATTATTAAGTGTGGAGAAAGGATGTATATGAATTTGTTACTGTTTAGGAGACCAATTATTCACATTTGACTCAATTAATTTTTAAGTTAACTTGAAATAGGTGATTAATAAGTGTTGGGTCAAATCAACTGTATCATCTTGATCATTATTGATCTTATTATACTTTACTAGAATTGATTAGTCAAATCTATGGAGGCAAAGTTACGAGTTATTTAGCTTAGGACTTTAAGCCTTGAGATTGGAACAACATCACTAGTTGAGAGTTAGTCATGGTTATTTTTAAATTTACTTTTATGTATACCTTTCTCTTAGAAATTTTTAGAGCCCCTATAATTTTTGGCAAACAAACAAACGAAATTCTTCTTTTGAAAACCCCTGAAAAATTACAATGATTAGAGTTCAAAAGTAATAATAAGTGTATGAATAGAAAAAATTGGTAAGGATTATTCTTGGTCCGTCGGAAGAGCGAGATTGAGTCCTAATGCCAATATTAATGAAAAATTGATATGGATCGGCCTTGGTCAGTCAGAAGAGCAAGGTTCTTTCACGCTATCAATATAAGAGATAAGTTGGTATAGATCGGACTTGGTCCGTCAGAAAAGCGAGATTCTTTCCCTCTACCAACACAATTGTGCTTAAATAAAATAAATTTAAAAGACCTCCCAACAAAAGCATGAACTAGGGGGATGATCAGAGGATGAGTGGATGTAAAATGTGTTCATTTTAGATTATAGCGCTTGGTGAGATGGAAGAGAGAATTGTATACACTTTAGTCAAATGGACAAAATTTTTATGACTCTTTCCCGGTTGGCGAGATGTTAAATCCAATTTTTAGTTTAAGAATCCTTGGTTAAATGTCTCGGGTAAACTTCGACTTTCATAAATTAACTAGTGAACTCTAGTATTAAGTATTGTTGGAGCATTTGAATATGGTCAGGTGAAATTATGACATTATTATGGTTGAAATTGCTTAACTTTATTATTGCAAGTTAATTGAAAATGATTTTCTCACCTTTCTTAGGGTCAAGTGTATTTGTTTATCAGTTTCCTAAATAGTGATATATTTTGTTTAGCGTTTCTTGTCTTGAAATTTTTATTTTGATTTATTTTCTTGAGGACAAGCAATTGCTCAAGTGTGGGGGAAGTTTGATAACTCTTATTTTAAATACATTTCATATGATGATTTTATAGTATTTCTCTTACATCTTTGGTTTTCTGTTAATTGAGTAAAATTTTGATTTCAAGGTTTGAACGCGTTCTTAGATTGAAAACGAAGAAAGGGAATCAAGTTTCACTCAATTTGGAGTTCAAATGAATGAGTTACGAAGTTTTGAAGTTACACAGTCTGGGACACAATTGTGTCCCCAAGCTGTGTCCATCCAGGAAAATATGCTAAGGTCAGAAAGTTACATGACTTGGGGATACGACTATGTCCTAGGCCATGTCTAGTGACAAAAACGAAAACCTTACAATACATTATAAAAGGACATACTAGGGTTTCGCACATAAGAATTGGACATTCAAAAGAGAAGAGACTTGAAGAAAAGGAGAAGAAAAAGGCGAAAGCAACATTCAACTTCAAGATTGAAGAGATTTATTATCAACAAAAGGGGTTTTTCATGTTTTATTTATTGATTTTGTTGCAATTTGTTTTTAGTTTCATTATGATAGCTTAAGATTCTTGTATTTAGGATTATGGAACCTAGGGTTTCATGTGACTATTAGATTGATTGACAATTTTCAATAAAGTTTCTATCTTTTCTTGATTCAATTATGTTATTTAATTTTTAATTGATATTTCTAGAGTATCAATCTATGATATTATGCATGATGACTGAGAAATCACATGTGTAATGAGATCTTGACATAATTGGAGAGAATTACATGCATACTTAGAGATAAAATACATGTTTCTTCCGAAAAGTTGTTCTTTTGTGTGGGAATTCATCATACATTAATGCGATTCTAAATTATATTACTAAGTGAAGAGATTTCGGTAAATAATTTAGGATTAGGGTTAATATGCTTGAGAAAAGTATTAACATTAATTGTGAATCCTTCCGGTTAAGAATAATAGAAATTGAATTAGATATATTTTAAACGGTCACATGTTAAACACTAGGGGAAATAATTCTTAAATACGTTATTACCTTCTTGAAGTTGTTCTTAGTTTTATCGCTTTCTAAATTGCTTAATCAAGTCTCATAATTAGAATAGTTTGTTAATTTTATTATTTTTAATTCATTCAACTCATCATAATTTTTGGTTAGATAATAAAGTTAAGGTTAATATTAGTATTCGAAATCTCTGAGGGATCGATTCGGACTCACGTCCACTATATTAAAACTAATTGGTGCACTTGCCTAATATCAAGTTTTTGGCACCGCTGCACTGTCAAAACAATGATATTTGCTTAGAATTTGTTGATATTAACAATCAAATAGTTGATATCTTCACAAAACCTTTGAGTGAGGAAAGATTTTGCACTCTAAGAAAAGAATTAGGAATGATATTATAAGATGAGTGCTAGACACATAAGAACCAACATGACTCTTTTGAATAAAATTAACTTGCTAAGTAAGTTGATTAGAAACTATCACACTATAAGGTATAAGAAACATGATCATATGGCTTTTATGCATCAAATATCACATTTAACATGTTTTGGGTCCAAGTTTATATATGCATAAAATTATCATGCATTGGTTTCCATACCCAAAACCGGGGCTTACATGTCTATTTTCATTTCGAAATCATGTTTAAGTGGTCAAACAAGCTTAATTTGAATTTCATACATACTTGACCTCTCTAGACCCTTTTTAGGTTCTATGTGTAAAATGGAGCATTTCTTGCTTATATGAAGTTTGCGTAGCTTGATCTTGTCTCTCAATGTCTTCTAACATATTTGAAACATGAATTTTTCTTGAACATTGAGAAAGGATCTCCACTTACTCTCTAGTCACTTGTATGATTAAGGAACTCAAGTAGTCATTTCACAATTTGAAGAGCCTTAAAGCTATATTTTGTGCCTACTACGCTTTAACATGCATTTGAAATTCGCTTAACTTGTTGGTGTGCAAAAACTCAATGTTTATGCACCTATTTTGGTCATACATGGACATTTTCACTTTATCGTGAATTATTTAGCTTTATAGATTTGATTCGGACAAATCTTGGCTATCTAGTTAAAAATTGAGTTTTTCAAGCCTTAACGGACTCAAATAAACTTATTTGAAGGGTTAAGATGTTCCTTAAATCTCTACAAATTAAATTGAATTAATAACTCTGCTCAAACAAGTGGTCTTTGCTGTTTTTTTAATAGACAACCGGCATGCCAGTTAGACAATTCACCGGCTTGCCAATATACCTGTGTTTTTAACAACTTGATTTTGCTTTTGTTCTCTTATCTAGCATGTTGGCATTCCCAAGTATTGGCAAGCCAGTATATTGCTCTCCTTTTTCATTTTTTTTTTGGTTCTGCTCTTGTAACTGGCAAGCCGATCCATATCACTACCGACATGTCGATATACTCTACTCTTAAAGCAATTTGTTTTGCTTCTATTCTCTTAACCAGCATGCCAGCTCATCTAAATACTGGCAAGCCGGTTATTCAGTTTTTAAGCACAACTTAAAGTTGTGCCGTACCATCTCTCCCTCATCTTTCTTCTACAAAAACCCCTTTTCTCCTTCTTTAAACCTTAACCCATTTCTCTCGCTTCAATTCGTCTCTTCTCCTCCATCAAAATCTAAAATTTCTTCTAATAATCAACTCTCCCTTCTCTCCTCTTGCTCTCCATCTTTCATCAATCTTCTCTCTCTTCTTCTTCTTCTCTTTACTTTCTCTCTCTAGCCATACCCTTCAAACCGTCACGTCGCCACACATTGTCAACCTGCCTCTACCATCCTGCTGGCTTCCATCACCTGCACTCTCCTCCTTACCACACACGTCCATACTCATCTATACCTTTTCAACCTTCATGGCCCCGCATGTTGCTCGTAGCCTCACCCCCCCTAGCCTACGACTACTACCTCTTTCCCTTATGCCAGTATGCCCAATGATTTGAGAAGTTTACCAACCTTGAGGTTGATACAAGTATCTTCTATCCTCTGGAGGTACTTGACGAGTTCCGCATTATGGCTTTTTCGAGTGTCATCACCAATCATGTTCTAGACATTAGTTGGCTTCCTACTGAGGTACATGATGATGCCCTTAAATATTTTTACTATAATATGTCGAATTCTTTAGATGATCAGGGTCGGCCAAAACTAAAAATGAATCCAAGTGATGAAAATTCATCGTAGTGTTCTTTACACTTATGTTTATGGTACCTTAATCACTATTACTCCTGAAAATATTTGTGATCTTATTAGTGCTGCTCTTAAAGGAACTGATGTAAATATTAATTATTATAGGGCCAAATTTTATGAAAGAGTATTCAGATATAAGGGTATTGGTGGAAATTGGGGTAAGGCGAAAAATTTAGCAACCATTTGCTTCAATCTTAGGACCAAAATCTTCCATTATATTGTGGTTCATAGTTATTGTCCTTGTCGAGGTCAGCAATCAAATGTTACACTTCAAGACTTATGGATTCTATAATATTTGATCACAAATAAGCAGATTAACTTCTTTAGTATCATTGTTTTGTGCTTCAAACATGTTACTAATAACCCCTTTCAAGCTTTCCTTCGTTTTAGGTACTTAGTTACATAGTTGCTTATAAAAAGGGTACCCAATTTCCTATTCCTCCCCAAGTTGCTTGAGTTAAGCATCTTGAGCTGATTGATATTTATCAAGGCATCTGGAAGAAATTAAAGAACAACTGGGTTCGGAAGAAAGACCTTCCTCCTCTTGATCTTGGCTTTGAGTACTGTACTCAGGATCCTATCACTTCTTCTGATGAGCTAGGCAATCCTAATGCTCATACTCACTTTGGTGCAGCTTCAAGCCGTATTACCTCTCCTTCACCTGAGGGTTGTTCTCACCAGCCTCCACCTGACTATGGGTTCCCTTCTTTTTATCCGAGTTTTAGGGACTCTATCATCATTTCTAGTTAGACAACCATTACCTATCTTACCCTTTTCCTCCTTCAGCTCAGGACGATGATCATCCTGCCGCTTAGTCATGCACTTCAACTTTTTATCATTTCTTTACTCTTTTTGTTTAAAGAACTTGGTCTTTAGCTACTCTTTGATTTTGTTGTTGTTTTGAAAACTTTGGTCCTTGATGGACCTGCTCTTTATATTGGTTGTTTATGACTTCTTTTGTAAGTTTTGTTTGTTGCTCTTTTGCCCTCAAATTAACCTTGCTATGCTAGTTGTTTTAATTAATTTTTTTTTTTTTGCACTCTATATTTCCTTAATTCTATTCTTGTAGGGGGCATATTCTCTGGTATAAGCTAGAATTCGACCAAATTTTCGACTTGAATCCTCTTCCCTCTTTACCGCTTGGATCCTCCTCTTTTTTTTTTTTTTTATGAGGCCAAAGGGGGAAAAATATTCAAGTTGTTAGAGCATCAAAATGTGTAATACATCAAATTGATAATAGTTACTCAAAAGATGATATTGATCCTATAACTTTGGTATATCTTGATTCTTTGAAAGTTTGATATATTCTTTATGTGAAATTATTAAGATGTGAGACTTAGTTTCTTAGCACATCAATACTCTCATTTTGCAAGCACTCACTTAATCTTATTCAAATTGTTAAATATCTTGAAATCAAGTGCTAAATTGAGGGAGAGTATTATATTACGGGGGAGTATTTAAAGTATAAGAGCTATGTCCTCATCACAAAGGGGGAGATTATTGAATCTAGGATTTGTTTTTTGATTTTGATGAGAACAAAATAAAAAGTGTATATCTAAACATGTTGTTTTTTAAGAGAACAAAAACAAGTGGATGATTAAATTAAGTATTATTTAATTATTTTCAGATAATTGAATAAGTTCAATTAGCTCGTTTAATGATTAAATATATCAATTATCTCTATAAGAAATTTAATCTTTTAAGTGATGATCAAATGATCTTGAAGTTAGATTGCAAAGAGTATTTTTTTTGTTGTATGTTAAAAGAATTTTCAAGTGATATTTAGTCTACCGGGTTCACTACTCAAGGAAGAACTAGGCAGACGATATAAAGCCTTGAAAAGCACAAAGAAAAGTACACTAACTTAGAAGAATTGGCTTACCGATTCACTTGCCAGTAGAGTAATTTTTACCGGCTTGTCGGTAGTTAAAAGTACCAATATACCGATGAGTCAGTTTCAAGTAGTCATTGGAGCATTTGATGTACGGCAATGGGAGGAATTTAATGAGTTGTTATAAAAGCTCAACAACCCAACCAAAGGCTAAGAAGATCTGATATTCTACTGCAATTTTAAAGACATTCTCTTACATTCTTGAGCTTATTCTACTTCTCTTTGGTTTCTTGTACACTTATTTGCTATCAAACAAAAAGAGACATAGTTGTGGTATTTGAAAGTCTTCACATTTGTAATCTTGAGTGAAAAAAGTGATACATTTGAGTTAGTTGTATGTAAAAGAGATTGTGTAAGCTTGTGTAGGTCTTGGAGTAATTGAGTTGTGCAATCAATGAAGAGAAAGTGAAGTTCTCAGTTGGAGGCATTGTGTGTCCGTGGAGATTAGGCGGTGGTTCAAACTCCACGTTAAATCCGAGCTTGATCTTCTTTATCCCTATCTCTTTAATTTTCGCATTTATTATTGCTTTATTGTTATTTTGATCACTCTTATTATTGCATTTAGTAATTTATATCGAAAAAGAATTGAAATTTGTCCTTAAACTCAATTTACCCCTCTCTTGAGTTTAGCCTAATGTTTTTCAGTTTATACTTTAGTTAACTCCAATTCACATTGTTAGGTTGCATAATTGACTAATGGGATAGCTATCTATAACCTTAGGGGGATTGCATGACCTCTAATAAGTAGCTGTAGCTACCCCTTATAAAATAGTACGATGCCATTCATTTTAAAAATGTAGGTTGTGGACCTATCGGTAGTCGTAGGTAGCCACCCATGACCCTAAGGGGGCTTTTATAAAAAGTGTTAAAGTTAAAGTGTAAACTAGAATATTATCTCATTTAATTTTCTAAAAGCAACCTTCAAATAGAACATATTTTCTCTTAAGTATACTACTCTAGCCCTAAGATGTTTTGCTTCCTTTTCTAGTGTCTCTAAAATCATTAGATGGAAAATAGATCCCTTTGAGAACTTTCAACCATAATGCTTCTAGTTGCATCTCTACTCTCCATGTAAGCTTAATAATTAGAGCCAAATTATATATGTAAAGATCCTTAAAATTGATCCCACTTTTGCCTTTAGCTTGGGTTAACCTTACCCACCTAACCTAATGAATCTTCTTCTCATCCTTTTTATGTCCCAAGAAAAATTTTGCCATTATACTACTAACTTCTTTACACCACTTTAAAGGATAGGCAAAACAAGATGTGAAATACACTAGGATGGCAGTAACTAAGGACTTAATTAAAATTTCCCTCCTCGCTTCACTTAGGAGTTTTCTCTTTTAACCCTTTAGCTTTTTCATGATCTTTTCCTTAACAAAGGCTATATAGCTTGATACTTAAACCTCCCCCATAAGGTAGGGAGGCCTAAATAAACACTGGGGTCATATGAAATTCATGGCCTCAATAGGTCACTTATCCTTCTTTTTATCATCCTCTAAAGTGATTTTACTAAAGAAAATAGTCAATTTCTCTAAGTTCACAAGCTAACTCGAGTCTCTATAGTAAGTATCCAATGTTTACAACAATAATTTGATTTCACTCTTTTTAGCTTGAAGGAAAAATAAGGAGTTATATGCAAAAGGAAGTAAGATAATCTAAGATAAGTAGCCCTTATTATCAAATCAGAAAGTTCACCAGCATTCAATAGTTTCTCAATTCCTCTTGAAAGCACATTTGCAACCACAATAAAAAGGCAAGGGGACCCTTACCTTAAACCCCATTGAGGAACTACTTGACCTACCTTCTTCCCATTGACAACCAAATCAAAACATATAGTGGAGATGCATTTCATAACCTAAGAAACCTATTTTTCCTCAAAACCATACCTTACTCATGTCAATTTTTAAAGCATAAAACAAGTTTTTTTAGCATAGTATGTAATTAAAATATTGTCATGAATCATTCTCCCGATATAAAAGCACTTTGATTTTTTGAAACAAGCTCACTTAAGAAAGGTTTTAATCTATTGACAAGTATTTTGGAAATGATTTTGTAAAGAAAATTGCATAGACTAATGGGATGGAAATGAGAAACATTTTAAGTATTAGGCAATTTAAGGATAAGAATAAGAATGGTAGAATTTAATGAAGGTGGTTAGGTACCTGAACTAAAGAATAGCTTTATAACCTTTGTTATTGCAAGCTTAACCATGTCCCAAAAACACTAATAAAAGATACATGAAAATCCATGGGGTCCCAATGCTTTAAGGCTACCTAAGCTAAAAAAAGCTTCTTTAATTTTTGCCTCCTCAACCTTAGCACATAATGAAAGGTTCATATCATCTAAAACCCTCCTAACAATCCACTCTACACATTTATAAGCAGTCTTCTAGCCATTTGTGGGAAAAAAGAGCCTCAAAATTACTTTGAAAAGTCGCTGCAATCTTACTTTCTTATTTAACCCAAGTTCCATCTTCATTTTGAATTCTAAAGATCTTATTCTTGTTTCTTCTATTATTTGTAGTATGGTGAAAGAAAGAAGCATTTCTATCACCATACATCAATAAATTTATCCTTATTCTTTGGTGCAAAAAATTTTCTTCTTATTCGTAGAAGTCATTAAGTTGGCTAAAAATGTCTTTCCTCCTCATCTACACCGAACCCATTTAGGTCTTCATGAATTTCAATTAGTTTTCCTAAAATTGTGTCAATTGCTTTTCTATTGTTAGGAAAAGTGTCCTTACTCCATTGTGGCAACTAATTTTTACACTCTTTCAAGTTAGCTAAAATTGATTCCTAAGTTGGTAGTTCATTTCTATTATGCTAATCTGCATTAATCACTTCATTATAGCTACTAGAGGGTAGCCATATATTTTCAAATCTAAAAAATTATTGGCCCCTTGTAATCTCTATCATCCAACTTAATTGAGAGAGCCATATGGTCTAATCCAAAAGTATGAATGTGTTCAATTCGATAATTGGGATACTTTTCAATCTAAGTAATGGACCCCAACCTCCTATTGATTCTTTCCCTTACAAGTGCATCTCCTTTTCACTTATTATTCCATGTAAATTTTGGGTTAATATATCCAAAATCTTGCAAATCAAAAGTTATCGATCATTATATGAAAACCTAATCACCACTCTCCTTCCTTCTCATGGTCATGCAATAAAGCATTAAAATCACCTACTACAAGCCTTTCCCTCTCACAAATAGTAGCTTACTATCTAAAACAATCCCAAAGTTGACTTTTAAGTAGGAAATTCACGGGTGAATAAATCCATGTAATTAAACCTACACATTCCCTACGTTCTTGCTACACTTGAGAGTGAATAAATGAATCATTAGCATTTAAAATATTGACATCTACACTATCATTCCACCAAATAGTAATACCACCCACCAAACCTCTTCTATCTACATAATGACTTCCTTCATAGCACAACCGATTTCTTAAAATTTATAATATATTAACTTTATTTTTCTTTTTAGTAAGCAAACAATGTTTGGGTTGTATTTATTAATTAGGCTATTCAAAGAACAAATTGTCTTAAGAGGTCCAATCCTTTAACAACTCTAATATAAAATCATCATGACTCCTTTATGGTTGATTGGGACCAACCACCACCGCCCATATCACAAAAATCAATTGGGATATTGATTAAGTAGACTTTCTCCACAACTTCTCTTAAGATACTCGTTGCTTTTCTTTATTTTTCCTCTCTCTCTTTTTTTTTATTAATTTTCCTTTGATTTGTGGTATTTCTATATATATTTTTTTTTCACATTTTTAGCTTTTCTATTTTTAGTTTTTTCAACATCAAATATTTTTTCTATACCACATGCATCATCCTTATTCATACATAAAAAATTAGATGGAGCACTATATTGAAAAGTTCTCAATATCTTCCTATCTAGAGGGGACCACTCATCTTTAAATCTACATATCTTCAAATTTAAGCTTTTGAAAGCATTTGATAACTCACTAACAATATGCACTTTTAGAATGGAATAATGATTGTTCACATCGGCATCTACACCATGTACAACAAGAGAAGTCACACCTTTAATAGATAACTAGAAAAGATCACTATAGTTGCCTTTCCTTGCTAACACCTCTTTCTTCTTTACCCCATTTTCAAGTTGGAAATAGGGACTTAATGGTAACACATAAGGGTTTTGTAGGTTAGGTTAGGTGTTTAAGGATCATTAATGGATAAGGTAAAAGAAAGAATAGCAAGTGATGGGGAAATGTTTAGAAATGGAACTGGTGTAGCAGGTTCTAAAGGCAAGTTTTGATCTAGTGAGTTTAATATAAGGGTTAGAAGGTTTGTGTTTGAGTTGATAGCTAGAAGAGGCAAATTTATTGGGGTTTACATTTTCCCTGTTCTCATTAGGTTTAGGGTTAACCTTATCCTACTTCTATATAGCACTTCCTTTTAAAGATGGACCCATGAATTAACTCATCATTTAGCTTATCATTTTCACACTGCTTACTAAGGTAATCAAGGCACCCACAATTAAAGCACCAATTATTCAAATTTTCATGCTTGATAAGGACTTTATATTGTTCACCATTGCCCTTTTTTTATCAATAAATGTGATTTAAGAAGAGCATCTACAAGAACGCAAATCCTAACATGCAAAAAGGCCCTTACTAGATCTATCTCGGCTCCATCTCTAAAGCATCATTGATTTTACTTCCAATTATCTTAGCACTTTTTAAAGTCACGTGTTCTAGGCTCAAGCCATGAATTTGGACCCAAAGGATAAGTTTATCCAAAGAAATATCATCTAGAGTCAAGTTTTCCACCCATTCTTCAAGTACCATAAAATGACCCATAATAGACTAGGGGCTCTCAACCTTGCTATAAATGATCTCTCCTTAAGACCCATAAGGTATACATTAGCTTGAACAAAAGTAGCAGAAAGCACACCTGATACGGGATCGAGATAAAAAAGAAACGACAACAGATCTGGAATGAAAGAACAGGAATGGGTATTCAAAAGGAAGATGGGTATGAAGAATAGGAAGGGTTTTGCTGATGAATGTGAATGGATATAACTCACCAAGACACAAACACGATTAGGGGTTTGAGCTCAAAATAGATTTCGATACGACTCATGAACACTAAATGTTGCTCAAGGTTTCAAATAAAGGTTAGATGCAACTCATTAATTGGTTCAAATAAAGTTCACTACAATCTGAGGATAAGATTGATAAGAACGTAAGGGCGATTAAAGAGTATGATCAACACTCGATAATCCGGTAAATGCTAACTCAAGAATAGCCATACTCGAAAAGAGGAAAGTTTCACTCTCTGTATACATCTCTATATAGTTATCTGTTTGTATCTATCTCTATCTATTTATTTAAGTACAAATGTTGCTATTTATAGCAAAACCTAAACCCTAGAGGCAAAAATGTAAATAAAGTACAAGGCCTTAAACCCTAAAGAATTGGGCCCATAAATAAAATAAAAGGGAAAATATGTATAAGAATACAAAATTATGCATTTTATAGAACTTAACATGTAGTCACTCGGCATGTTCTAGGAGGAGTAATATTTGAATTAGACGGGGTCGGTAGTTGGATGTATGGGTTCGGGAAGGGATCTCCGACGTCTCACGTGGCTTGGACGAGACACTAGAGATGCCGGCCTATAATTGTTGAGTCATAGAATCAGTTGGCACGAGTCATTCTCTGATGTGCTGAGTAGTTCTTTGGTTTCGATTACTCGGTTATGTGATCTCACGGCACTTTGATTGATGACAAACCTGATGCCGAGTATTCATCTTTCTTCCTTTCGTCCTTTTGGCTATAGTTCGGCCTTGGTAAGCATTGATAGGTCTCAGCTTAGATATATTCAGAAGCTGATTCCCATTAACACCATACCCTTTCCATAGGCTTTCATGACATCCATTACTGCTTTTCTATTTAGTATTTTATCTAATGTAATTTTTCCTACCATAATGACTTATTCTTGTAACTTTTATCTAGGATCCTCCAAATCTTCAAGGGAAATTTCATCAAGATCTAGATGTGGTTGGGGTACAGCAACAGAGGATGAAGCCATTTGAATTCGTAAATGTAAATGATTAGGTTACGCACATAAAGGAATTTCAAGAAAGATAGAAAGAGATAACGAATAGGAGAAGATAGAATGAGCTAACCTATAGTGAAAGAAAAACGAGAATGCGACTCAAGAATAACGAAAGTTAGTGAAACAAAATGAAATGAACACTAAATGTTTTTGAACTTTTGGTGTCTCAGATTTTTTTTATTAAGAATTTAAGGAATTTTTTTTTTTTTTGGGGGGGGGGGGTTTACTATAATGAATACAAGGACTAAATGCAAGAAATGAGCTAAGATTATGGGAAAATCAATAGTATTCAATCGAAAGAATGATGTAGACTCATGTAAAAGCACATGATGAATGCAAGAGAACGTAGGCAAAGGAGAGAGAGAGAGAGAGAGAGAGGGGGGGGGATATCCTAAACCCAAATCTAATTCATTCAATTTTTTTTTTTTAAATGACCCAAACACATTTAAATGGCTCAAAATATAATCTAATGTGAAATTAATTTAATAAATTTCGAGTCTTATTTTTTATTTTGTTTAGATAAAAATTTTCAAAATTCAAATTTTGAATTGAACAAGAGCCCACTCTTATGAATCCAAATTTTTATTGAACTTTTCTTAATAAATATTTTTTTAGTGAATCCTAATTTTTTTAAAATTTTGAATTTATTAAATTGTATGTATATTTTCACTATTACTTGATGAGACCCTAAACAACTAACTAACTTGACTTGAACACTTTTGACACTTTTTATTTTTATTTTTTTATTTTATTTATTTATTTTTTCAATTTTTTAATAATTTTTTAGGTTTTTTTCAATTTTTTTTTTTTTGTAAATCTACCCTAAAATAAACAAATAAATAAATAAGGGAGGGGAGGAGAATAGGGCATCTACAGTTGCCTCTTTTTGTAGTAAAGTTTGATAAAAACTTCGCTATAAAGATAAAAAGATACATCATTTTTGTTGGGTCCTAACTTAATTTGGTAGGGTAAGAGAAACCATGACTCAAGATCAAATAAGAAGGGTTCCTTCTTAAAAGGCCGGGATGAAAGAATTTAACCTAAAAGGTCAACTAATAAAGATCCTGACTTGAAAGGTCAATCAAAAAGGTGTCTTAACTCAAAAGGATAAGGCAAAAGGAAATGGTAAAAGGGATAAAATCTAGACTTGAAAGGTCAGGATAATGGGATTAGATTCTAACTTGACAAGTTGAGGTAAAATGGGTAAGATCTAGACTTGACGGGTCGGGGTAAAAAGAATAAGGTCCCAACTTGACCGATTAGAGTAAAAAGGATAAGGTCTTGACTTAATGGGTTGGGGTAAAACGATAAGATCATAACTTGATAGGTCGGGGTAAAAGGGATAAGGTCTCCACTTAATAGGTTGGGGTAAAGAGGGATAAGGGCTCGACTTAATGGGTCAGGGTAAAAGAGATAAGATCTTGACTTTATGGATTGGCATGAGAAGGACAAGGGCCAAACTTGATGGATAAGGACCTAACTTGATAGGTTGGGGTAAAGGGGATAAGGTCTTGACTTGACAAGTCAAGGCAAAAAGGGATAAGGGCCCAACTTAATAGGTTGAGGTAAAAGAGATAAGATCTTAACATGATAGGTCAGTGTAAGAAAGATAAGGGCTTAACTTGATACGTTAGGGTAAAAGGGATAAGGGCCTGACTTAATAGGTCGAGGTAAAAGGATTTGACTTAAAATGTCAGATAAAAAAGGGTCTTAACTTAGAAGGTCAAGACAAAAAAGACTCTAATGAGAAATAGGATCCCATCTTAAAAGGTTAGGTATTTTTTAGAGAGCAGCTTTCTTAAGAATCTAAACCTGCTTGGACTGATGTTTATCCTTAAGGGGATATATCTCTTTAAGGATCAATATAAGATAAGATGTCGCTCTATTAAATACAAAATAGGACAATGCTCTTAAGAATCTTGACTTGATGGCTTCGTGGGTTGGTTTAGGTTTAAGTTGTGAGGCACCAATGTTTTGCGAGTAGGTCTTCTCCTTCCTACTCCTCCTCCTCTTCTTCTTCCTTGCTTCACTATTTCCAACTTCACAAAATCATTCCTAACTACTAAAATGAATGGGAAACTACACTTTCATGAGAAAATTATTGACAAAACTAAGCTTAGAACAAATGCCTTGGGTTTTGGTGGTTGTTTAGGAGGTTTTCAAAAATGTGTGATGGCAGTGGTTGTTGGGTATTGCGGTGGTCATCGGTTTTGAGCGGGACAAGGGTGTTTCCTAAGGTTTTTGGATGCTAAGAGTTCATTGGTGATGTTAATTTTTGTTGGGGAGGTCGTTTTGGTGGTGTTTCAATGGTGTTGAGGCACGGTGATGAGGATTTGATTGATGATGGTGTCGCAGGGCGTGGTTAGGCTTGGGGTTGGTGTTATTTTGAAGCTTTGGTGATCATGGACTTTATGTAGTGGTTGGTTTGGGTTGTCGTAGCATGTAGAGAGTGGTATGAGTTAGAGAGGGAAGGTATGGGGTGTTGAGTTAGTGAGAAAAACTGATGGGAGCTCCCATGGGTATGTTATTTTTCAAGCTTTAGGCTTATTTCTGTCCTTTACCAAGTTCGTTTTTATAATTTTCATCACTCAAATCTTTTAAACAACTTGGATTGGAACAAATCATGCCATGGATGAAGTTTGAGCTAATGTGAATTTTACTCAATCTTTTTTTTATTGATATCAGTTTAAGTTTTTGTGAGATTTGATCTTTTCATCAATGATTTAGTCATGATTTTGCCAAATCCAAAGAAAAAAAAATCCCAACATTCGGTTCAATTCGTAGCTAAGAATTGTGTTCTAGAAGCTATTGTAATTTTCTTCCCCTTTCTTTGTATTTCTTAGTTAGGAAAAGAAGAGAAAGAGAAAAAGATTTTTAAAAGGAAATTACATGTAAGACACGTGATATACATGTAGGGCTCCCCTAACGCTGATAAGATTCTAACTAAAGACCTCTTAGATGCATGGAGCATGACTTTTTAACTAAGCTATTACTCATTTCTCATCATCCTGTATATTCAAAATGCATTTAAACTATCAACTAGACCACCATTAATTTTATTTTGCAAACCCAAATCCAATTCATTCTATCTTTTTTTAAAAAAAAAAAATGACCCAAACACATTTAGATGGCTCAAAATATATATGCCAAATATATTTCTAACACAAAATTAATTTAATAAATTTTGAGTCTTATCTTTTACTTTGTTTAGAGAAAATTTTTCAAAATTCAAATTTTCAGATGAATAAAAGCCCACTTTTATAAATCTAAATTTTTACTAGACTTTTCTTAAGAAATATATATATATTTTTTAACAAAGCTCAATTTTTTTAAGACTCTAAATTTATTAAATTATATACATATTTTCATTATTACTTGATTTGACCTTAAACAATTGGTTAATTTGACTCAGATACTTTTGACACTTTTTATTTATTCGATTTTTAAATTTACTTGTATATTTCAATTTTTTAAATTTTTTTGGGTTTTTTTTGGTATATTTCGCTCTAAATAAACAAATAAATAAGGGGACAAAAATAACATGTCCATAGTGGATCCTAGATGAAAAAAATCAAATGCTAAACTTGTAGCAAATGTGTGTCTAAAGAAGAAAAGGTCAAAACATTGGTTATTTAAATACTAAACAAGTTCATGAGTCTAGGATGGGACTTTTAAATAAATTAGTTTATAAAAAAGTTTATATCTATTTAAATGGTTTGATTTATTTGTGTTTCATATTAATATTTTTTTTATATAAAACAATCTATAATTATATTATGTCGTGTTTAGATTTATAGGTTATATTTGAGATTGCAAGCTCTGATCTTATCTTCAATGAGTTCTTGTCATAATAATAACAATAATTTTTAAAACTTAATTTGACGAATTAAAGTATTTGAGTCTCCATAAATATTATCATAATTTTTTTAAAATTTATTCTTTTGACAATTATATCCGAAGAGCTTTACTCTGGTGTACCTTTGCCTAGTTTTTCAAATCATGTTGCCTTGTTTCTTTCTAGCCATAACATAATTTATCGTTGGCCCACTAAATCCAACCAAATCAGCAACGCTGGATTAAAATCGCTCGGGGATGAGACACTGAAGAGCTTTGCCCTTGCTCTCTGACCCAGTGGCCATCTCTATCCCTCCCTCCCTCTTCTCTCTCTCCCTTCTCACCCAAACGTAAACATCCCACCTTCAATGGCTCTCTCTCTCATCCACACCAACCCACCTCTTCAACCATGTTTTCTCCAAACCCCCAACAATAAGCTTCTCCCGTTCCCTTCTCTCTCTTCTTCTTCCCTATCCTTCTTCCCTCCAAACCAAAACAACCCAACAACACTTTCTCTAAAACCACTCCCCGTAGCATTCTGTTCGAAGAAGATGTCTCAGGGAATGAAAGAACAGAAATGGACCCATGAAGGTATTATCGTGGAATCACTCCCAAACGGCATGTTTCGAGTCCGTCTGGATAACGAAGATGTCATCTTGGGTTATATTTCGGGGAAGATAAGGAAGAATTTCATTCGTATGCTGCCTGGTGATAAGGTCAGGATTGAAGTTAGTAGGTATGATTCTACTAGAGGTCGTATTATTTACAGACTCAGGAACAACAAGGACTCAGATTAGGGGGACTGGAACTCCATTTTTTTGATATAATTATAGTACTACTTACTATACTTTTGTTGAAGTTTGTGTCTTTTTGGTTATGTTCTTTTTTGTTTTTTTTTTTTTGTCCAATGGCTGTAGTACTTTAGTGAAGGAAGATGTGGTTGGGATAGAGGTGTGCTTGGTTTTGTGTTCTTGTATACTACGATTTTATCAAATAAAAAAAAAAAAAAAAAACCTACAATCGTTCATGTTAATATTCCTGGTCACACTTGACATGGTACTGGTAACTGATGAAGGGATCAGAACTTTGCTACTTTTGTGCTTTTTTTATATTTTTCATTGGGTTTTCTACGATTTTTTTAATTCGAGTGAGAATTGGGGGAGGTGTTCATACCATTAGCTTATAAAATTGCTTGCCTACTGGGTTTTTTACTATATTCTTCATGATTGATCTTGCTATGTAAGATTGTACCTACAGCAATATATCAGAGCATGCTATACTTTTTGTTAGGTAGTAAATTTTGGAGTCTATGCTGACATCTGAAAGATTATTAGATCAGATGGCTGTAGAACTAAATTCAGTGGTAACAGAGCATGAGATTAAGAGTTCGAATGCCTATGCTGTTGTTTCACCCCCACATAAAATTGTCCATTAGATGGGCTGTAGTCAAGGTTCAAAGCTTGTCAACGAGAGGTGTCTTAACTGATGAGTATAGAAGTCTATGCCATATCTAAAAGCTTAAACCTTTTTATTAGATGAGCTGCAATCAATAATTTTGTCAAGGTCTTGTGAGATTCTTTAAGGTTAATATCTTCGTTGACTTTTTTAGGTTGTGGTTTCTTATGCACTCCGAATTGTTAGGATTATCGCTCATTCTGTGTGTGTCTTGCAACTATCAACTGTCTCTTTCCATTATTATTTGTAAATCATCAATATATTGCAGTTTTCAAAACTTTTGCCACCCATTTTACTGAGTAATGGTTGTCTTTTATAGCACTTGTTTTGCGCGGTCATAGACAACACTGATTGGCTGGTGTCTTCATGTATGTTAAGTTCTAGTTTTTCACTAAACTACGTTTCATATATTTCAAAGGAATAAAGCTTCTGGTTGTATCATGCTATCAGATGCATGCATCTGCTGTTCATCTTTTGTGCTTGTTTGTTTTTAACTGATATTACTCATTTTAGTGAAAAGCCTCTTGCAACTGCACTCTGGCTCGTATAACAAAATTCAACGGGATCTGGTTTACTGATTTTGATTATGTCATCTTAATAGTTGCTTGAATATGTGAATACACGCTTTACTGCTGGTACTGCTACATTGTATTGAGCTTTTTAATTCAAGAAGAAGCAGGGAGTTCATTACAGCAATTAATCTTGATGAGTTCAGATACTGAATGCTATAAATGGTGGCTGTATGGTTTCAGGGCCTTTCTAATAGAAGGGAACATATTTGCCACTTTTTTACCACAAAAACCTGAGAAATATGACATTTAGTGGTTTTCTTTTTCTATTAATTGCAGAATTCTGTCCATAATGTTGGAGGAGAATGCTATTTATATGCATGTTTCATGTGTATCCTAAATTTTTTGGTCCCTCCTCTCTAGCAGCATGATCTCTCTAAATTTTCTTTAAAGACCATCTTAGATTGTGTTCTAAAACTACATTGTCATGGTCCTGATAGCTTTTGTATTTGAAGAAGACTTAGCAGATGATTCTGCCATATCTAGATGGATCTATCCGTTGTAAGTTGGATTAGTTATTAGATAAAGTGGGTTTACCTGGAAAGCGTAGAGAAGGTATATAAACTGATGCATGCACCAAGTAAATAATGTCCTCCATGGATTCCTTCTTCTAATGGGGAGTTTACTTAACGATGAAGCATCAGAAAATCCACATAAATCAGCAAATGCAAATGATTCACGTTTTTTGGACACAGAATGGAAAACGGTCGAAACTGCTAAGGTTGCTGACTTAACTACATGGCCATGGGAAAGCCATACAAGGAAGAGAAATTCCAGGGATGGGATCATGGGGAACCTTCACTATATTGAACTTCTTCAGTTCTCTGTGCAATAAGTAGGTCTCATTTCCGGTCTCTGCTGGAAATAACCTTTTCTGTGTCCCCCTCAGAAAAACTAAGTAATATTACAAACTCTATTTTTTATTTAGGCTCTTTAAAGCAAGTGTTTCCTATTCCCTTTCTTTTATGGATCTCAATGTACCTGGTCCAACAAGTTCGGGCATCTTTTCGATGTGCATGTATTCAGGTTCTCGAAGTTTGATAGATCGGGTAGCTTATCCGTAGATTTGCAAGCAATCAATCCTTAGTTTCTCCATAGATTCCAACTGGTCAAGGTCTTCCATGTTTCTAAGGTTTTCACAGTTTTCTATATCCATGACTTTCAACTTTTTCAGATTTGATAAACCCGGAAGTCTTACGATGGATCTGCATCCCTTGTTCTTCAAGGACTGCAGTCTGTCAAGGCCTCCGATTATCTCTATTCTTTGATTACCTCGACTGGCAGAGACTCTAAATTTGATCTATCTGATAAGTTTTCGAGGTGATAAAGAAGTCCAGCTTGTCAACTCGAAGATTTACTAGACCTGTGGGTGAGTTTAATTCGATTCGCTTTCTTATTAACCCGAACTTCGTATTACAATTCATTTTTTTTTTTTAAATTTTTGTTAATATATAAATAAAATCTAACTATATAATTCAGTTCGTAACTTTTTCTAATATAAAAAAATGGTTTTATTTGATTCAATAAGTGGTTAGAATTGTTATCGTAAATTATATATTGAGTTCTATATTTGACAACTTTTTTTTTTTTTGTTGCTTTTAGGAAAAAACAACCATTATTTGCTAAATAATTGGTGCTAGCCTGCTACACTAATAAAGAAGGTTCCATAACCATAACCCCATCAAAATAATAGTTATGATGATCTTGTTTTGTTTCTTAGGAGGAACTCCTAAAGGAAAAAACGAGTTGAAGTGCCAAAAACAAGTCGTATTAGGAAACATATTACTATGCAATAATGTTCTTATTCTTCCTGTTTCAGCTCTGTCAAGGAAAAAGGGTGGATTCAACTTTTTTATGTCTTGTTTCCGAGGAAACAATAAGAAAGCAACTAGAATTAATATTCCATGGGGATTGCTTCGAAGCAAATGTCCAATTAATATAGGATATAAATTATATTATATAATATTAAGCCAACATTGTTTCTTTAGCATATTGGTAAACGAACCCAACAGGAACCAAACTACTAAGATTGGACCAAAAGATAAACTGAATTGATTGTAAAAATCCAATTTTCTAATTCGGTTTAGCATGGTTTGAGATTTGATTCTTGCTTCAACTTTTTTTTTTTTTTTTTTCAGCCTTAGAGCATCACCAAACGCGACTTTTTGGACAAGGAACCCAATCAAAGTTGCTTAAAATTCATGCGGTGCTTGACAAAGCACCCATTCCTTTTCTCCTCTTCTTAAACTTTGATAAAAATGAGAGAATTCCAACCATTACTACAGCTAGTAAATGCAATCCAATGACCCATTTCTCTCTTCTTCTTCTTCCCTTTCTTTTTTTTTTTTTTTTAATTATATGATGTGGATCTTAAAAATAATATAAAAAAATCTTAAGAGTTGCCTTTAAGAATCATAGCAATAAAGTGTAAATATCCTTAAAAGCTAGAACCCTTAAAATAATGGCATAATATCTAGGGATCCAAATTGGTATCCTTAAGATTAAAAATAATCTCACAATAAAAGTGTTTTCGAAACCACACTCTATACGTTTACACATAAAGAGGGTTTATATACAAGATGAGACATCTAATGTATTTATTAGTATTAACAATCTTAACTTTTATTCTACCTATTACATTGGTAGTCAACTACTAATCCTAATATATATACCAACTAATACTTATGGAAAATTCTCAAAATTTAACCTTCTCTTTGAGAATATTCTCAGAGGTTAAAAGCTTTGATCTTAGCTCTTTGAACTTGGATTTAAAAGGTACTTTAGTTAGTACATTAGCAATATGATTTTTTGAGCGATACTGCATTAGATTGATTTCGCCATTCTTCTCAACTTCTTTGATTACTAAGAACTTAACATTTATGTGTTTGTTTTTTTTTGTACTTTATTGGGTCTTTTGTAACAACAATGGTTGACTTGTTGTCAACCCATGTATTGAAGTTAATGTATTAGTTCATGTAGAAGTTTGTTAGTTTGTATAGAACTTAACTTATTTTTAATTAGTGATACATGCCATTGTTACGATCTATTGATAAGATTTTCGCCGAAGATCTGAATTAATCTAAGACAATGTATACCCGACTTGCTTATTGGCATTCATTGCCTTTTGTACCGTACTTCCGATCTCTTTCAACCTTATTCTTAAGTAATTGGATAGCTTAAGAAGGCTGGTGAGCTGAACACATCTAAGGAATAAAAAGTAGTTCGACCTAGATAGGCTAGATTATCCTTTGTCAACTTAGAGGAATCACATATAGCTTGGTAAGACTTAGTCAACCACCAAAAGTTTAAATTTTAGTAAAGGGTACGGGGGGTTAGGCTTCCTATAAGAATAATTGCCCATTAGCCATCTTTACTCCATCTACATCCCTTAATATTGGGGAGTGGTCTAAAATTTAAACAAGGCACACGTATATATTTTGGAGGCAACGGATGTTAAGTTGTGAAGGATCTACAGCTATGAATAAATCTTGGAAGGCAATAATAGGCTTCTTTTGGAGACTTGAACGCTACATAATCTCATTTATTCCTCCTTATTTCCACAATTGTCTAACTTAGGTATTAGAATGACTACATTGGAGTTGTCTCAATAACCTTCTTAGTTTAAATTTTTTCTTTTGTAGAATCTCAACTCAACAAGTGTGCACCATTTGTTCTTCATAAACCCAATGGTGACTAAGAGGAAATCAAAAGATAATAAAAAAATTAGTTTTTTTTTTGGGGGGGGGAGGGGGGAGTAGGGTGGGGTGGTGTTGGTTGTGGGGAGTAGTGCCCTTCGTATAACTTAGGAAGAAAGATCCCTACAGTACCGCACTCGAAAGGTGCTTTAGGTGGAAGTTCATGATTAGCCTTCCTAAGTGCAAGATCGGAATGATGATAACTAGCGCATAGCATATTTGGAAGCTTTATGTACTAAGTTTGCTATAGAATTCGAAGAAGTTTAAGCCAATAACCAAAAACTATTACAAGCTTAATGAATGAGATGCTGCCTCTTCTTCTACTTCTTCATTACAACCAATCAGGGGAGACACTAACGCATTTACTCATGAAGAACCATTATAGCAACTACGTGGAAACCGCCCAATAGCAAAGACAAGAAGTGCATGTGGAGAAATGCTTTCAACAGACATTGGCGCAAGTTCAGATTAGAGGACATGTTTAGACATGCATTGAAGGGAAGATTGAGCATTTAGCTACTCGACTCCCCTAAAAGGCAATAGCAGATATAAGCTTATAAGATGATAGAGCATATCAGGAAACTAGTGTTAGAAGGAACTTCCAAAAAAGAGGTAGATATGAGGGGTAGAAAGTTAGGCCTCTTTATTAAGGAAATTGTGGATGAAGTCCTCCCATCAAGTGTTCGATTACCTTAATTAGACACTTATTATGGGAAAAAAAGACTTAAACGACCACTTAAATACATTTTGTACTTTGAAAGAATTTTATAAACTTTTTGTTGCAATTGCTTGTAAGGTGTTTCCCTTTACCCTAAGAAAGTCAACAAGCAACTCATTTAACTCATTGAAAGTTGCTCTATTTCTTCCTTTAACCAACTAGTTTATCAATTCAGGTGGTATTTTTTGGCCAGTAAGTCTCCCATAAAAGATTCTTCACTTCTAACCTTGATTAGTTAGACACTTTGGGAAACTATTAGGGACTATGTACACATGTTTAATTAGTTAATGATCGAGATTACCAACTATGACAAGATTGTGTCACTGTATGCCATTTGCAGAGGTGTTAGGGAAGATTCAGACTTCTTTAAGTCTAATCGCCTCTAATTAGAGCTACCAAGTCTTACAATTTAAATTTTTATATTTTATTCTTTACTTAGTTAAATAGGCAAGTATACTTATCATTTGTTAGCATGGATAAGTATAGGGTACTTTCCATTATGAAAAGGATTTAAATACTAGTATCAATTATTTTTCCTATTAACTAGTGACTGAATGATTTAATGAAGTATTTTAACTGATCTCTACAACTAAACTATACTGATTCTAAGATTATACCAAGAAAACACAACAAAAAGAATTATGATGCAAAAACAATAAGTTATAAAGCAAGTTTACTCCATCACATTAACATGGCTTATGAACTATCCATCCTAATAATTACTCATCTTTAGGGATTCTCTACTCATGAGTATTCTTCTCAGAATTACTTAATTCTAATCCTACTTGTGTTCTTTAGAATCTCTTCTCAAATAATGTATAAGTTAAGATTACATTAGAAGCTTACTAATCCTTGAATCCCATACAACATGTAGCGAACTTCCTAAAAATATCTCTATTAGCAGGAGTAGTTCGTTTTAGTGATTAAGATCTATTCAGTGGAATTGTTTCTCAACCTATTCCATGAAAATTTGTTGTAAGATTGTTTTGCGCACTACATTATCTCAACTTATATGAAGTTCTAATCACTAAAAATTCATAATTGTTAGGAATAACAAGAATTCACAATGTATTCATGTTAAAATAACTTTGTAAACCCATTTTTTTTTCACTTACACATGATAAAAATAGAGCAAAATAGAGAAATAAGAAAAAAGGAAGTAAAACACAACAGAAAAGAAGAGAAAAGAATAAACCCCTTTTTTTTATTGCTTAAAGGATTCTGATACACAATATACAAGATTGGATTCTTTACGATTTTCTTGAAATTAGTGAAGAATGTTACACTAAAAACTATCGTTTCAAGAACACTACCTAATAACACAAAATATGAAACTTAATGGTCTTGACTTTGATGATCTATTATGTTTCTTAATGGTGTTTCTTTCTAATGTTATCCTCTCTCAATCTAGTGGCTTTTCTCCCAAAAGTCGCAGTATATTTATTCTCTTCCCGTCAAAGGACTCGAATAGATCACTTCAAGACACCACCTAATGTTAAAATGTTTTTCATGTATTGGTTCGTATGAAAAAGTTGAGGAACAGTTGCGTCCACTCCCATTACGCTCGTGACTCGAAGAGTGATAGTCTTAAAAAACAAGATTCTACACCAATCATTGCCGTACTAGTGGATGTGAACTCCTTGTCGCTTCATTACAACTCATTACGCCCGTAATTGAGGGCATGATCACCCTCTTGCTATACAATCATGGTCATGATTGACATGGGGATCATTAGTACTTCCTTAATCACGCCTGTGATGAAGGGCATGATCAATGCTGGCAATTCCAAATTTTCATCATCATGGGTGTAATTGAATGAATCTTGATTTTACTTCAAGGTCTTCTTCTCCTCGTGGTCGTAATTGCCTTAAAAATCATTTTTCTTGTGTAAAATTTATCCCATTGCTTATGTTTTATTTGAAATCAATGTGTTATACAATTAAGTACCAAAAATTAAGAATTGAGTCAGAAGTAGGAACAATTTGTGCTTAAATATGCTTTAAAAGTGTAAATTTGAAAGTGTAAAGTAATTTACACTTATCAAAGTCCCTTGCCAAGCATCCTTTAACCTCATTAGATGATGTTACCAAGAGGTCAAAAAAGTTTATAAGCCAAGAAGATTAGATGCAATCTCGAAGAGAGCTTGAAAGGGAAAAGTTTGAGAGGAGGTCGAAAAAAGAGAAGGGATTCATAAAGGACCGCCTTAGAAAGAAATTTGAAATGTGAGATAAATTAAGCAGACCTCTTGGAGAACGGAAAAGGATAATTCCAACCTTTCCCATACACAATCCCTTGAATCGACCTATGTTGGAGATTTTGATGGAAGTGTAAAACTAAATATTCTTGCCCTGGCTAGAAAAGATGAAGAACAATCCCATAAGGAAAAGCTCTAACAAGTATTGTTACTTCCATGGAAATCGTGGTCACAACATAGATGAGTTGATCGACCTAAAGAATGTACTAGAGGATGTTGTCCATAGAAGATATTTAAGAAAGTTTATAGTAGATAAGGAGGAAAGGATCAAATGACCTACCTAGATAATAAGGATCAAGCAGCAACCTTGAAGCGATGATGCCTGACCTTAGAGTCAGGAGTTAGCAACTCGAAATAATGAAGGAAGATACAATTGAGCTCCTTAAGGAGTTATTAATGAGATCTTTGGTGGTTTAATAGGGGGAAATATTCTAGCCACATTGAGCTTGGTCGATGTACAAGGAGGTCATATATTGAACTTTAGAGGGAAGATATACAGAGTGGATGACATGATGATATTCTCAAACAAAGATATGCAAGGGGTTTAGTTCCCTTATGATGATGCATTGGTTATTATGACAGGATAGGCGAATTTGAAGTTAGAAAAGTTATGGTTGATAGAGGGAGATCAATTCATATCATATTCAAACATGCCTTTGATCAAGTGTGACCAAAGCTTGAAAATTGCAAGAATGTAGCCGTATGGATACAACTTATACAAATTTAATAACTAGCTCGTGAAAGTTAATGGTGTAGTTACCTTAACCTTTCGGATTAGGGATGATGAGAACTTCATAGAAAAGGAGATGGATTTTGTCATTGTAGACTGTTCTTCACCTATAATGGAATTATGGGCTGACCTTTTATCAATACCTTTAAAATGGTAGTATCGACTGCTCACCAGAAGGCATAATTTCCAATCCCAACTAGAACAAGAGCATGTCATGGAGGTTAATAGGTAACCAAATCTTTGTACTTAAAAGCTCTAAAAAGGGATCATGTTTATCACATCAAGTAAGACATAAGTAATTGCTTATAAGTGAGAGGAGAGCTAATAGAAGAAATGTTAACCATTCAGTTGAGTGACAACTCGGAGCATACTACCAAGGTAGGAGCTAATATGCCATCTAACCTCCAAGAAAGTGTAGTACATTTTCTTTGAGCTAATAGGGATATTTTCGCTTAGTTTCCATCTAATATGCCTAGAATACTTGAGGATATTACTCATAGATTGAGCATTGATCAGGTTGCTAAGGTCGTACAATAGAAAAAGAGATCCTTCGCTACAGAGAGGCAAGTAACTATAGAAGAAAAAGTTCAAAAGTTGTTGAAGGAAAACTTCATTAGGAAAGTGCCATATCCTACTTGGCTAGTTAATTGTGTGTTAGTTAAGAAGGCAAATAGGACGTAGAGGATATGTATTGACTTCATCGACCTATATAAAACGTACCTAAAAGATTGTTTTCCTTTGCCTTGTATCGATCAAATGGTCGATTTGATCTTAGGACAGACTTTGTTAAGCTTTATGGATGCCTTTTCTAAATATAATTAATTGATGCATCCCTCTGATCAAGTATACACTTCTTTCATTGCTAATTTTAGGACGTATTGTTACAAAGTTACACCATTTGGGTTGAAAAACGCGAGTGCCATATACCAAAGGTTGGTTATAAAGATGTTTAAATCTTAGATACATATGAATATTGAGGTGTATGTGGATGATATAGTCATCAAGAGTGAAACTAATGACGAGCATCCTTTTGACCTATAAGAAACTTTTAACATGCTTAGACGACAAAACATGAAAATAAACTTATAGAAGTGTGTATTCTGAGCATCTTTAGGGAATTTTTTGGGCTTCATAGTAACATAAAGGAGAATTAAGCCAATCTTGATAAGATCCAAGTTGTAGTGGATATGGAGTCACCAAAGTTTATTAAAGAAGTCCAAAGATTGATTGGTAAGTGATAGCATTGAATGGATTTGTCTTGAAAAGAGCGGAAAGGTATGTGGAGTTCTTTCGTGTATTGAGAAATCCATTTGAGTTTAGATAGACCATGGAGTGCAAACAGGCATTCAAGTATTTGAATGAGTTTTTGACTAAACCATTGATCTTGTTAAAGTTAGTAGAAGGCTAAACCCTTTATTTATGCTTGTTAGTAAGCAACTGAGCTCTTTCATCTACACTTATACGAGTAGAAGGATGAGTACATTGACTAGTTTATTATGTTAGTCATGTCCTATAAGGTCCTAAGATATGTTATATTGAGTTAGAAAAATTAGTGTTCACCATTATTATAGTAGTTAAGAAGCTTCGGCCTTGCCTTGAGGCTCGTCAAGTCGTAGTCTTAACTGATCAAATCCTAAAATGAGCTCTATAAAAGCTAGATACCTCAAGACGAATGGTTAGGTATGCTCTAGAACTTAATCCTTTAGGGACCTAACACCGACTTAGAGAGGCCAATAAGGCTCAAATTTTAGTAGATTTTATACTGAATTTACTAAGAGTGAAACACTTTTTACATAAGGCTAAGAGCTTACTCAAATGTTATATGTTAATGGATCATCTACATGTAAGGGAAGTAGGGTAGGCCTAATACTGAAAGGGTTGATGAGAGCTTGAATTTCTTATGCTCTAAAGTTTTGATTCCTAGCCACTAATAATGAGTTAGAATATGAAGCATGTTTGGAAAAGATGAAGCTAACAAAAGAGGTCAAAGCCAAGCATTTGGATATTTATTTTGATTCCATGTTAATTGTTAATCAATTTAAAGGTGACAATGTGGCAAAGGATGAGAACATGATCTGATACTTGTAGTTGCTTAAAGAGCTTGCATGTAACTTTGAAGTATGGCAATTGGCAAAGATTTTAAGGATGGAAAATTATGCTACGAATAAGTTATCCAAGCTGACTTCATAGGTTTGCTGAGATAGGTAACTTTTTGGGAACTAGGTCAGAAAATTCATCAATTAATCATTGGATCTCATTAGAAACATCTTCCAAATTTCTCATCTTTAATAATCTTCTGATCAATAAAAACATTGGCTCATTGACTTTCTCAGTAGCTTAGAGCTCTCTTTGGCTCATTACTAAGGGTTTCTTCTTACTAACTCGGGTAAGCTGGTTATGAGTCTTGCTAACTTGGGTTTGTATCATAGGTTATAATACGATCTTCTTTCCATCTTTGACAAAGGTATAAGTGTTTTTATATTCGTCATGAGTAACACATCGGTTGCAGAATTAAGGTTGTCCAAGTAATAGGTGTAAAGTTGTAAACCCTGTAAATTTATAGTTTAAACCCTAAATTGAATCCAAATGTCTTAGATAACTTTGTGAGTTGACAAAGCTAGATAAGCTAAAAACTTCACTAAATCATAAACCATAAACTATTCTAATGAGAAAAAAATTAAAAAAATATTGATTGAAACTCTAATTATGTATAAAAAACCCTAAACCTATATATGTGTAAATATTAGATATTGAACCTAAATATGATAAAAATCCTAGAACTAAAACTTTAAGCTTATAAATATACAAATCCTTCCTTATAATGATAAAAACCTTAATTAGGTACAATTATCTAATGATATGCTTAATTATGTAAAATTGCTAACAAATGACTAAAGATAATTCCTAAATACTAATAAACGTAAAGAGTAACCAATTAATTTATAAAATTAATAAGATTAAGAATATTATTTTATAATTGCTTATAACCTTATATATATATATATATATGTATTTATGTATGTATGTATGTATGTATGTATGTATGTATGTTATTGATATAGTAATTTAAATAATTGAATTTAGTTTCACTACATGTGTTATATTTATAGATTATATAGTAAATATTAATTTTATATTTTATAATTTCTTAATAATTATATTATATATTATTCTAAATATTATTTATATAGATAGAAATATTTAAAAAAATTCAAAATTTAATTTAATTTATTTGCTTGTTTCTTAATCGTTTCCTTTTTCTTATCTTTTCTTTTTTCCCTCTCATTACCGTGAGCCACCTAACACTTCTAGAACACTCTTTATTCTTCTTTGTTTGACTCAAATTAACACAAAAATTTAGCTCATTTTTCCTCTCATTTTGGACCAATAATCCATCTCTCTCCTCCTCATTTTTTTTTCTCTTGATTTTTCCCACTTTCTTCTACCTACCATTCCACTTCCATATATACTATATACCTCATCTTTTAGCAACATTAAAAGGAGGATAAAGGGGGAAATCTCCTTCAATTTTTATCGAGAACAAGTAGCTATATTGCCTTTGTATTATATTAGTATTGTTTTTCTTATATAGTTTAGGCTTTGTGTATTTTCATCTATACTTTATGTATTTTCATGCTTTATATATTAAGAGTTATGTAGTAGAAGAAATCCATGAATTCTAGTATTTTGTAGTAGGAAATCTTATGTATATGTATGTAGTTTTAATGTATACAACTTTATTTCTTTTAGAAATGTATTTATATGTATATATATATATACTTAGATGCATATAGATATATACTCACATGTATAGAAATATTACATAAACTTAGTTATGTATATGTACATATATGTATACCATATACGGTTATTATATATATATACATAGTACATATACATATATGTAACTAAATCAGAAAATAAGATATGAATACATACATATATACATATGCACCTATATACATATATACTATAATATATAAATAAACATCTACATAAGGTAAATTAAGTATTTACACACACACACACACATATATATATGTATACCAAAAGTTATATAAGTATGTATATGTGAATTATATCAAACATTTTTAAAATAGATTAAGAAAACACAAGTATATATATACATATACATATACATATATGTATAAAAATATGTATAATAGTAGATAGTAAAAGTATAAATACATGTACATATGTATATGTACACATATAAATATACGTATAGTATTAATATGGCATAAGTATAAATATTATATGTATATATATCTACAAGTATGTATACCAATACATTAAGTTCTTAAATAAGTTAAAAAAAGTATATATATATATATATATATATGTAAAATGTGACTTATAAGAGGAAAATTAGGAATTAATTACAATATTTGGTAAATTATAATATATATGTATATATATTAATATTACAAAATTAGAGAAATATAAAAATTAGAAGAAATAACAAATATGCCACGTGGACAAATGAGAAATTGCACATCGGTATCTCCCAAATTTTTTTGATAAAACTTCAAATTATAAACATAATTAGAAGATAATAATAATTAATTAATTGGGAAATTATAATAGCAACAAAATTAGTATAATTGGTAAAATTAAGCCTAAAATGGAAAAATAAAGAAACTAATGTAAAATGGACTAAAAAATAAAATATGTTAAAAATATAAAAATTAGACATTAATTAAATCATAAAATAAAAAAAGAAAAGCTCAAAATTGAAAAATAAAGTTATTTGGGCAAAAATAAATTAAATTTGTAACATTTTGGGCTCATAACAAGAAAATGCGGGTTTGAACAACCAAAATGGATCCTGCTATATTTGTCTATAAATTCATAAAAATTAGAGTTAGAATGATAAAGTTACATGTGATTAACAAAAAAACTCAAATTGGGAAATTAAGTAGAAAACTTCAGTAGATTTAGATAAACAATTACATTGATTAGCTAATTGACTTAGATACTCATTATCTTTTTCATTTCATAATTATCAAGTGATCTCGATGAGGGTGTGGATCTCTTTATCAATTACTACGATCTTTGACCTTTATTATAGCCTAAGTAAGTACTCTTGATGATTCTATATTTGCTTATGTTTGTAATTAGGAATATTTAATTATTATTGATAATTGATTGATGTATGGGGTTGGAATATGCATATGATTGCTATATAATGAAATTACTCTAAATTATAATAATGAATTGTTTGTTGTATGGTAGATTCTATAGAAATCTGATTGTCTGTGACATTATTGGTCATCTAATAATTGAACCTAATTATATTTGATTTTATTAAATTAAACTAGATCATGAATAAACACGTATTACATTATAACTATTCTGGCTATCACATCACATAGAGATAGCAAGAGGTTATATGGGGGTTGATTAAATTATGAATTATAGTGTTTTAGTATGATGTATACATGTAATATGACATTACATTAGCTAGTAGGATTACTAAGCGTTGGAGGTACTAACTGCCTGGTTAAGGATCGAGTCTAGAGGCCTCCGTTTAGGGATGAGTGTGGACCGTGGTGGCCTACTTATAATTATGCTTGGAATTTAGTTTTAAGCCAAAATTTAAAAGATTGTTTTCACTTGAATATGAAACGTAGAAATTCATGGGTAGATAAGTTTAAGTACATACTCGAATCTAATTAGTGCCATGTAATCTCTAACCCTTATTTTAAAGGGCGTTAAATCTGAGTTGTATATAGTACTTGATTAATTGTATATATTTGTGTAGTATTCTATTCAATCACACATTCATATTCTTAAAATTAATGTTTGAATAACTTGTTTGTTTGTATGGTTGAGGAATAACTTACTAAACTTAATAGCTAACACCCTTGTAGACTTTTGTTGTAGGAGGACTTATTCACCATATTTGGTCGAGGTATATCTGAGGTCAATTTAGTACTTTGGGTGATGTATGATAGTAGAGAGAGTAGAGTGAATACATGAATAGTGTGACTTATTAGTAGAGTTTTTGAATATTTTGTTTTATATCATGTAGTAGTTAGGATTAGTAACACTTTTCATTGCTATAGAATATTTACTAATATTTTGAAACTTAGAGTACTGTATTACTTATATAGTGATGTTACTAGTGAAATTTATATTAATATGAGTATATTATGATATTATCTCTACCTATATGCTCTTGAGTAATTGGTTATAATAGTTGCCTTATATGTTGTATGAAGGATCATTGATTAGAAAAGAAACAAATCTACAACTTTTTTACGATATATGGCTCTTACTATGACTAAGCCACCTTCGTATCATGACAGAAGCCCCCATGCAGACAACATCATACACCACTTCGTCCCTATATACATTTCCAACACTAAAAGGTACGGTTACTTGTTTAGTGACGTACATAGCACCCTTATCACGAAGCTAGTGTAGCTTGTAAGGTTGGGGGTGTTTAGAGGTCAGTAGTCCTAACTTCTGCATAAAGGATTGTCTAACAACGTTGGTACAGCTTCCTCCATCCATAATGATAGTGTACAATTGTTCTTTAATGGTCTACTTGGTATGAAACAAATTTTCCCTTTAGTCTTCCTCGAAGCTCAGTAAGGAGCTTAATGCTTATCTTAGTACCAGTGTCATCACTTCTTCTTGGTTATCATAGACACAAGTCTCCTTTTCCTCTTCAACTTTAACTTATCTAGCATTCTTATCCTCATCTAGCTCACTCTTATCAGTGTTATCCACTACATCTCTTCGGAGCACCATAGCTTATTGGCTTAGACACTTAACAACCATGTCCTTAAAACCTAAGCATTTAAAGAATTTCACCTTGCATCTAGAGGTCTTTACCTTCTCATATGTCCTCGGAGTTGGCCTATCATTAGCTTGGCTCTTCAAGCCTACTTAACTATAATTAGGTCAGTTACATTTTTCCTCTACTCAAAAGGGTCTCCTCAACTTAGTATGAGCAGGTTAGCATGGAATAGGAGCTTTAGAAAAATTTCGCCTAAGTCGGCTTAAAGTATTTCTCCTTTGCTTTTCAACCTTCTACACTTCCTTAATGACCTCCTCTAATGTATGAAACTTCTGTACTTCCATAATGTTGTGAATCTCATATTTAAGTTTAAAAATGAACTTCGATATTGTGCAAGCCTCTTTATGTCTGCTCATATCATCAGCATCTAAAATTCTCTCATATAGTCATCGACAAATCGGCTTCTTTAGCTAAGTTTCTATAACTTTACAAACGTATCGTATAGGTAGGTTTCGAGTACAAATCTTCCCATCAACAATCTCTTCATCTCTTACCAAGTTTGTACACCTCGTCTTTTATCTCTTGCTCTAGCCACATTTAGATTCTTCTACCACATGATAGCATATCCAGAAAATTTAAGTACAGTAAGTTAAACTTTAACTGCATTTGTATACCCATAAAAGTCAAATACTTTCTCTACTTTCTCTTTCCATTCTAAATAGTCATCTACATCTCTACTTTTACTGAAAGGTGGGATTTAGATCCTGATATTGTCAAGTCTTCGAGGAGCTCGATATCCTCGCTCTTGTGCTTGGTAGTACTCGACCTCTTCTTCTTCCTCTCCATCATTCTTTAGGTCCACATCCTTGATATCCTCTACAATCTCCTTTAACTTTAGCCTTCGTTTATAACTATAACTCCTCTAGCTTGATGGGATTGAACTAGGTGATTAGCTTAGCCACCTTAGCCATATCATCTCTTACGAACATTCTTAAGTAGGTTATGATTAGGTATACCTTGTGATTGCTACTTGTTGGCTTGCATTGCAGTAAATAGACTCTCAACAGGATTAGTGAGTTTGTTAAGCTTATCATCGATTGACCTAGGGGTATTACTACCA
The DNA here is from genome assembly GCA_024138005.1 of Lumnitzera racemosa. Lineage (NCBI taxonomy): Eukaryota > Viridiplantae > Streptophyta > Magnoliopsida > Myrtales > Combretaceae > Lumnitzera > Lumnitzera racemosa. Next base: position 50,930,182 of record JAMXBC010000012.1, on the reverse strand, counting down.
TTTTGATCTTGGCCAGCATGAGCACCACTATTCAAGTCTCCAATAACACCTTGAACACTTGAATCTGACATAGTATATACTTTTCAGATAGGTTGACAACACAATACACAACAAACACTTTTATTTACTACCTAAAACCTTATTAACATACTCCAACAACTTCAACACCCAACACTCACTCAAAAATAGCAAGAATGAACTTGCTCTGTTTTTACTATGAAAAACAGAGTAAAACAAAGTAACAATAGGAACAACACTTATTAATATATGAACCTCCACTTCACAATTTACAACTTCAAAAATCATTTCAGTTGAACACGCTACAGTAGCTATGGAAAGGATATAGTAGCCACTAATAGCAAATATGAACAAAACTTTACTACAACTTTACACACTCCTTCTCGGAATTGTACTTTGATACTAGTGAAACTGATGTACTTTTAGGTTTGTACACACGGAGGAGTACCATAATGGACGAGAACCAAAAGAAAGTAAAAGGTGTTAGCAAAATCTAGGCAACTACCAATCGAATATGACACACCAATTGATCCCACTCAGCTTAATCCAATCACTTGACCGAGATAACTCCTTGCTAAAACTTCTTTCATCATTCATAAGTATCCAATTTACATATAATTAACAAAATTCATAGTAGTATTTAACTTTTACATATATACATCCTAATAGATTCACACAACATATTTCATATACATAATCTATTCATATTGATTACATCAAATCTCCAGAGTTCCTCATAAGTCACTAGATTCCTTTTGAAGTTATTCGCTTCCAATGGTATTCAGTAATAGTATGACTACGCTTTCCACAGTTACTACACAGTAGAGCACTCTTCCTTTTAAAACACCATTTTACTTTATATCCAGCTTTTCCACAATATGAACATTTTCCTTTTAATCGAGGACATGCTTTTAGCTAGTGATCTTGGTTGCATTTCTAGCAATTTATGTAGTATGGCTTCTTTACAATTGGTTCACTTACTTGTAATCTTAATGCTTCAATGGGTTGCTGGTTACTTTGATTAGTATTATCCATTGACTCCTTATCCAATTAAGAGATTTCCTCGTTTTCTTCATTTTGCTCTTCTAAGAATTCTTTTCCTACATTTTCTATCACTCTTGCTTTTTCAACCACTTTGTTATAAGTCCTTAATTGAAATTCCCTCAAATTGACTTGAGTCTCTTGTTCTAATCCTGATAGGAACACTTGTATACGAAATTGGTTACTACTTATTAATTTTAGGTATGTAAGATGCATCAATTGTTAGAGCTCACATTCATATTCACTAATACTTCGATTTCCTCTTCGTACAAGAAGTAAGTCTCCCTAAAGTTTCTTTTGTGAACTTTTTAGAATATATTCCTTCAAGAATTCTTCTTTAAACTCTTTCTAGGTAATGTGTTGAGACATAGTTTCACTCTTAAAGTTCCACCATATCCTTGCATCCTTGTGTAGCACAAAAGTCCCATAAGTTACCTTTAAATCCTCTAAAATTTCATAGATTCGAAAGGTTTGTTCAATCCATGCTAACCAATCTTCTGTCTTAACTGGGTCATCAGGTCTGCCTTCAAAGTATCTATTTACCTTGATAAACTCAGATAATTTCACCTTGGATGATTCCATTACTCCCAAAATACTGGCAAATTAACTCCACTTCTTTAATTTTTGCGATGCCATTGTAGATCAAAATTAGGTTAATAGTGATAACCCTGTCAATGTAATATATTCTTAAGTCAATACTATTTATCCAACTTTTTTAGTTAAATCATCAATCATTTGACTCAATCATCTTTACATTCTTCCGACCTTTCATTTTCTAAATATAATTACTTATGGTTCATTCTTAATATTCTATTCAATTAACGTTCAAATTTACAATTCTATGATTACAACATTCCCTCAAATCTCCACTCACACCATTTAATTTCTCTATTTGAATCGCTCTTGCCATCCTTCAAAATCAAAGCCTTTAATTAAGATATCTAAACTTCTAAGTCTAAAGTTAAATCTCCAATGTATATTTATCTTTAGTTACTTATTTAGGAAGACTTATCTTCATATCACTTTAATGACTTACTTCTTATGTTTGTTGTACATCTTACACATAATTCTTATGTATTTCACTTGAAGACAATCATTCCTTAAAACTTCGTACAATCATCTTCTTCATATTATGATCGTTCAATCCAATAGGACAATTCATATCCTAGTAACATTACCTCCTATTTTTAAACACAATTTCCAAATTCCATCTATACCATCACATTCCAAATTCCAAATATTATTAGAATCACCAAAATTAATAAGTCTTCAATCAATACACTTCATACCTTTTACTTAAAATTAAGATATCCCTAAACTCTTGATTTTCGACATAAACAATTTTCCTTACTTTAACACAATCAAAGACATCTCTTTCTTGTTTCCTCTTCAACATTCATTCCTTACACCTTTGTTATAGCACTTCAAACTTACAATCCTAAACTTTTTAAGGTTATAGTACCAACAACATCTAAGTTAGGGAGGAGTTGAACATATAATGAGTATACATACTTATAATGTAAACATAATACATATAGTTGATACTAGATATAGTACATAATCTAGTGTCTAAGTCTTTTAAATCTTTAATTCTAATCTACCCAAGTTCTACCCCATCTTACTATTTGGTAGGTTTTTCCTATCTTTGACAACTTAAAGCTTTGATACCACTCAGCCAGGACCCTATAGAGTGCCTAGTAGTATTGCTTAAAATTTCCATAGCACGTGTGTACCCATAATATGGAAATCGTTTTATAAGTAAGAAATTGCAAGACTTGAAATGATTAATCGCTAAGGTTGTTGATTTTTTTTTAATCAATTAATGTACTACAAAATATAAATAACTATAGATGTCTGATAACCCATAGTTTCTCAGAACCGCAGAGAATCAATATCCCCTACCAAATAATAAGGTAGGATATACCAACATTATAAAATTGCAAGAAAAATTAAATTATATTAAGTTCTAACATATAAATATTTTCTACAAAGGATATTTATATATCATCTGAAGAGTACTCAACCACTTCTATCATTAATATACATATCTTCATCTCGCACTCGACATTCGAGACTCATCCCAATCCCATTGCAAGTAAACCTGCAAGAGAAACTAAGGGGGAATGGGCATATAACAGCTCAGTGAGTTCGTTCCTCACCACTACTGTTCAAGTAAGTTATCATACATTATTATCATACAAGCATGCAATCTATATACCACATGAATGCAGGCGCGATGAATGTAATCAACATATTCATAGGAGTCTGAAACTATGAAAGGTATAAAATTACGTTGTCTATACTTCGATTATCCTTTGTACTTACCCGCATAGGGTACCTAAGCTTATTTGCATGAGGCTGCCTAAGGGCACTACCCCTCTAGACAACACTTGACTATTACCTTAGTCGAGAAAAGAGTTCTAATCCAAGAGTTCCAATCTAAATAGGGGGATCCCAAACTAGGACTATCCACCATCCAAGGCACCTCGGCACAAACATGTGAGTCCTCTCGTAATCAAAATTATCCAAGGCCTTATAGGCACAATAAAGCGTGCCTTTTCACCATCATTTGGAGATCTCATGCTAGCTTTTCCTTAACGATAAAGTATTATTTCTAGTACTATGGGCCCTTATCAAAATTTTACAAAATACATTTGAGATTAGAAAAGTTTTTTCCAAAAATACCCTTTTCAAAATTTTGCAAAGGTAATATTCTCCGTCCATACATTTGCTGAGTCATAGACATACAATGAATAGAATCGGTTATTTAAGTCAGATATTTATATTTATCAATTTAAAAAGGTGATCACACAGATGATGGTATACAAGCAAAATAGTTATTCAGACATACAGGCAACAATAAGCAGCAAAGCATTATCCAAGTAACACGCACAAATAAGTAGTAGGTCATTAGAACTCCCTCACTTGGATTATTACTCGTTCTCCAAGCTTTGGGGTATCCAGAACTCGATATTGAAACGTTTAAAAGATAGTAAAACTTATAAGTATTTTGATAAGTCAGACTTCTTAGTTAACTAAAAGTCTATTGTAGTTTATCTAGTTCCTCCAATATAACCCAAGTATGATGTATATAGGGTTTACTATACTCAATAGAATTAATAGTAACTATTTTCTTATATTTGTAAGTTAAGAGATTTCCTTTATGTATTTAGTAACTTTTTTATTTTAATTCCAATATTTACGAACTTATAGCCATTTTTCATTGTTTTTAGACGCACATTTACACGGTGTTGTCTGTTTTGGACGTTAAGACTCATGTTTTACGATATAGACTAAATTTATTGAAATTTTAATTATTGAAACTTAATTATTCTTATTGGCTAGTTTTATGTTATATTTTAGTAGTTAATGATTTCATTAGCCATTATATTCTTACACTTAGATGATTTTATTTAGGTATTTATTAATTTTTGTACTTAATTAGGTGTAATTCAATTTAGGAAGTGTATTAGGGTTTAAAGGATTTTCGACTCCTAAGTACATGTATACATAAATATGTTATATTCTTATGTAATCTTATAATTTATTATTTTATAAGCTTACACTTACATCATTGCTTATGTCCTCAGTTGCTTATGTCATGACTTATATCATCAATTGATTAGGTAATTACTTAGGTCATCATTTGCTTATATCATCCATTACATATGCATACTTATCCTTATGTATTCATATACTTTATACATATATTATATACATACTTATACTTCTAACATACTAGTATGTATACTTATGTACTCATATGTATACTAGTACATATAACTGTATACACATACGATGACATATGTATTTTCATATGCCTAATGTTCCCTTTTAAGAAAGCTTCACAAATTTCATATTTTTACAGTTTAAGGGTGTATTTAGTAAGGTATATGTATGTATAACTAGTATATACCTCATTTTAGGTTATGTACATAATGGTTATTCATGTACAAGAGTTCCCATACATGTATTTATCAAGTATACTCTTATATACACAAATTTAAGCATATGTACATGTGTTTTTCTTCTAGTTATCTAAGGATTTCTATACTTCTAAGCATAAAAATTGGAACTTTATTCCTTCAACAACATCTATATACATATCACATAAACTTCTTATACTAACCTAACCTATATATCTAACTACTAAATAAGATAAAAATTATATAACAACATACCTTTTGCTCTTTGTAATATGTAAGAGAGGTACTAATTTATCTAGTAGATGTAAAGTGGTTGAAATATGGAAGTAAAATTGAAAAGTTTGAGAGAATGGGGGACAAGAAGGTGACTGTTTAGAAATGGGAGAAGAAAAGGGTTTTTGTGTTGTATATTTTGTGTTTTATAAATGATGACAAGTGGGGTCCTTAGTTGGAAAAGGAGTGGACAACAAAGGAAGGGAAAAAAAGGGAAAAAAATCTAAAAGAAAGGAAAAGAAATCAATAGAAAGAAAGAGAAGATTCTAGTATGAAAATGAGACTTTGTTGACTTTTCCATATGTTGACTTTAATTAACATGTGTTGATTTAGTCAACCTTTTGACCTTGGTTAATAATGTGTTAACTTGGTCAACTTTTTAAAATTACATGTCATTTAGTGTACATAATGAAGTAATTAGGGAAAATTAGGAGAAAAATTAAGGAAATAAAAGAAAATATGGGGTTTATTGAAATGATTAGTAAAAATAGCTAATGAGACCTTCCTTTAGGTATTTACATCCTATATACATCCTTTAGTAAGCTACTTTGTATAATTATTATGAAAAGTGTCATTTAGGGTATTAATGTTTACTACATGTAATATAAATATCAACTAAACTCTTAACTCTATGTAATACCGACCTAATTATATAATTAGAAGATGAATGTGATCTATGATGTAATATCTTAGTTTTTAAATGATTACTTTAGTATTATAAATATTTGTGAATGATTGAAGATTATTTTTAATCTTTTACTAATGATTTAGTATAATACAGGGTTATATTATTAATTAGGGTTTTAGGGTAAATTATGGTGAATTAGTGCTTTTATATCCTTAAAGTTATAGTTTTAGGGTTTTTATTAGTTTCGAGTACAATCTCTAGTGTTTTTACATATTTAGGGTTTAATATATTCATATGCAATTAAGTCTTCGATTGTTATCTTAGGGTTTTGATAAGGTTCGAGGTTAATTTTTACAGTTACATATACTTAAGATTTTAAGGTCTTCGTATACGATTAAAGGTTCAATTGATAATTTAAGGTTTTTCATATTCGCTTTAGGTTTTGAATTGAAATTTTAATCGATTTTAAATCTCAATGGCTCTATTGACTTCAGGAAATCATCTACAGTTTGGGCATTCGATTCTATACTTAGAAAGCTAGACTCGCGGGGTTTATAATGGCTACTTGTTCCTATGCAAAAAATTATGCGTGTCAACTTGTTCACTAAGGGAGTTATTAGTTAGAGAAGCCTACAATAGAGGTCTCTTCGAACATTTTGGGGAAAGCAGGACCTATGAATTGATAAATAGCAGATTCTTTTAGTTGAGAACAAGGAAAGATGTGCACTGAGTTATTGAAAGTTGTGCTATGTGCAAGAAGGCTAGGTGTCAAGCTGAGCAAGGGAAAGCAATGCCCTTACCTATTCCAATGAGGCCATAGACTGAATTGAGCATAGACTTTATTTTCAGGCTGTTGCGAACTACTCGAGGTAAAGATTCTGTAATGGTTATCATGGATCGGTTTAGTAAGATGGCACACTTCGTACTCTGTACTAAAACTAACGATGCTTCAGCTATTATTTCTCTTTTCTTATAAGAGATTGTACTAATACATGGCATGTTGAGAAGTGTAGTCTTTGATAAAGACTCAAAGTTCTTAAGTCATTTCTAAAGAATTGTATGGTGTCAATTGGGAACTAAATTACTCTTCAGTACCTCATGTCACCTCCAAATTGATAACTAAATAGAGGTGGTTAATTGTACTTTGGGGTCACTGCTCTGAGTTGCCATAGGCAAGAACTTGGTTGATTGGGACGTTTACTTGCTAGTGGTTGAGTTTGCCTATAACCGAACCGTACATGACACCACTAAGTAGACCCCTTTGAGGTAGTCTATGGGTTCAATCTTGAGTTGCCCCTTGACCACACTCTCGTACCAATACCCAAACAAGAGGACCTTGACGCAATGGCTAAAGCACAATTTCTTCAGCACATCTATGATAAGGTTACTCAGCACATTGACCAAGCTACTAGAAGAATGCGAGAAAAGACTAAGGATAAAACAGCTAAACGATTTTAACTAGGAGACTTAGTATGGTTGCCCCTAAGCAAGGAGCAGTTCTCAAATAAGAGGGGGAACAAATTATCTACAAGAGTGGAAGGACCTTTTAGAATTCTCTAGAAGATTAATGACAATACCTATAGGTTGGAATTGGCCGAAGACTATAGGGTTTTTAATGCCTTCAACATTGCTAACCTCAGTCTGTATAACCTTGATGAAGAATTGAGCAAATTTGATCCCAAATCCAAAACAACCTAAAGGGAATGATGGGAATCAGACTACCGGACCTCTGACTCGTAGTTGAGCCCGAGGACTAGAGAGGTTAGCATGACTAATCCTTTTGTTCCAACCAATCCTTATTGAGGTCGAGTACTTTCTTGTTGAGTCACCCTTCATACCAAGCTGTATGACTGCCCATTTTTCTATATTATGCCGAGTTGATGATTACTTTTTAGTATCGAGCCAACCAATTACTTGGCATTTTCCTTGTTGGGAAGTCAAGAGAGAGTCCGAACCAATTAAGCCATTCTTGCTTAGATAAGCCATCTGTATGTACTTTTTGTTCGCATCTTCTAATAACCTCGCCAATGTAGCATTGCCATGTGTACAGTATCATATGCAGAATTTGTTACACTAATGATTATTTTTTCTTATATATTCATTTTTACCCTTTTATATCTTCTTCATTATTTCCTTAGGAAATGCCCTTTTTGTCTTTTCCTTTTTATGTAAGTTACCCTAACTTATGGGTATAAATACCCTTGTACTTATAAAGGAGATGAAGATCATTCTTAATACATTCTTTGAGTACTTTTTCTTACTGGTGTAAGCACCGTTTGTTTACTCTTGGCATTACTCTTATCTTTTCCCTTAAGTAAGGTTAGGTAGCGAGCAACCTTAATGGATTGATTCATGCATCATATTGAATTATGCCATGAGTCCTTAGAATTTTCATTGATGCATCATATCCTCTAGAGCTATTCGTGGGTTTTTCTTACTGTTTCATTCTTCATTTTACCCTTTTACACTTTCCCCATTAATCATTTTTCGAGCTTTCTACAAGCTTAGACCTACCCAACAACAGGCCTTGTCTATTTTTTGTCATGGTTTACAATAATCAATCTCTTTCCCATTGGGGTTTAAGGATAGTTTCATTAGATTAGTTTGATCATAGGAGTTAACATTAGTTATTGACATTTGTTTATAGGATTTTAGGGCTTTTGAGTGTAGGGGTCAAACTAGGGCTTAGATTACCATTTAGGGTTTTAAGAGTTTAAGTTTAGGTTTTCTATGAGTATTCTCTTGGGTTTAAGGTTAGTTATCTTGCTAACATTAAAGGTATCTTTCGAGAAATCTTATGAACTTCAAACCCTCTATTTAGGAAATTTGTGAGGTTTACAGGTTTTGTAAAAGAAAAATAATAATTGGTTTTTCCTTTTCATAGCTTAATCTTTTCTTATTTGAGTTTATTTATTATTTTCCTTTCACTTCTCATAGATATTTGTACTAACTCTTCTTTAAGTGTTGTAGAGAAATTTGAAATATGAAAAGGTCTAGTGGGTCTTAAGGGGGGATTTTATGTGGAAATCATGAAATGTGTGTTTAGATGCAGTTGAACCCGAACTATCCTAGGAACCGAGGAGGGGAGGCATTGTGTAAGTCTCGGGTGATGTGATGTAACTTCTATTTAGGGCTAAGTTGACTAATCTCCTCAAGTTTCAGATGGGCCTGTGATCCAAGTGAAGCCTTTTGAAACTTAGGAACTTTTAAAACCCCTTCAATTACATTCATGTTCATAAACTTGCAAATGAAAAATAGTATGGCCTTTTGTAAATAAACAAAAGTTGTAAATTCATTAATGTCCAATTATTTTGTAAACAATTTTCCTTTTGGAAGAAAAAAGAGAGTTTACAACCCAAGGGTCAATGCCATTTTATACTTCTTTTGCATATTAATAAGGTTACAATTGTCACATTATTATTCAATTGTTAGCTTGCATTTGTATACTTTTCATTCATTATAAGATTTATTTATTTAGTTTTTACTCATTGTTTATGTGTATCTATGTTATTTTTTCTTAATTAGTCACATTGTGAAATAATTCTAATCTAAGTCTTTACCCCTTAGATAATCCTAACTTGAATACCTTTGTAGTAAAATTTCTTTTAGAACTCTTTGCAAACAATTTTCATATTTTTTTTTTTGGATCATTAGGTTCTTCTAAATATTACTATCTTTTTTCCTACAGCCTATAAATAATCTTTATCTTAAACCCACCATATTGCAAAATAGTCACTACTTTAGGAGACGTTTTGAGCTTGTTAATTAATCCTTGAACCATTAAGATTTAACTTATGTCATCACCCCTATAATAAGATCCACACCTACTTGAAAACAAAATCTCATTAAGTTCACTATAAACTAAAATGAATAAAAAAGGAATTGTGTATAAATTGTAAAATATTAACTAGCTTGATGATTTGTAACATATCATGTGACCCTTTTTCTACTAAGCTTTCTAACTCATCATATTGTAAATCTAAAGTATTCTTGCCACTAATATTTGTAACCTTTTGTCACCCTTGAAATCAATCTTTTCCATTAGGTAATCATTTCTATGTAAATAATTCTTTCTTTTATGTTATTATTAGTTGTCACCTATAAGTTTCATTACAAGTTACCAGTCATATAAGTTGTGTTTGTCACTGTGGTGATTAGATCTCTTCTCCATTAAATCACTCTGTAAATACTTTATATGTGAAATATAAATGTCCTATAATTAGTTCAACCTGTTTGTTTACCAAAAAGAAAACAGAAAAAAATATATAAAAAACTAGAAAAAACTTTCAAGCAAAAAAAAAAAAAAGCCTTTATTGTTTTCTTAAGCTGTGAAAAATTATCTCTCTTCAATTTCATAGTAGTTAGAAACTTAAGATTAGGTCACCACCATCATCACTAGAACTTTTATCTCCTCCTTTTAGTAGTCACCTTTTTAGCATCTCTAGTTGTCACTTCTTCCCTCAAGAAAGCACATTTGCTTGTATAGTGAATTAATTCTATTTTGTCTCTTGGTTGTAAATAATCATCTCCCTCAATTTGTCAATAGTAGTTGTCCCCTTAGAAACTAACACTCTTCGTTAGTAGTTGATAGTAACAAATTAGGGATTGTAAAAAAAAAAAAATGAAAAAAAAACTTTCATTCCTTTGTTTGTTACTTTCCTTAGAATTTGTAGTTTACAAATAGCCATAGCTTTTGCTAGGATTTTAGCCAGCTTCCAAAGCACTATCCCTCTTTCATGAATATTTTTAGGGTTTAAGCTAGCCCATAAGGAACTTTCCCCTTTCCTATTGTCTTTAAAGTTTTTTGGCCAGCCCATAAGGCACCTTTCCTTCTTTAAAAATCTTCTAAGGTTCCTTAATCATTTTTATAAAGTTTTGAGCTAGCCTATAGGGCACTTTCCCTTTTTCTACTTGTCTTTAAGGATTTTAAGCTAGCCCATAGAGTGCTTTGCCTTCTTCAATCATCTTTTGTGATTTTAAGCTAGCCTATAAAGGTTGTCATGACTCTAAAGGGAGCCTAGTAGGATTACCTAAAATTTTCATATCATGTGTGCACCCATGATTTGAAAATCATCTTGCAAGTCAAAGATTGCAAGATTCTAAACAATTAGTCACTAAAGTTTTTATTTAATTAACTTACGACCACATATATGTGACTATAGATATCCGATAAGCTACAGCCTAACATAACCGTAGAGAATCGGTATCCCTTACCAAATAATAAGATTAGGTAGAAAAGTTCTAAAATTCAAACTTTCTAAAGTCACAAAATTTAAATATAGTATACAAGAATTCCAATGAACCATATAGTCTGTCTTTAGAGTCTAACTTCTATACTTCTCAACGTTGACACTCAACCCTCAGTTCTTAACCCATGCCCGATCGTCTAGTAACCTACAAAAGAAAAGTATTGGGACGTAAGCTACAAGAGCTTGGTAAGTTAATTTCCCTCAACTATACAGCAATCAAGTTATACAATAGTTAGATTCAACCAAATGAATGCATGGCAAATAGTATGCCAAACAAATACATGCAGGTGACCAAGTACTGCATGTAACTCAGATTTAACACCTTCCAAAGTCAGGGTTGGAGATTCATCGGTCCAGTCAGATTCGAGTATCATATTAGAACTTATTTCATAACGAAACTTTGCGTTTCATATTTAAAATGTAATGGTACATCCATTACCAGCTTTATTAAAACGAGTTCTACATATGATTGTAAGTAGGTTCACGCAACCCTCATTAACCCCTAAACGAAGGCCTCTAGACTCGACCCATAGCTAGGCGGTTGGCGCCTCTAACACTTAATCATCCCACGGGCCGAGGTAAGGTCATATCGTACGTATGCACCATATGAAATCAATAACACTCAATAATCAACCCACGTATGGTCTCTCGCTACCTCCGTGTAATGTGACTGCCCGGAATTAATTATGCAATGCATGATTTATGCATGATCCAAGTTAACTTTTCTATTTGAATAAAATTTAGTCCTATTTATTCAGTGATCATTTCAAGCCATAAACAATCAATTTAGTGAATCTACTATATAACAAACATTATATTATTGCAATTTAAGGTAAATTCACCATCAACAATAATTATCATATACAAGCATAACCCAACCCCATACATATTCATTTATACTTCATAATTTATATTCACTAACTACAAGCACATACAAGTATGGAATCATTAGGAAACACTCACTCGGCCATGGCTAGCTCAGGGATCGTAGTAGTCCAAAGGTAAGTTGGTCTCAATCTCAGGATCACCTAACATTAGGGAAATAGGGAAAGTAATGAGTTTAGGGATTTAAATACCTAAACTAGCATGCTAAACCGTACTGTTTACTTAAATTGGTTATTGTTTTACGTGAAATCATCGATTTGAGCTTTTTATCAAATCGTATATAGCTTTTTCGTTTTAGCTCGGATCGTTATGAACTTATAGTCCATTTTGATAGTTTTCAAACGTATTTTCTCGTAACGAGATCCGTTTTGAATGTTGTGACTCATAATTTAAATTGTGATATAAAGATATCTTAAAAATTATTATTTAAGTTTAAAAATTATAAAATATTAATTTTTTTCTTTTTTTTAACATATTTATGATTTAATAATTATTTAAATCATATATTCAATATTTTTATTATTTTGATTATATTTTTCCATTTTTGAGATTTTTAACTTTATTATGATTATTATTATTATTACCTTTATTATTTTTACTATTCTCATTTTCTTAGTTATCATTTCTCTTATGTACCTTACGATTATTGAAAAAAATCCTTAATTACGATATCATATATATATATATACATATACACCTTACATATTTACAAATTTAGTAAATATATTATATGTGCTAATACATATTCGGTACATATATTATACATTATATGTATTATATATGTATATGTTTATATACACATTTATGTAGTTATATATTGATATTTATTTATATATATAAGTCTTATATACATAAATATGAATACATACATATATCTTTGGTTTATATACATATAATTACCTCTAATGAGGGTATTTTACTATATATATATATACTATACGATTACATATATATGTATAATAAAGTGATTATACAAGGATACACACACACACACACACACACACACACACATATATATAGTTATGGTACAAAATATGTATATTAGATAAAAAAATACTAATTATATGTATTTCAAAAAAAAAAAAAAAATACATAACACATATTCTTATGTATAATATACCTATGCATATACATGTATACATATCTAATCTTATACATACATACTCTACTCAATTTATGTATTTGTGTACATATACATGTATTCATAAGGTTATTTTTTTTATAAGAAAATACTATACAAATACTATATATATACATTATATACTAAATATTATACATCTATACAAAAATAATAAATCACTTACTTATTTATCTTAATTTCTCTTCTTCTTTTCTTCTTTCTTTCTCTTTTCTTTTCTCTCACGGTTTTGATTTATGCAGGACGTTCTTTCTTTTTTTTTTTTTCTCCAGATTTTGCTTCTACGATGGTTTTGTTTTCTCTTTTTCTTTTTTTTTTTTTGAGTTAGCTTAAAATTTAAGCTAAGTAATTATCCAAATTTTTTTCAATATTTTTCTTTTATTTTCCACTCAATACGTAGCACATTTTTCTTCACGTGGGCGGCTTCAATTTGAATTCCATTCCAAAACGTAAAGTTGGAAAAAGAAGAAAAGAAAGAGAAGAGATAAATTGAAAATGAAAGAGAAGGAAAATGAAAATTAATAATAAATATATGTAATTTTTTTACTTATACAAATTATAACAAATCTCATCGTAAATAAATTTTTAAATTTTCATGAAATTTTATCAATTTAATCGGTACTCGGTATAACTATAATTTTTACTAGTTATTATAGCAATTTCATTATAATTTTATATGAACAGGGTATTTAGTCGAAAATTGCAATCGACTATAATTTTATCACTATTGAGTAATATTTAATTATTTTATAGGTTTATATTTATAATTTTAAGGTTTCGATCAAATTCGGGTTCAATTTTGGTTAATGATATGTAAGTCAGTTAGTTTTGATAAATTTTTAAGGTTTTTTACTCCTTATAATATATTTATATTTATGATTTATTAGATTTTTATCTTGTTCGGCTTTAATGACTCTTCAAGTTATCTATAGTCTTAGGATTCAATCCTTCTCTTAAATAGTTAAATTTGCGAGGTTTACAAAGGCTCTTTCCCTTCTTTAATCATCTTTGAGGGTTTTGGCTAGCTCCTAAAGTGGTATCCCTTTTTCACGAATATTTTTGGGTTTTAAGCTAGCTTATGTGGTGTTTTCCCTTCTCTAATCATCTTTAAAAGTTTTAGGATAGCCTATAGGGCATTTTCCTTCTTTAGTCAACTTTTAGGGTTTTAAGCCAACCTATAAGTGCTTTCTCATCTTGATCCTTACTAGCTCATAGAGCGTTACCCTATCTTACATTTCCTTTGGGATTTTAAGCTAGCCTATACGACACTTTCTCTTCTTGGTCATCTTTTAGGGTCTTAGCCAACTTATAAAGCACTACTCCATCTTATGCTTCCTTTAGGGTTTAAGTTACCTTATAGGGTGCTTTCACTTTCTGCATTTCTCTTAGAGCACTTTCTCCTCTTCAATCACCTTTTGTCATTTTAAGATGGCCCTAGGGGCACTTTCCATTCTTCAATTGTCTTTTGTGGTTCTAAGCCAGCTCATAGGAGCACTTTTCCTTCTTAAATCATCCTTAATGGTTTTAAGCTAGCCTATAGGGGTGCTTTTCTTTATCCAGTGGTCTTTTGTGGTTTCAAGCTAACTTACAAAATACTTTTCCATCTTCAATTATCTTTTACGTTTTAGAAAAATTAAAAAAAAAAGGAAAAAAAGGGTTTTTACTAACATGTAAATGATCATCATGGGCTTTAAAGATTGCATTTTAATGATTGGCCCAACTTAAAACTTGTAGTCATTTGCCTTAAATCATGGAGTTTGAATTGGAACACATTCCAAGGTTCGAATACCGCCACCTATTGATAAGTGTGAAAAATACCACACTTATCATATATAATTTTCTCTAAATTGTATGTGATTTTGTGTGAAAATGAATTTGAATGCACTAAGCTAGTATAAAAATCACATATAATTTATTTATGCAAATGAAAATTATGATTCGATCAATTTAGCATAAAAGATTTAGTATTTTGCTCCTAAACATAATATTTTTTTTTCATATATCTTGTAGGTCTTGGGGATACCATGATGGTAGCCCCTATATGAGAAGCCTAAAAAAAAAAAAAAAGGAAGAAGATGAAGACATGGAGTGAGAACTACTGGCTTGACTGTAATCCTAGCTATTGCTAAGCTAGCATCTAGAATAGAACCTTCATAAGTATCACAAAAAGTGGACCACACCATTTTAATGGTAATCTTAGCTACCGTCATGACTGTATCTACCATCATATCGGTAGTACTATCAATAAGGTAACCTCTTGATATAAAGCATTGCTAAATCCAGCTCTTCGAACAGACCCATTTTCCATTTCTTTCTTCTTTCCTTTGACTTTTCCTTATTCTATTTGCTAGAGTTTCAAACTTCAGGTTTTTTTAGCTTTATTTTTACAATTTAATAAGGGAATCCAACCCGGGGATGCTTAGGGAAACACCATTTAAGCATGGATTCAGATACGAAACTCCTCTTTTCAAGTTGTTCCTTTCCATTCTTGTACTTGTATTTGTTTGGATTTTTTTTTTAACTCAATGTATTCTTTGAACTTAATGAGATTGTGAATCAATGTAGTGGTTGGATTATGTAATGGTGGTTTTATTGTTTCCATTCATGTTTATATGTTGAGGGTTATTGATTTTGTTCATGGAGCTTATGTTTCACTTTAAGAACATTAAGTGGATTAGGATAATGTAACTTGTTCATGCATTCTAACCGATTTCATGAATGGCTAATATGGATTAGAAATTGACAACTTCTAATTCAATTATGGGCTTAGTCTAATAGTCGGTTAATAGCTCACTCATTATGTAGATTGTCAGAATAACATAACCACTATATCGTTATGTTTCAACCTTTGGTTCATAATTATATCTTTTCACGGAGTTGGAATTTCCAAGTAGCATATTTAGGTTAGTTAGCAATTACAGTTTAATAGAAATGTAAAGTTTATCAGTTTAGGATAGTTGTTAGTCTTAGTTAAATAAAATTTGAGTTTTATTTAGTTTTCTTAGCTATGAAGGGGACTGAAATGGCTAAGAGCTATCACACTATTCCCTTGAGAAATACGACCTTAAAACTCACCTTGTACTATTAATTGACCAGTATGCTTACCAAAGTTATCACAGTTTCCATTAGTTTTTATCAAAATTTGTCAGCTTAAGCGATTAGTTGTATATTAATTCCACTATTTTAAAAAGGAGCTAATTTTTCCAATCAGTACATGACTTATGGAAGTGGTGAATGCAATACTAAGTTTTTGGTGCCGTTGTCGAGAAATGGATGGTGCTAATTTGAATTCTTAAGAACTTTTGTAAACTAGGCCTTATTTGTCTTAGTTGTTAGTTTATCTTTTGCTCACCTCGCTTTTGTTCGGTTTTGGTTAAATAAGGTATTATGAGATGTTTCCTTTTCCTTTTTGCAGATCCCTAGTGTGTACATGAATAAAAATTGAACTTGTAAGCTAATAAGTACTAAAAGATGGCAACTTGGCTTAATCTTGAGGGCAGTCCCGTTCTTTCCTTTTCTTCTATATTTTGTGTTAGTGCTTGAACTAAAAAGATATTATTAGTTTGAAGTTGGGGGGTGAAACTATCTTTAGAAGTTGGGATTGAAGCTAAGGTGTTGTGATTGAACTACGAAGTTAGGATTAATGATTAAGAGTCTTGAATTGTTGACATAAGCTGGTTCTATTCATTATCCCATACATATTAAAAGAATATATATATATATATATATATATATTTTCTACCGTTGTGCTTCATTGTACATTATGTTACTTGCTTATTGAAGTTTTGTCAAAAATCACCTACAAATTTTCAAAATTTCCTCTTTATGTTTTGCATTGAAGAGTAAGCAATTTCAAAGGATTCTTATTTTGTGTATGAATGGGGATGGAATTGTAATGAGCCATTTGCACTACCTTAGAATTGATTGGTGTAATCTTTGGTTTAGATAGTTAACCTTACATTTAAATTTCAATTCATGATTTGAGAATAAGTTGATGTTGTTGGTGTGGGTTAGGGGATTGCATTTTAGACCATTGATTGATATTTATCATGTTCTCCGATGTCTTAAGTGGCTAATTATAGTGCTAACAAAGATGATAAAATGAGTTAGTCTTTAACAGATTTCACAACCAAAAGTAGAATGAAAATTAGCTAAAAAAAAAAAAAAAAAGAAGTTAGGGGACAAACCCAACAAAAAAAAAAATTATATAGAGAAAGAGAAATAAAAGAGAGAATAGGTGGACATTTGGGGGTGCCCAATAAGCACATGGCATATTTCCCTGAATGAATAATTCTTGGATCAGTTCATGAGCCCTTATTGTCCATACTGTGAAAAATGTGAGGAACAAAAATTCCCTTGAATATCAGTTCGGGATGCATGAGTGTAATTAGCTAAAGTAAAAAATGAAAAAATTATTGGGAAATCTAAGTAAAGAATGACTCAATTTTGTCATTTTCACCAGATTATGATTGACATAAGGGGTGGATTAGGGCTTTATACATATTGATCAAACAATAAAAATGTAAACATGTCTTTCCAACTTTGTGACATCTTACTTGTTCTTAGATTGTCTAATCTTTAGTTAAATGGGAGGATTAACTGTATGAATCATAGATTAGTTAATGAGTTCTCTTGCATGTGTACTTAGGTGCACTTAATCCTCCATATCGAGAATTCATGAACAATTAATTGCTTACAAAGAGCTCTTTCATGTATAGATCATAACTTGGTGAACATTCATTTTGCTTAGGTGAGCTAAAACTCACTAAGGCAATGAATGGAGAATTAAACTTACCTCGTGTGCTGTTGTTGTTTTTGGCTTGCTTAAGGACAAGCAATTTTTAAAGTTAGAGGTAAGTGATAAGTGTGAAAAATCCCACACTTATCGTATATAATTTTCTCTAAATTGTACGTGATTTTACGTGACAATGAATTTGAATGCACTAAGCTACTATAAAAATCACATATAATTGATTTGCGCAAATGAAAATTATGATTTGATCAATTTAGCACAAAAGATTTAGTGTTTTGGATCTTCAACTTAATACTTTTTTTAATGTATCTTGTAGGTCTCGGGAATAACATGACAGTAGCCCTCACATGAGAAGCCTAAAAAAAAAAAAGAAGAAGAAGAAGACAAAGACATGGAGTAGGAAGTATCAGCTTGATGGTAATCTTAGCTACCATTAAACTGGCATCTAGAATAGAACCTTCGCAAGTATCGTAAAGAGTAGGCCATACTGTATTGATGGTAGTCTTAGCTACTGTCATGATAGTATCTATTGTCATGCCAGTAGTACCGTCAAGACGGTACCCTCTTGATATAAAAAGCTGCTAAAATGTAGCGCATCAAACAAACCCATTTTCCATTTCTTTCTTCTTTCCTTTGACGTTTCCCTACTCTATTTGCTAAGGTTTCAAACTTTAGGTTCTTTTAGCTTCATTTTTACAATTTAATTAGGGAATCCAACTTGGGAATGCTTGGTGTTGGTGAATTTTGGGATCAAGGAAAATCTTGCAAAAGAGAATGAGATGCTTAGTACCGGAGCCAGTCCGGTGTAGCCACTCCAATGCCTAGTTTAGTAAGGTGACTTTGTATAAAAAGTATGTCAATGAAGTGTTAAAGAGAGAGAGAAATCTTATGGAGTTTTCTTCCCATATTTATAGCTGGCTGTAATATCTAAGGCAGTTGTTAGAATAATTGTTAAAAGACGTGGAAGTTTTTTAATTTGACATCTTTCTTAATATGTAGGGAGGGTAGGCAGTTATGTAATATAACCATGCTTATGATAACTGTTTGTATCATGGGCTTGAATTCAAACAAGGAACGAATTAAGGATACTTGGCATAAATGCTGTGTTTTATTTTTCCAGAGGCATGCCGAGAGATTCATTATATTCGTCATATCGGTGGCCGAATGGATAAGTATGCTAGATGTGTGAAAATTGACTATCAACACTTGGGAAACATCATTCAAGTATAGATTCGGACATGAAACTCCTATTTTTAGGTTGTTTCTTTCCATTTTTGTTCTTATATTTTCTTAGATGTTGTTTTTTTAACTCATTTTATCCTTTAAATTTAATGAGATTGTTAATCAATGTAGTGGTTGGATTGTGTAATGGTAGTTTCGTTGTTTCCATTCATGTTTGTATGTTGTGGGTTATTGATTTTGTTCATAGAGCTTATGTTTTACTTTAAGAACATTAGGTAGATTAGGATAATATAACTTTTTTCATATATTCTAACTAATTTCATGAATGGCTGATATGGATTAGAAATTGACAACTTCTAATTCAATTAGGGTTTAGTTTAATAGTTGGTTAATAACTCACTCATAATGCGATTAACGCTTGCTCGGTGGAGCACTATTTTTTACTTCCAAAAATACTTGGATCACTTGCTTGGTGGAGGGATATCCTATTTCAAAAAATATCTAGATCACCTGCTTGGTAAAGTACTATCCTGTTTTCAAAAGTATCTAGATTACTTGCTCAGTGGAGCGTTGTCTTCCTTCTTTAAAATTTCATATTGCTAGCCCATAAGGGAATTATCTACCTTTTAGGGTAGGATATCTCATAAAGAACCTTGACCCATGAAATTCCTTTTAAGGTAGGATATCTCGTAAGAGCCCTGACTTGTTAATTGCCTTATAAGATAGGATATCTCATCAAAAAGGGTCTCATTAAGATAGTGAGGAGCTCTTTCCACCTCTTTCGATTGATAGCTTATCAAAAGGGCCCGATCTATAGGTAGCCCATTTTGTCTCTTAAATGTTACCATTCGCAACCGACTTTTTGCATAATCTCTTCCTCTTATAAGGGAAAAAAATGAAGTCTCTTTTTGGTTTTTGCAATAAAGTTTTCACTAAATTTCACCATAAAGAGGAGTAATTGTAGACACTCCATTTTGACTTTCCCTAGTTCCATCTCTAGTTTCAAATACCTTACTCATTAGAAAATCCAAAATATGAAAATGTAAAAAAATTGAAAATGTGAAAAATACTAGAAAGTTGGAAAAATGAAAAATACTAAGAGACTTGAAGGGTAAAATAAAAAATAAAAAAGGAAAAAAGAAAAAAGGAAAACAAATCCAAAAAAATTGAAAAAACATAAAAAAGTATCATGTAGTGGTCCATTTGGGTTAGTTTGGGGGTGGAAATCATTTTTTGAGGTCAAAGATGGATTTTATAGTTAAATTAAATATATGTGATTTAACCAAATTAGGAATTTAAAGTAAAAATGAGTTTTTTTTTTATCAAGAATTAATTTTTTTGCTTTAAGTTTGGCTAACTCAATTTGAAATATTTTGAAATTCATATTTTTAGGAGTTTATGGCCTCAAACTACGCCTAAATCAGAGTTGAAATGAACATTTTATGGCCATTTGAAGTTTTTTAATAAAAGTCAAACATGGGTAAAAATCAAGATGCTAATTCGGTCAAATTAAAAATATTTAAAAAATATTTGGAATGAATATTTATTAGACTCCACATTGAGACAAAGAGAGAAGTGTAAATTCCTAAAGATCGAGTATTTACTAGGGTATCATTTGCGAAGATTAAAAGAGGAAAAAGGTCGAAAAAAGATTAGAAGTAGTAGCGTACAGACAAGAAAGAAAAAAAAGAGAGAAAAAGAAGAAATTTTAAAAAATGAAATAAAATAAAAAATAAATAAGTTGACATATGTCACCATATAATTTGTGATACACATCAAGCAAGAATGGTGTCAGGCACCCATTTTTTTGAGTGCCACATGGCATAATGCCGAATTACCACATTGCTGCTATGTAGATGAATGAATGGTTGCCACATGCCACATGGAGTCACTCTTCTTATGCCATGTGGCGCCGCATTTGACTAAGGTCAAACTCTGACCCTCTCACTTCTTTTTCTTCCCTAATTATCGAATGTTTTAATAGGAAGCTTAAGCTTCTTTTTCCATAAAAATGACAAGTGTATTCAGGTAATTTTTACCCTATTTCAATGCACTTTTTTCCATAAAAAATTCTAAAAAAAAAAATATGGAAATGAAAGCTTATGAAGTTTACTAATCGGGTATGTCCAAATTTCAAATTTTTATCAAAGGAAATTGGAGAAATAAAAAAGATAAAATTGGACAACTAATGGATATGAATATTTTGCACTCGAGTTTTATTGGGACAAAATGAAGCATATTCTTACAAGATGCCTAAAGATAATCAATCCATTAATGCAAGAATATCTTGTAATATTGTATGAGTCATTATTTTACTAAAATTTATAAAAAAATTTAGCCAATTTCGGCTAAAAATAGTAAGAATTGAGATGTACACCTGGGTTTGCCATTATCATCAAAGATATAATCTTTTCCTTACATGGATGTTTCTTGGCCTGCATTCATGATTCAACACTATAAATATAGATCTTTAGTAGTCATTCATTCAACTGTTAACTATATGAAAATCACCACATTAGATGCAATTCATAGTTTTCTTTCTCAAAGGTGTTTATAATGCTTAAACCACTCTCTTTATTTGATTTCTCTCATTATAGAGCAATCAATCTGAGATAAAATAGTGGAATATACTACATTCATCTTAAAACAAAGCCCAATAGTTTGTTTGTTTCAATTTAATGTTAGATTTTTCTAATTCAAATTTAAAATTTTGAATGTGATTTTAGGGCTTGTTAATGTCAAACTCGAAGTTTTTGGAGAAATTAAGAGTTGTGTTACTAGGTTTTCCAGAAATTGAAGTAGGGATCTTAAAGAAGGGTATCTCAAGAGTTCAAAGTCACCAAACTTACCCTGAAAGCTAGTTTGAAATTACCTAAACTAGTCACCGGTTCGTTGCTTGTTGTTGGTAAGTTCTTCAATCCTTTACTTAAATGCATATGTTGCTCGAAAGAAAAAAAAAAGAAAAAGAAATAAAAATATAGAGAAAATAAAAGGCTGTATTTTTTATCTTTTGATGTTATGATTTTATTCAAATGAGGTGTTTTTGAAATATTTAATAATTTTTGTTAATTAATAATAATGTGTTTGTTATTGTTTCTTAATAATTCTTTTCTCTTTGTAGGTGTTCATAATGCTAGAACTACTCTCTCTCTTTGATTTTTCTCATTATAGAGTAAATTGATTCGAGATAAAATAGTGGAATATTCTAAATTTATCCTAAAACAAAGCTAATAGTTGGTTTGTTTTAATTTTATGTTGGATTTAACTAATTTAAATTTAAAATTTTGAATGTGATTTTAAGGCTTGTTCATATCAAACTCTAAGTTTCTAGAGAAATTGGGAGTCATGTTATTAGCTTTTCTAAAAATTAAAGTGGAGGTCTTGAAGAAGGGTGTCTTAAGAGTTTAGAGCTATTGGCCTTACCCCGAGAATTGATTGGAAACCACTTGAATTGGTCATCGGTTCGTTGCTCACTATAAGTAAGTTTTTTAATCATTTACATAAATGCATGTGTTGTTCGAAAATAAAAAATAAAAAAATTAGAAAAATAGAAAAGAGAAAAACTATGTCTCTTTAATCTTTTAATGTTATAATTTTAGTTGAACGAGGTGTTTTTGTAATATTTAATAATTTTTGTTAATTAATTAATAATGTGTTTATTAATATTTCTTTTCTTAATAATTCATGAACAAAGGCCTTTTTTTTTTAAAAGAAAAAATGAAATTCTTAATTTTTTTTTTTGTTAACATCATAAAATAAATGGCTTGTTGTTAAGTAATTAGCATGTAGATATGAAATATTTGGCGTGCTGAGTTTATTTTAGATTTCAATAAATAATTTGACATGTTTTGTAATCTTAATAAATAATTGAGCTTACTTATGGATAAATTATCGTGTTTGGCTTATGATTAGCTTGTCATGCTTGGTTTTGGTTTGTTAAATTTTCCATGATAAACAATCTTGTTGTCTTGTCAATTATGTGTGTTTTGCTATGATAAAGATGTTTTCAAATAAAGATGGGCTTTTCTATTCAAATTTTTTGAATAAATTATTTTTCATAGAAAAATAATAAATTGGCCTTTTGGATTCTTTTTTGGAATTTGCAAAAGTAGACCAAAAACCTTTTTTTTTTAAGAAAAAAATTAATAAGATGTTATAAACCTAAAGTGGAAAGAGGGTTTTCAAAAATAAAATAAACCAACTAACTAAAGTTTTCTTATATTAAGAACTATATGGGTTTGATCATGCTTTGTAGGTATCTAGGTACTTTGGGTAGACAAAAATAATAATTAAAAAAAAATTTCCTTCCTTTTTTCTTTTTAATAAAAAGCCTAATTTATTTGAAAATTTATTTAAAGTGCAGTACGTAATTTTAAGGACTTCATTTATGGAAACCTTTGTGTTTTAATAAGTTAGTTTTAGAACTTAAGATTTTCTATTTTCTATTTTTTTAGAAAAACCTAGGGCTAGTAGCTGGAATTAAGGACTATTCACCTATGAGCCCTAATTTTACTTTTTTCCCAATTCTAATTTGGTAGGGACTCCTTTTTCAAAAGTTGTTTTAAATAAAACCTTTTCTTAGTTTAGTTGAGAGATTTATCTTAAGCGGGTTGGGTTTAATATAAATTTCACTAAAAAAAGAGAGAAATTGAATTTTCAACTTGACAATTTGGTTTATAGAAAGTTAGAGGCATTAGGAGCAAGGGAATGTTAGGGAAAGTTAACCTCCGCATGGGAGGACCCTAAAAGGGTAAAGGAGGTGATAGGAAACGGACATACTTATAGACTATAGAGGTTTGATGGATAATCCATTCTTTGTTAATGGAATGTGGATAAACTTAGGCTCTACTTCGAATGATTAATCTATGGATGTAAACCCCTGAAAGTTTCAATCTAGTTTTTTTGAAATAGACTCAACTATAGTAGACAATATATGAGTCGACAAGGCTAATTAAAGTGAAAACCCTAAAAGACTTAATTAATCGCGTAAAGTAGTTTTCTACCCTAAATGTTTCTAAAAGCTAAAAATTCCTTTCGAAAGCGATAAAAACCTTAAAAATGATTTCATTAAGGACATATGTACACCAATCCATCATGATATACCCTAAAATCCTAATTGAAAATATAATGCTTATATTTTGCAAAATCATTAGTAAATGGTTAGAGATAACCCACATTCTTGCTTATATGATTCAAATTCTTAAGTAATCCATTAGGAACTAAGATAATGGGTCATAGATTATATTTATCCCTTAAATATATGATTAAGATGGTCTTACTTAGGATTAGGGTTATAGTTGAAGATTAAGTTATATATAGTGAACTTTAAGACTCAAATTAGCACTTTTTACACTTGTTATCCAAAGTTATTTATCAAATGAGATATATGGACTCTAAAGACCTAAAGTAAGATCTCATCAACCACATTTACACATCAATGCATCATGTACCTCAATTCTTCTCATTTCCTTCATTTCTCCCCTAATTTCCCTTAATTGCTACATTATGTGCACAAAATTACACATACTTAAGAAATGTTGACTAAGATAATACATGTTGACCAAATTTCAAATGTTGACCAAGTCAACACATGTTGACTAAAGTCAACATTTTGAAAAGTCAACAAAGGTAAGAGATAAGAAAAATATCTCTTATGTAATGATGTCTTCCTTTTCTTTTCTTTTTTGATTTTTCTTTCTTCCTTTGTTTCCATTGTTGCCGTCCACAAATTATCCCCTTAACCCCACCACATATTGTCTTCCATTAAGAGAAACAAACAAAAGAAACAAAACAAAAATCCCTCTTTCATGCCGTGAGCTCCCCTCCCTTCTTTCCCTTTCATTTCTTCCCTTTTGTCTCCTCCATTTCAACATCATAAAAGGTATGTTTTTAAGTGCTTTATCTTACTTTTTAGTAGTCATTAGTTAGTTAATTAGATAGATTAGATAATGGTTAGTTTTGTCTTAAAGAAGAGGAAACAAAGTTTCCTTCTTTAAGTATAGAAACTTGAAGTTTGAAAGAGAAGAAAGAAAGACATGAGGATATGCTTCTATGTACGCATACATAAGGAAATACCAAAAGAGTATAAGTAGAAGAACCTTTGTACATGAGTATTTAACATGTACATAACCTAATTTAAGATCAAATCTTACTAAACATACCTATACTACACTAAATATGTACATAAGAACACAAAAACATGGAATTAGGGAGCTTTTCTTAAGGAGAAATTTAGGCATACGAAATTTTAGTGTAAAATACGTATTCCACCGTATAGGTATACGGGTATGTATACATGTATAAATACGGTATAAACCTTAATATAGGTATGAGTATAAGTATGTATAAAGTATATGTACATAAGTATAAGAAAAAGAGATAATATGTACATAATACATATGTATATAACATAAGCATGATGGAAGGCTTATGTAAGCATATGATGAGGTAAAGGATGACATAAGCACATGATGACATAAGCCATGACATAAGCAAGTGATGACATAAGCAATGACATAAGCAAGTGATGATGTAAGCGATGACATAAGCATAAAATTAGAAAATAAGAAAACTAAGAAAAATGTAAGTGATTAGGTAACTAAATTAGTAAAACCTAATACACTTTCTAAATTAGATTATACCTAATTCACTATATGAATTAGTAATAGCAAAGTAAAATTCTTTCATTAGAAGAATTTAAGGAATAAAAGATATAAAAATAAGTAAGAAAAGTACTTAGATGTTCATAACTAAAACTTTCTATAAATTTAGCTCATAACATAAAATAAAGGTCTTAATATCCAAAACATATACTACCATGTGAAAATATGTTCAGAAACGATGAAAAACGATTATAAATTCATAAATACCAAAAATAAAACGAAAAAGCTACATACGATTGAAATTAAAGTTTTACCGAGTAAAAGTTGATAGTGATTTAAGTAGAACTAGGTACTTAGTTGTTTAGAATTAATAGTTAATTCAAACACTTATTAGTATTGTTATCACATAATGATCAGGTGACTCTGAGGTGAGCGAGGACCTCCCGATCGATTACTACGATTAGGGCGAACCGCTATGGCCGAGTGAGTATTTACCCTGTGATTCCATGCTTGATTGTGATTGTAGATAGTGGACTTAAATATTATTGTTATTTAACTGCTGTGTGGGGTTCGGGAAATGCTTGTGTATGTAATTGATTGTTGAGTTGTGAATTTACCTTAAATTCAGAGAATGCCTTGTTTGTTGCATGGTAGTATAGAAAATGATTGTGTGTATTAATGGATGGTCACAGTATAATTTGAACTAACTTATACTCGACTACAAAAAGAAACTGGAACATGCATTAACATGCATAGCATGGATTCTATTCCGGCTGTCACATCACACGGAGGTAAAGAGAGGCCATTCGGGGGTTGATATTATTGAGTTATTTGGTTATGTACGGTGCACTCGTACAAAATGACCTTACCCTGGCCCGCGGGAACATTAGGCGTTGGAGGCGCCAACCGCCTGGCTAAGGGTCGAGTCTAGAGGCCTCCGTTTAGGGGTGAGTGTGGATTGCGGGGGCCCACTCACAATTATACTAGAACCTGTGTTTTTCTGAAAATAAAAGAGTTATTTGATATAAGTACGGAACATGGAGTTCCGTAGTAAAGTAAGTTCTAGTGTAATACCCGGATCTGATTGGTGCCGTGTAAACTCCAACCCTGACTTCGGAGGGCGTTAAATCCGAGTTATGTATATGAACTAGTTAAGTATGCGTATTATTTGGCATTCTGTTTGATCATTCATTCATATGCGTGACTATAATGTATTTATAACTTGCTTGTTATATGGCTGAGGGTTTTGCTCACTAAGCCTAGGCTTACACCCCTTTAGACTTCTGTTGCAGGATAGCCTATTCGTAGAGACAGGACGAGGGATGCCACAGGTTAGCCTAGGGACTTGGGCAAGAACGAGGTGTTCTGTGGGATGAGAGGAAAACAGTTTATGTAGACTATTCCACATGTACTTATGTTTAACTTGTGTTTATCTTATTATTATGAACTTAGACATACTTAAATACTATGTAATGTAAGCTTTTGAGCTTAACTTTTATATAAATATGTTGTGTGATGATATCATGTGAATCTGGATGTACTTTGAAACTAGTAGTTGTAGAGCCTTGTATATTGTGTGAAGAGTTTTTGATTGGAAGGGTTACCAATCAGGGGTTCTTCATGCAGTATACGGCGTCTACCACGACTAGGCCGTCCTCAGTTCGTGACAATGGATGAAGATGTGATTTTCCAATTTTGTTTATCTAGGTTTGTGAAAGTTGATTGTTTGTTTTGTTAGAATTGTTTGTTGTTTATGATTATGTTGTTAAAATTGTCAATATGGTCTACTGACCTATATGCTTTCTTATGTTTTCTTTAGTGTATATTGTAAGTAGTCAAAGTTGGTGAACCGACCTTTGTTTTGTTCTATAGTTTATGCAATGAAGTGATTATTTATTTAATGTTGTTTAACTTTATATTGTGCTTTGCTTTATCATGGCATTCCTTGTAATAGCATTATCATAATTCTCAATGCATTAACATAAAGGTCATGACAAATCAGAAACAATGCATATCATTTTCATCTAACAAACCTTATAAGGGGAAGCCTAAAAAGTCTCTAAGCCTTACTAAAGGGTAACAAGCAATCACAAAGCGTAAATCCCTAAGTCTTACGTTCAATGGACAATAGGAAATGGATATCCATGAATCTTTAGGTTTGAGAAATAAAGAATGACAAGATACAAAATCCTTAAACCCTTTTGAGGGTGATAGGCCCAGTGGCTATAAGTCCTTACAAAGGATGATAAGCTACTTATGAACCCCTAAGTCATTAATTGATGATGGGTGAAATTAATAAATGGCAAGCTACCATAAACTTGAACACTCAAAATCTACAACATTGATAATAAACTATCTGGAAGCTTTGAGCTATGGACCAATGAGAGCATGATGTACATAGTCCCATAATAAATAGGGACAACGAGTTGAATAAAGGTCCTAAATTACTTAACAACTAACTAGAAGGGCTTACAAAGATCATAAAGTAAGTATAAAAAATATATATTGCCAAGAGACTTGAGTTAACATTCAACTATTAGACAATCTTTGCAAGTGCTATTTGAATTTAAGACCAAAAGCAAAAGGTAAATAAGTCTTTCAGAAAGCTTCAGCAAGGGTTAATGGGTCAATCTTTACATCTGATAAAAGGTTGGCATACCTACTTAAAAAGAAATAGAATAAAATTTTAATTCTTCATGGATTGATTTAAGATAAAAGTTAGCTATTTTAAACTTGCTTGAGGTCAACAAGCGAGTTAAAGGGAGGCTTAGAGTAGGAATCTCAAAGATTTCAGGAGTATTAGAAATATCTTAGGCATCAGTAGGAGTAGCCATTGGGGTATCAGTGCCTTCAACTAGTTTCGACTCCATTTGCCTAATCTTCTCCAATAAGAGCAGTTGGAACCTCCTCTATTTGACCTCACTTGGTGACGTCTAGACAACTTAAGTCATAATTAGGGCGTTAGATCAAAATTTCATCTTAGGCAAGATTTACCCCATCCAACATCTTTCAAGCCATAAGATTAATATATTATGTGTTCGTAGAGAGTAGGGTGTGGTATAAACTTCATGTTAAATTCAAACTTGATTTTCTTTATCCTTATCTCTTTTAATTTTTGTATTTATTATTGTTTTATTGTTACTTTGATTACTCTTATTGTTGCATTTAGTTGTTTATATAAAAAAATGATTGCAATTTGTCCTTAGAACTCAGTTCACCCTTCCTCTTGAATTTAGCTTAGTGTTCTTTAGCAAGCATGGATGTTCGTAATAACTTAAGATATTTTGCAAGCAAGATCAATCATAACAAGCACATACAATATCCTATAAGCCCCAACATACAACAAGTTTAGTTATCTGATACAATTAGATAATTCGCTAGCTACAAGCACAAAACAAGTAAAGTAGGGGAGAGGGGAGGGGGGAGTATACTCACTCAACCATGATACTCTTTAGTCCTAATAGTCTTCAACTACATCCAACTTAGTATCCTTTTCACCTGAAGAACATAATTAAGGTTTATGAGTATTCTATTTGCATTAGCTAATTAGGCTTATTGCTCGTTAAACCTGATTCAGTTGTTTTCGTAATTCGGATTTATTTTCTTCATTTTAATTCTATTTTCTATGATCTTAAAGTCATTTTCATCGTTTTTGAATGTTTTTTTCGTTTGGTGAAGTATAGGTTAGCAAGTTTGCAGTTTGGGACTTATAAGGTTGTGTACCCAAATGGTGAGTTGGGTTGCTATAGGATTTAGGTTGCTACATGATTTGAGTTACTATAAGATTTGGGTCTAGTTTTGGGTCTTAAGCTTAGTTTTTGACCTTAGGCCTTATACTTAATAACTTAGGCTTTCTTTTAAGTATTTTAAATGAAATTTTTTTGCCCAACACCTTAAAGTTTTAAAGTAGGCCTTGGTGATACTCTTATGGGTCTAAATGGGCCTTTTTACTAAGTTTATGGCTTTAAATCACTAAGGGACCTATGGTAGGTGTCTTGGATGGGTCTTTTGGTTTAATGAGCCTCTTAATTATCTCATTCTCAGCTTCAACCTAAGGTTCAAATCTGATCACTTAGCCACATGGGCTCTAAAGTTAGTTCCTTTAGGTTTTTTGAGCCTAAATCACCTTTTAGGGCCTTGAGCTTAAACCCGCTTGTCTTTTTGGGCTTAAGCCCAATATTTGACTTAATTTTAGCCCACTTTTATTATGTTTACAGATCTGGACATTAAATTTTTAGTGGTTATTAACACCATTATTAATCCTTTAATCACTAACTAAGTTAGTTTAGTGCCTTAGCTACACATTAGCTTACTTAACTTGATTAATTAAGTCCTAAATCATACTTAACACTAAATAAACATGTCATTAATCTAATAAATCAAATTTCACAGATTTGAGTGGTTCATGGAAGTGATGGCCATTTAGTATTCTTAGGGTCATTTCTTCTATTTTCATGCATCACTTGTTTTTATGGTGATTTTACTTAAGTAACCAATATTCTTACTCATCTATAATTATAATCATGACATAAAAATGTGTAGAAAAGTGTTGTGGTGTTAAGTAAGTGGCCACATGTAAAATGGAATAGGGGTTTTGATAAGATTCTAGGCACTGACCCAACGCCATGCCAGGTTTTGGATCACATGGGAGGATTACTCACGAGCTTCATGTAAGTAGGTGACCTATTTAGCATTGGATGGCTTGCCCTTCTCTATTGGGTTTGCCCTGTTATGCTGAGTATGCCTCACTCTTCCCAACCCTCCCATAGACATAACTATCAGCTATGGCAATATTGGAAGACCCGACGTACTCTGTAAGTTCTATCTTAGCCTACTATTTGTGCCTTGCTTTACTAAGTCTTTTGCCTTATTGTGGTTAGCTTTATTCTATTCTACCAAGTCTACTCTGATAAGCTATACAGGACTATCCTATCCTATCAGTCCACTGTACTTTATTGAGATCGATTTGTTTGACCGAGTCTGTTCAGCCTAGATTGCTTGGTCATGACAAGGCTTCCCAACTATTCCATATCATCTCGGCCGCATCGAGTCATATTAAATAAGTCGGCTACATCTACGCCAAATCAGCTTGACCGTGTGAGTTTGGCCTTTATCATGCTAGCTTGATCACTACCATATCAGGTCGGTCTAGCCATGCAAGGTTAGCACCAATCATATCGGATTAGCCCTGAACTAAAGTAGATCATCTAGAGGCTTAAGTTAGGATAGATTAAAACCCTCGAGTCTCCTATAGCTCCTTGGAACCAAAACATTAGCCCTTACCTAAAGATCCTACTTGGCTATCTATTTTACTTATGTTATTTAGGTTTCTCATTTCTTGTATTTTCCCTAAGTCGTCTTCACGTATTATTTGTAATTATTGGAATGCCATTAGGGCATCCTTTAGTTATTTTATTTATAACTTTACCACTTTGTATAAATAGAAGACTTATATAAGGTTTTAGACAGATTTTACAACATTAATGAAAAACCTTTGAGATTTCTCTCTTGGAAAACTCTCATCTATATGCTCTTATCAATCCCTTTAGCAAAGATCGTGGCTACCAACCCTATCACTCAAACCAATGTATTACATCCGGCGAGTCTTAAATCCATGTATAGTTCTATGGTGTATCATATCTGTAGAGTCAACGTGTGAGATTTGCTAAACCATCGACTTCCATTTATTTTTTGGGCCATCTCGCAGCTCAAACCCATCCATTGGTTTTTGTATGATACTGGGTTAGTATGTTTATTCACGAATCCATATTCGCGAACCCAGTATCAGGTTTCATCATACTTCCTACTAATTTAGACCAAAAATCAACACTACATTACATTATTATGCTTACTAGTGCTATAACTCTTTATCAAAGTATGTTTTTCTTTTACTAACCTTATTTGTTCCTCATGAAACACCTTAAAACATCTAAAACCATGCTATAAAGTAAAGTTCATCCAAGAAAATACAAGTTCCTAACACTATTTTACAAGAAAAACTAAAGAAAAGCTAACGTAGTCGCTTATCGGAGTAAGGTTAAGGATGACCTCCTTATGTGGGTGTGCTATGAGCTTAGTCTATGTATGTACCAAAGGGCCAGGGGGATGTATGTGGGTGGTGTGAGGCTTGGTGGTGGGGGCTTTGGTGTGGTGGTGGCAGTGGTGAAGTGGTCGATGGTGATGTGTGTATGGTAGTCGAAGGAGAGAATGAAGGGGTTTTAAGGTTTGATCCTTTGAGAGTGTTTTAGGGTTTGTAAAAATAAACAAAATGAGTGAGGGAGAGGGGGATGGCGGCATGAAGGAAAGAGAGAGAGTGGGGGGACAAAGTGTGTGTATTTTGAGTAGTAAAGGACTTAGCTAAAAGGTGGGTCATATAGCCTCTTACTTTATTTCCAATTTGGGGAAGATCTTGTCCCCTTAAGGTACAAGATGTTTTAAATGTAATTAAGAGATTATCTTGTAGCACATAATCAAGTTTGACTTATATTAATTAAGATGCAGTGATAGTTGGTTAAGGATTTGGGTTTAATTAAGGTAATGGATAGAAGTTAGGCATAATTAGGCTAGCTAAGTGTAATTAGGATATGTTTAAGGTTATGTCGAATTTAGATGACACACTTTAGTTAATTTTAAGTACTTACACATATGCTTAGGGTTTAATTAGGGTTTGATGTTTGTTTATAGTAATTTGGTTTGTGCATGAGCTTAAAAGTTAGGGTATTAGTTGTTTAGTAATATCAATCACTTTTATCGTTGGGTTTAAACATACTATTAGTGTTCATTACTATCATTTAGATATTTGATCATTTAACTAGGGCTTTATGATCAATTTAGGGTTCAATTATCATCCTAGGGTTTTAGTTGAACATTTAGGGTTTCATTCTTTTACCTAAGGTTTTATTATTATGTCTGGTTGGTTTTAGGGACTATTTGAGGACTTTTTCATCTGACTTCATTTTTGGGTTGCTGAAGTTTCTTAATGTTTACATCATGTGTATTAGGTTTTATTATGATGATAATGCTAGTTTAAAAATTGAAATTAACTAACCATCTAGTCATGGTTTCTAAGCAAGATCATGCTCCAAAATATGGTAGAAGATCAGGAATCAACTTTGATTAAATTCTTGCCTCTATAAAGTAAGGTACATGATCAAGCAATATTGTCATGTTGTGGTCGTATTCCTTGCAATTAGGAGAATACTTGACTAAAAGTATGCATGATTGCTAGATACAATTGTGTTGAGCATTATATACATCAAAGATGGCCTAAATATAATAGTGTTACTTGCTAGGAGAAGAACATGTTATTCGAAAGGTATATGACTAGTATATACAATCATGTTGAAGGCATATTCAAACATGGCCGTATAGCTTGGGAAATTTGATCAAAGAGATATATGAGCATAAATATGGTTGTCTTATGCTTGTGTACCTTTAGTTTGTTCATTTCTCATTGTTTTTTCTCACTTTTCTTGACTAATCTTGATTACTAACCTATATTATAGCTTATTAAGGGGATTAATGTGCCTAGAAATTAAGTCACATCAAGAAACCTTTAAGTAAAATACAAGGATTAATATTAAATTGTGTATATTATGTTAGATGTCAAGATGTGAGATTGAAGTTTTGCATTTGATTCAATTAACTTTTTAGGTACATGATACGTGTTACTTGGTTGTGCTTATTAGATTAGGAAAGAAAATGAAACCAATTAACTATATTGCTAATAAAATGTCATGTTGAGTGTGTGTGCATATGTACAAGTGTGTGTGTACATGTACATGTGTGTGTAGCTTGGCTTAAGGACTCATTATGGATTACCTTGATAATAAGTATGTGACATTGTCCCTAGTTGAGTTATATATAGGGAAGATTTGGGATAGATTTAGGATGACTTATGGATGCCAGGGCTTCAGAGTGATAGTTTTCAACATTGTAGTATATACATATATATAGCATGGTAGGGTCATGAATACCTTTATGTTACTTTGTTAGACTAAATTAAATATGATTAAATTAATTTTTAATGTTCTCGATGCACTAAATGTATATGTTTTTCTGATGCATTGTATTCGCGTGTTTTGTTTATTATGTAGCTTACATATTGTGTGTGACATTGCATATTAGGCTTAAGTTCATTCCTTATCTTTTTAGTTATTTGTACTTACTTATAGGTTACGAATCACGCTAGATGAAGCAAGGTTAATGGAAGGACTAGGCTTTGGTGAAGAATAGAGGAGTTTATAGTAGAAAAAAAAAGAAAAGAAAAAGAAGAAGAAGAGAGGAAAACCAAAAGGCACTCTCAAATCGCCTTATGCACCTTAATGCTTTTATAATTGCCACCACCATATACCATCAAACCAAAAACCATCACCATCCAAAGACCACACATACAGCTTAGTTTCTTGTCAACAAACATTTGCTTTCCAGGGAGCAAATTTCAACTTCGTTTTTTAGTGGAAAAGTTAGAATTCATGTAGACTAGCCTAAGGTAAAACTCACCTAACTTAAATTTCTTATTCACATAAGCTATACTCATGATATTCTAAGAGTTTAGGATTAGAAATACTAGATAAACATGTTATAATCGTGTACATGTCATTTTAAAGCCATATAA
Source organism: Lumnitzera racemosa (assembly GCA_024138005.1). NCBI lineage: Eukaryota > Viridiplantae > Streptophyta > Magnoliopsida > Myrtales > Combretaceae > Lumnitzera > Lumnitzera racemosa. The sequence goes on along the minus strand of JAMXBC010000012.1, from coordinate 50,895,870 downwards.
TCATATCTTAATTCATATACTTAACTAGTTTGTTACTTACATTCTAGAAGCATATGGGATAGTTCTATGTAGATAAATTGAAAAGAAGTTGAGAAAGCACAAAGAACTCCAATTTTCTTTGCATGCCACTCCTTGTGGTGGATGCTTTCTTCATGACCATTACTTAGTTGTTGATGATATTGACTTCCTATAGTGAAAAACCTAGTTTGGAGATAGATAAGGTACACTAAAATGAGAAGTTACAAGAAGGATGGTCGAAGCCCTAATGTGACCATCTTGGAAGCCATTTCTTGAAACTAGACTAAGTTACAACTTTTCATTTATTAGCTTAATGACAATTTAGATTTAAGATTTAATTAACAAAGTTTAGTAAGGTAAAGTTGGGTTAGAAGCTTAAATGAGCCTAAAATGTGATTTGGACTTTAAAAACTTGATTAAAAAGCCTAATAAATAATAACCACTAGATTTGGACACTCACTAAAAATAAAGTATTTAAAAGACTTATAATGAATTAAGGCCCAAAGAAACACAAAAATTTAGGCTTCAGGCCTCAGATGAAAGTTAGGCCTAAATCTCATTAAAAAAGCTCAAAACGAAGCTCAAAATTCATCAAAAAGAATCTTACTAGCAGCTTAAAGGAATTAAAAAGAAGTAAATTAGAAGCTTAACAAGCTTAATAAGGCAATTGGAGGAGTCCTTATAGGTCCAACTTGAAGTTTTTACAATACAATAGTTAAAAAAAGCCTAATTTAGCCTAAAGTGAACCTAAGGCCTAATAAAAAAGTTTAAGAGATAATTCTAAAAAGTTCACTTAAAACTCCTATATAAAGGCCTAAGAAATCATAAAGAAGGCCCGTTACCCAAATCTTGACCTTAAGCCCAAAACCTTTATGAGTTAATTACCTTAGATCAATGAAATTAATTGACCCAATCTAAATGGTTTTAGGTCTAATCTAACTAAATGGACACCACTATGTGATAAAAGACT